>CM026395.1:35451629-35469266 GCA_014843695.1 Archivesica marissinica
ACATATTAGCAGAGTTGGAAAGAAAACAGGACTGAAGATGTTTATGAAGGCTCCTTAACATATTATTGAAGCACTTTCACAACTTGGAGAAGGTGATACACCACAGGAAGATGTGATTACTGGGAATAAGAGTTTCTTTGTATGCTTGGAAGCACACATAATGTTTCTGGTAGTGATCCTGGTTCCCTGAGGTTGCAGAAGTACAGAAGACGTTTTGCAAATGAAGGCGTTGATCGGCTTCCACCAAATGATGGTGATTGGCTTCAAGTTGAAGTTCAACATATATTGAGCTCTCACCTTCAAGCAAATATATGGGCTCAGGATAGAGTACTTGATCCAACACTCCTTGATCCATGTAACCTATGTTGGATGAAAGACAATGACAGGCTGGTGTCAATTTTGTCTGCTGTGCAAGCTGCTTCAGCAGCAGTCGTAGAACTACTAAAGTGCAACTGTAAAGTTAGCCAGTGGTCTGGTAGATGTACATGTAAACAGAACAATATGTGCTGTACAGACAACAAACTGTAGATATGGATTCTGATGGGGAATACATTAGTGTCTCTTTCCGCAATATTTTAAATGAGGGTAAGCCAAATGCATCAGCCATAAACATTATACAAGTTCATGTGCAATATTAAATAAAAAATTATTTTGCTAAAAATCCTATAATATGTACATATACATTCCCCAAATAGCTGTTATATTAACATACATATGTACTAACACTTTAATAATGGCATTTTCAGATTCCCGTACCCTTAAAATGTGGGCATAGACACCAACATCAAGGTCCTAGGTTGTCTACAAGTAGAGATATTGTACAGAATAGGTTGAAAATGGCGGCCATTTTGAAATTCAAGATGGCCGCCAACATAGTGAATGGAAAAAATGTATAAAATACTTTTTTTAATCTTAGGTGTCTAAATAACCTAAATAACACAAAAAATCAAACTTGAGCAAAATAGCCCACAACATTACAAAATGTACCAGACTATTACAGGGGATAACGTCACGTTGTGGAATATTCACGGTATTCTTGTGATATGTTCTTTAGAGTTGTCCCGGAACGTGTTATTCGTTTTGTTTGATCGTAGACATAATAAATTCTTGCACTTTCTGTAGAGAAGAATGGTACGACGATGTTTCTAATGTAACGGTCACTTTACGGTGAATATTCCTCATGTTATTTAAACATACAAATATATATATTTTGGAAAATACCAAGTTTCTTCCTATTTTGGCACTGAAACCTTGGTACGAGTTACTTCCCTTGGATTGGAAGACTTTGCAATTAAGAAAAACATGAGTTACTTCCTTTTTATTGGAAGATGCCCTTTGCAATTAAGTAAAACATGTGTGACTTCTCTTGTATTGGAAGATGCCCTTTGCAATTAAGTAAAACATGTGTGACTTCCCTTTTATTGCAAAACGTCATTTGCAATGATGTAAATCACAAGTTACTTCTTTTTATTCCCCCCCCCAAAGGGAGGCATTATTATAATGTGTCCGTAATGTTTTTATTATGATTGTTGGTAATGTGTCTAATTCAATATTTCTGGTCTGGGCTGTAACTTCTTGGCTAGGAGCTTTGGGAGCATTCATCACTACTGTGATATTGTTTGTTTTTTGAAAAATGGCCTTTGCAAAACATACATGGGTTACTTCCCTTTTTATCGGCCTTAGCAATGAATTGCCTACTTAAAAAAGACCTTTGCAAATATGTAGCGAATCACCTCAATTTCTTTGAAAATACCATCTAGCTTCCTGGTCCGAAGATCGAGCCCGGCTTAGCAAGTAGTGTTCTAATTTGACAGGTAGATTTTGAGCATGTTTGACCATCTTGAGACACAGGCATTTTTCGACTCAACTTTCCTATATGCAATTTAAATTTTACTCCAGTTACCTACCTTTGATGGTAATAACTCCATTTGCTATTAAGAGTGGTCTATTTCCTTGCAACTTCTTGGACAATTATGGAAAACCTTTTGCTGCAAATTGTAGACAAGAGTGACTGAACATCTCCCA
Source organism: Archivesica marissinica (assembly GCA_014843695.1). Taxonomy (NCBI): domain Eukaryota; kingdom Metazoa; phylum Mollusca; class Bivalvia; order Venerida; family Vesicomyidae; genus Archivesica; species Archivesica marissinica. The sequence continues at coordinate 35,453,655 of CM026395.1, forward strand.
GGTAGGAACAGAATAAACACCTCCCAGGTAGGTACAGAATGACCATCTCCCAGGTAGGAACAGAATGGCCATCTCCCAGGTAGGAACAGAATGACCACCTCTCGGGTAGGAACAGAATGACCATCTCCCAGGTAGGAACAGAATGACCATCTCCCAGGTAGGTACATAATGACCACCTCCCAGGTAGGAACAGAATGGCCATCTCCCAGGTAGGTACAGAATGGCCATCTCCCAGGTAGGAACAGAATGACCATCTCCCAGGTAGATACAGAATGACCATCTCCCGGATAGGTACAGAATGACCACCTCCCAGGTAGATACAGAATGACCATCTCCGGGTAGATACAGAATGACCATCTCCCAGGTAGATACAGAATGACCATCTCCCGGGTAGGTACAGAATGACCATCTCCCGGGTAGGTACAGAATGACCATCTCCCAGGTAGATACAGAATGACCACCTCCCAGGTAGATACAGAATGACCATCTCCCGGGTAGATACAGAATGACCATCTCCCGGGTAGGTACAGAATGACCATCTCCCGGATAGGAACAGAATGACCACCTCCCAGGTAGATACAGAATGGCCACCTCCCGGGTAGGTACAGAATGACCATCTCCCAGGTAGATACAGAATGGCCATCTCCCGTGTAGACACAGAATGACCATCTCCCGGGTAGGTACAGAATGACCATCTCCCAGGTAGGTACAGAATGCCATCTACCATGAGTATGCGGTACCTTGTAGGCTAGGTCAAATTAGCACGTTATATGTGGTAAAACCTTCTGTGCGATGTAGCGGCCACCATACCATCTCGCATTCCTGGTCCGAGGAGAAACAAGCATGGGTGGGTAGATTTGTCGGTAGGCAAGATGCCCTGTTGCCTTTTTTATGACGAGCCATTGTAAACTGGAACCCGTCGGCGTTTTTAATCTATTACGGGTACAGCCGCACCAAGCCCCTTTTTCCAAATTAAATAGGTAGGTCTGTAGTAAAAATCAACAATAACAGTAGCAGGCAAACATATTTAATGATTAACTATAAATACTGTATTATATACTTCTATACCAAAATACCGTAAAATATCAAAGCACAAAAAAATATTGCGTGACAAACTCTAGGTATACAAAATAGTAATCTTCAACACTAAAACAATGAGGTATTAATAGAGAGATAATAATTTTTAAACATGCTATCGCTACCAACCAACCAATCCCGAACAGTTTTGTTTAGCTATTTATAGCAAAATGTTGGCCATCACCCCGGATGCACCAATAGCGGTGAGGGGGCCACCAAAATGGCCTACAGTGTATTCCTGCGCATAATTCGACCACTTTATTCAGAGAAGTACTAGGTCTACTTTGGACGAGGAAATTCCATCTACTCTAGACTTATGGCTGGAAATACGGATCTGTGCGAGTTCCACGAGTTGACCAATTAAACAAAACATATGACAGTTTATAATCTCAAAGCACACGCCTAAAACAAAAATAACGCAAACAGAAAATCGTTGCCCCAAACTTACATATACATAAATATACAAGCTACCATCCATACTTGCGTATAAGACGCCCTCCCTACATGCAAGTTGGCATGGGTTGAAGACATTTTCAATGTTGGAGTGTGCTTTCTAGTACTCGTAACCTGGGAGGGAGGTAGGTAATCTGGTGGTAAAAAACATAAGCTGTTGTCGGGTGATGTCATAATCGCAGCTTAAGGCTGAAACTATAATTCTCATCCAGAAATGTTCCCTATATATATCATCTTATGCCAGAAATCAGCTTTTCCATGCCAGAATCCAGCTGAAAAACCAGCTTTTCCATGCCAGAATCCAGCTTTTCCATGCCAGAATCCAGCTTTTCCATGCCAGAATTCAGCTGAAAAACCAGCTTTTCCATACCAGAAATCCAGCTATTCCATGCCAGATTCCAGCTGAAAAACCAGCTTTTCCATGCCAGAAATCCAGCTTTTCCATGCCAGATTCCAGCTGAAAAACCAGCTTTTCCATGCCAGAATCCAGCTGAAAAACCAGCTTTTCCATGCCAGAATCCAGTTGAAAAACCAGCATTTCCATGCCAGAATCCAGCTGAAAAACCAGCTTTTCCATGCCAGAATCCAGCTGAAAAACCAGCTTTTCCCATGCCAGAATCCAGCTGATAAACCAACACTTCCCATGCCAGAATCCAGCTGAAAAACCAGCTTTTCCCATGCCAGAATCCAGCTGAAAAACCAGCTTTTCCCATGCCAGAATCCAGCTGAAAAACCAGCTTTTCCATGCCAGAATCCAGCTGAAAAACCAGCTTTTCCATGCCAGAATCCAGCTGAAAACCCCAGCTTTTCCATGCCAGAATCCAGCTTTTGCATGCCAGAATCCAGCTGAAAAACTAGTTTTTCCATGCCAGAATCCAGCTGAAAAACCCCGCTTTTCCATGCCAGAATCCAGCTTTTCCATGTCAGAATCCAGATTTTCCCATGCCAGAATCCAGCTGAAAAACCCAGCTTTTCCCATGCCAGAAACCAGCTGAAAAAACCAGCTTTTCCATGCTAAATTATTCTTAATAAACAACCGTTGAATTGTGCACTAAAGAAATGGGCTTTGTACACATATTCCAGTATTTACAATTCTCTACAAGCTTTAATATATCGCTAAAAAACAATAAATAAGTTAACAACATAAAGGTAGTACTAGATATAATAAATAAATTAAAACAGGATATCTGTTTGAATGTATGATCGATGTACTTCACTCGTTCCATTCTGGGAAATTTGATCATTCACTTAAACAAATAAATTGATAAATAAAGCTGAAAAGTTATAAATAACGTCAGAAGACATTCACATTGACAATGGCTGGGAACCGACCTTCTGTTGGATAATTCAATAATCAATCGCAAGGGGCAAAAGTTAAGTAAACTTTCTGTGAATTTCAACAGACACTATTATAATTACCCTGTCATCCCAAATATTAACACATTCAAATAGTTGTACACTACACTAAGAGAAAACAGAATGAAGCTAAACACAAAGAGGAACAACAACATATTTCTTAGAATTATATGTATACAAAGGGGAACAACAAAATATTTCTTAGAATTATATGTATACAATGGGGAACAACAAAATATTTCTTAGAATTATATGTATAAAAAGGGGAACAACAAAATATTTCTTAGAATTACAGGTATACAATGCTGATTATACAGAAATAATTATTTCCACATTCAGAAATGCAATCCAAACAAGTATTTCCCTTACCGACTCAATTTAAAATACGACAACGACAAGAAAAACGCTATATTCATATAAATCTGAATATTTTCTAATGTTCATTAAGCGATCTAATACCTAGCAAAGTGTAACCCAGAAATGCTTAAAGGTGTGCGTGCATATATAAATACTGTTTGCAAGAAAGACAAACAAACAATCCCTCAACTTTAATAATCCATAATACAATCAACGTCAAGTGGAAGGATTCTGATTGTAAATGGTAAAAAGTCTCGACACTTTTGCGCAGTGACGTCATGACAATTTGCGCCAACACTTGGTAATGTGTTACAGAATGGATCTTGGTAATGTGTTACAGAATGGATCTTGGTAATGTGTTACAGAATGGATCTTGGTAATGTGTTACAGAATGGATCTTGGTAATGTGCTACAGAATGGATCTTACATTATGTAGTACAGATCTATTGTGGAGTATAGTGTTACAAAATGAAATAATCGAGAAATAATATATGTTGTGTATTTCAGTTATTTATTGGCGAATAAAACATGTTTCTGACGACTAGGAATTAACATCGCACGCTAAGCCTAAGTGGTTAATTCGGGCTCTCAGCTCTCATAATACAAGAATGACGGACCACGTTTTATTCGCCCATATATAATACAAGAACGACGGACCATGTTTTATTCGCCCATATATGATACAAGAACGACACACCATGTTTTATTCGCCCATATATAATACAAGAACGACGGACCATGTTTTATTCGCCCATATATAATACAAGAACGACAGACCATGTTTTATTCGCCCATATATAATACAAGAACGATGGACCATGTTTTATTCGCCCATATATAATACAAGAACGACAGACCATGTTTTATTAGCACATATATAATATAAGAACAACGGACCACGTTTTATTCACCCATATATGATACAAGAACGACAGACCATGTTTTATTCGCCCATATATAATACTAGAATGACGGACCACGTTTTATTCACCCATATATGATACAAGAACGACGGACCATGTTTTATTCGCCCATATATAATACAAGAACGACGGACCACATTTTATTCGCCCATATATAATACAATTACAAGTATTATTTCGATTGTAACATGACCAAATATCTAAATAAAACGCAAAAACATTGCATAATATGATGTCACAAAAATGCTCGTAAAAATGTCATTTGACGGCAATACAAACTTTCTGTTTGTGAAAAATTGAAAGGTGCAGCATAATTTATTAGTCATTCGTATAGCTGCATATGCACGTATTGTACTGAGGTGCCATGAAAGTCCTGCAAACACCATCGTACAAATAACAATCCGTCATAATTAAAACAATTCTTTGTTTTTGGATTTAACGTCGTACCAACTCCAGCTATTATTGGTGGAGGAAGATCCTGGATGCCCCTTTCCGATCAGTATTTCAGGCACACAGGTAGAACCATCAACCTTCTGATAGCTGTGAGGGGTAAGATATTTCACCTTAACCATCCACTCGGCCACAGCTGTGAGGGGTAATATATTTCACCTTAACCACCCACTCGGCCACAGCTGTGAGGGATAAGATATTTCACCTTAACCATCCACTCGTCCACAGCTGTGAGGGGTAAGATATTTCACCTTAACCATCCACTCGTCCACAGCTGTGAGGGGTAAGATATTTCACCTTAACCATCCACTCGGCCACAGCTGTGAGGGGTAAGATATTTCACCTTAACCATCCACTCGGCCACAGCTGTGAGGGGTAAGATAGTTCACCTTAACCACCCACTCGGCCACAGCTGTGAGGGGTAAGATATTTCACCTTAACCATCCACTCGGCCACAGCTGTGAGGGGTAAGATAGTTCACCTTAACCACCCACTCGGCCACAGCTGTGAGGGGTAAGATATTTCACCTTAACCATCCACTCGGCCACAGCTGTGAGGGGTAAGATAGTTCACCTTAACCACCCACTCGGCCACAGCTGTGAGGGGTAAGATATTTCACCTTAACCATCCACTCGGCCACAGCTGTGAGGGGTAAGATAGTTCACCTTAACCACCCACTCGGCCACAGCTGTGAGGGGTAAGATATTTCACCTTAACCATCCACTCGGCCACAGCTGTGAGGGGTAAGATAGTTCACCTTAACCACCCACTCGGCCACAGCTGTGAGGGGTAAGATATTTCACCTTAACCATCCACTCGGCCACAGCTGTGAGGGGTAAGATATTTCACCTTAACCATCCACTCGGCCACAGCTGTGAGGGGTAAGATATTTCACCTTAACCACCCACTCGTCCACACATACCCCCACACATACCCTCACACATACCCCTTAATTTAAACTTTGAAAACAATTATATGGTTATCTTTGGCAATATGATAAGACGAATACCGGCTCTCGGAGATAATTAACAGGAGATAATTAACAGGAGATAATTAACAATCGACACTACGAACACATATTTATTTGTGTAGGTCCTATTTGTTTGTTTACGAAACTGATACTGCCAGGCTGTGATACACAATCGGTAACCATCGGTAACAACAGGCTAGCCATATTGGAATGTGGACCCATTGCCTAACAGGCTAGCCATATTGGAATGTGGACCCATTGCCCAACAGGCTAGCCATATTGGAATGTGTAACCATTGCCCAACAGGCTAGCCATATTGGAATGTGGACCCATTGCCTAACAGGCTAGCCATATTGGAATGTGGACCCATTGCCCAACAGGCTAGCCATATTGGAATGTGTAACCATTGCCCAACAGGCTAGCCATATTGGAATGTGGAACCATTGCCTAACAGGCTAGCCATATTGGAATGTGGAACCATTGCCTAACATGCTAGCCATATTGGAATGTGTAACCATTGCCTAACAGGCTAGCCATATTGGAATGTGTAACCATTGCCTAACAGGCTAGCCATATTGGAATGTGTAACCATTGCCTAACAGGCTAGCCATATTGGAATGTGTAACCATTGCCTAACAGGCTAGCCATATTGGAATGTGGAACCATTGCCTAACAGGCTAACCATATTGGAATGAACCCAAGCGACGAGATGCGACCGTTCAACCTCCAGCTCGGTAGACTTTAACCACGTGTAAAATAATTTAATACAATAAGAGGAAGCTCTAGAAACAAACATACACGGCATATCATATACACAAAGCAGCTTCAAAACATACACGGCATATCCTATACACAAAGCAGCTTCAAAACATAATATTACACTTAATGAAGTTGTGATAGCGCTTCAGGTGCGAAAGGAGTTCGAGCCCCGCTGGAGCCCTTAGGCAAGGCATTTAAATACCACGTTGCCTCTTCTCTCCCTCGTGGTGATGGATCAGGGAATGAGGTCTGGAGAGTGAGTTATACAAGTTGTAAGAACTTGTTTTGCAATCGAACTAAAATAAATTTAATGTACAAGCTACAAGAATCAACTTTCATATTTCGAAGTACAAATTTACAATTGTTATTTTACTTTTTTGTCGCAATACAAAATCATAATCACTCTCATTGGCGCGGATGTATATGCGTCGCGAATGTATATGCGTATATGTGAGTGGATAGTTTAGAGCAAAAACTTATAGAGCAAAATAAATCAAATAAAATTTGCTCTATAAGTTTTAATTTATTAAAATTAAATATTTATTTAATATATTAAAATTTTGTGTAATAAAAAAATAAATATTTATTTTATATATATAAAAATATATATAAATTAAATATATTTTTAAAAAAAAATTTCAGTCTAATGTCTTAAAATCTTCATAGTCTATAAGTCTAGTCTCTTCACAGTCTAAAGTTCTTCACAATATATATTTGTTAACATATAAAAAACACAGTATAAATTTTACATAATGATTTTATTTTCATGAAGCTATAGTCTAACACAGAATATATATATTCTAACGCAGATTATTATACATATTTACAAGTTCAGCATCAATAATATTAGTATACATTTCTTGTAATTCATAGGTAACAAGAGATAATTCATCAAAATTAGTGGCTGTTAAATGCCAATATTGATCGGCAGTAACTAACCGTGTACTATATGGATAGTTTAAATCGTGTATACGATAAACATCTGTTAACATTAGAATATCAGAACTAAATAAATGTCTACAAAAAGGACATTTATTAATTTTTGATATACAAGTTAAACAAATAAGATGAGTACAATTACATTCATTAATAAAATAAAAATCATTGTCTGTTCGTAAACATATACTACATTCTTCACCCCATAGTTCGTAGTAGTAACACATAATTATCAGTTAGGTACATATAATTTTAAACATTTTCAACTCAGTATACATAGTATAAGGTAATGAAATATCAAAAGTCCAATGTTGTACTGTCTGTATTAATAATACATCATCACATTGTCGATATTCATCGGTAAACATTAGAGTATCACTAGTAAATAGTTTATGACAATAAGGACACTTGTTATGTTCAGCAATACATGTTAAACAAATAAGTTGTTTACATAAACACTCGTTAATTAAATAGTAGTCGTCAGTATGATGAAAACATATAGAGTACTGTTCACCCCACATCTCGTAGTATTTCACCATTATGAAGTTATATTTAAAGCTTGAATATCTTCAATGAATTTCTCCAATTATAGATCTTCATCAACTTCACCGTTGTCTAGTTTCACTAAATGTACATATTTCTTCCAACAATTAAACAATAAATCTGGAACAACCTCGTTTAGTAGAATATTGTCTGTGAATTCTATGTATGACCAACGTACAACATGTTCAAGAAATAAATAACTCATATGTTCAACACTGTTTAAAAAAAAGTTCCATAGAAATAATTTGAATGTAATTCGTTGTAGATAATGTCATAAGACATTACATCGTAATTGTCCACAGATGATAAAAAAGCATGTATTAATGCTGCTCTGTATATAAAGTTATCTATATTACATTCAGGATCACTTTCATATAAACTCAAATCAGATCTTATAACATTTGACATTTTAATGAACCATCTATAGCTGTAACCGTAAAATTAAATATAGTACGTTCTGTATTTTGTATTTGTTCATCCGTAAGTAATGTACCATGAATGAGTGTACCTTTACGATGTTTGTTTTTATAACCTAGAAAAAAAGGATTCTCGTGATAAGAATCTAGATTAAGTTAATAATGATTATCTTCACACTCTTGTAATTTCGTATTAATAGCTGTTAAACAATCTGTACAACTAACACAATGTTTATTATCTCGTAGAACAAGTAATTTATTTCTATAAGTTAAATACTCGTAATAATCGTTAACAATGTCTAAATTAACTGATGAAGGATAAATAACATGTTTATCCATCGTAGTTAAACATACTAAAGCCTATAGAGTTTATGGTCTTATATAGTATATAAGATACTTGAGAAAAACACTTAAGGTCTAGAGGACTGTTTATAGAGGAAAACTTCAAGTACGTTAATAAATTTTTTATCATATGGTAAATTGTATTCATCTCTATAAACTGTATAGTTATTATACATAGACATCCAATACTCGTAGTTAACACCAACGATTGTACACATAGACCTTATATTTTTGTTTGTTTTAGGTATAATAATTAAATCGTGTTTAGATAGAACATTTCTCAATATACATTCTATATCTATAGTTTGTCCTAAATACATTTCAGTGTTATCACACATCATACCATAATAATTATTATATGGTAAACCATCTATTGTTAAAATAAATTCAGGTCTTATAGTATTTATATCAACACTAGTACCAATACGTTTAATGATTTCATCATTAACCATAATGGTAAAAATATCAGTGTCAATATATAAGTGTATCTTAGAAGATTGTAAACCAAAGCCATATTTTGTAGATACACAATGATTAGACATAATTTATTTTCTAAGATGTATAGTTGTTATAGATTGTCTTAACCAATACTTAATGTTATTTAAAATTAAACCCATCTGGTTTTCACCGTGCCAGTTAGATTGTAAAAGAGCATTAGGATCATTTATATCTAAACCAATACCCCAATAAAGATCATGACTGCTCGCTTCACCAAATCTAGAATGTTTAGTATCTAAAAGTGTTTGTAACAGTTCTTTATTCTGTAGATATTTATACATATTGCCTTGAAACATAACTTCAAAACGTTTTTTATTCCAAATATCAAAATCAAAAGTATTAAAATAAGTACCACCTAATTTCTTTTGTTGATACGGTGATACTTCCTTTAATATTTGTTCAGCTAGTAAATGTTTACCAAAAGTTATACATTTATTATATTGATAATATTGTTCTACACAATTAAATAATATATCAGAATTATCTTTAAATGTACATTTATACATATTACTAAACAATGCGTCGCTATTATAGAATATCACAACGTTATCTTGCGTTCTGATAGGCATGATTAATGAGTGACTATAGAGGTTTTAGATCGTTTATATCCAAAAGGTATGGTATCAAAACGATTAACAATTACACGTTTTGTATAAACAGAACGAAATAATTTTGTACGATGTTCACTAGTTACAGTTCTATCACGATTCGTTTTAATTTTTGAATCGTAATGTATTGTAGTTGCATAATTTTCACGATCATTAGCGCAATCTACCATAGTTTTAAAATTTACCAATTCAGATGTGTTATAATCTAACGTTAAACCTTTAACTTTACACTTAGTAATAGTTAAACCCTCAGAATCAATATATTTATAACCATAATTTTTAGGTCCTAAACCAACATATTCGATAATTTTACCTGATGGTACTTCATCAGCCCAACAACCTAAACGACCATTAATGATAGGTATATCATAAGTATTTGGTCTTTTAATATAAAGGCAGCTATCTGTATCGCAATATAGAACTCTATTACCTAATTTCTTAAATTCATTATAAAGTACTAATCTAGCATATGCCGTAACATGTGCAGCTACCGGTACATTAGCTGATTCGTGCGGTAAATACTCTTTATTTTTATCTGTATATGCAGCTAATAAAAACTGACAATTATTAAACAGTTCTAGAGAGTGTATAGTAATATCAGGATTTTGCATTAATTCAAAAAATAACTAACATCGCTGATATATTCTGTTTCGGTCATAGTATTATTTTGAGCATTTTTACCCCATAAACAATTTAACATAGCTTTAGCAAAAGCTCTTAAACCAGGATTTTTAACTACTAGATCTAATAGTATACCTTCAATTTTAAAATAATCATCTTTAAATTTTATCTCATCATCTACATTTTTAACCCATGATGGATAACCACTAGCCTCTTGTTTAATTTTTAAGAATGTATTGATATACTCAGAATATACATTATCGGACCAATTATCCCATGACCATAATTGATAGATCGTAATAATTTTATATCCTAATTCTATAGCAGCTGTGATTTCAACCATTGTCCAAGTACCTATTAAACATCTATCATTAATATCATGATTACAATCTGCTATATCATCCGTTGCACATTTCATACATAGAGGAAATACCATCTTTTTATTACAATGAACGGGTAAAAGTGGTAACCATAAAGATTGTGGTGGTAATATTTTACATTTAATAATACCTCTATATTTAGTAATATTATCAATATCTACACCATCAGCTGTAAGTATATCGGGATGTCCAACAGGATATTCTCTATATTTATTAACGTAAGGATATAAACTACAAACATCTACATATTTTATTTCCTCATCTTGTTCAGCCTTATAATATATTTTCACAGAATTAGTTCTACCACCAAATAGAGCATCTCTAGGTCTAATAGGATCTAAATGTTGTGAAAATTTCTCTATAAAAGATCTATAATCTATATCAGATTTACAAAGATTATCAAAATCACATTCCCACATAGTAATAACGTTATAACCTAATTTAAATAGTATATTTGTTCTTGCAATGGTTGTTTTATATAAATAATCCATTGTTTTAGCCGAATAAGGATTGATAATAGTACGTTTTTTATAACATTTAATACATCCATGAAAAAAGCAGCCATTAAATTCATAAACAGTATTTGTTTTTTCACAGAAACCATCAACGTAGAAAGTGTCAATTTTATGTTCACCACCATTAAGAGCATGTTTAATTTTAATTGTATGTATATAACATTCCCCCTGTAACCATCTAATAGCTTTAATAGAATATCTACATTTATTAGGATAGCCCGCATCTGATATAATGGCTAAAGATTTTTCGGGTAAATAGTTTTTTCTCCAAGTTTTATTACAAGCTCCAGGTAATGTTAGAGCTTCTGTAAAAGGATTAAGACCTTCGCTATTGATAAAAGTTTAATAAATAAACCGCAACCACGTCTTAATATATCAACATCTGATATACAATATAAACGCATTTCTACTCTAAAGTCAAAAATACATTTTTCAGATACTTTAAGATCATACCATTTTAAAAAAGTAGATCTAGCCTCCGGATTCATCATACCTGGTTTATATAAATGTAATGGTAAATAAGGACCTACGTAATTATCATATTCTCCAGTGTTTGCCCAATAAGGAAAATAACCTTTAGATAATTCTTCAATACCAAAAGTTTTAGGAAATGCTGCTAAAGGCATTTGTAGATAACTTAAAGAATTAATAAGTGTAACACCTAAACATTTCAAAGAAATTATATTATTACCTCTCATAATAACATATGGTTTAGTAACACCATCTTGTATTAAATGTCTTAATATAAACTGTGCATCATAACCTTTAGAATTATGAGCTACTGCACAAACTTTTTTATGTTTGGGTTGAAATAACCATGAACAAAATTTTTTTAAAGTTGATGAACCAGAGAAGATCCTTTGTCTAGATTCTTAGAACATTTACAAGGATCCTCTATAGGTTTTGATATACAAATATTACAGACTTTATGAGCTACACAATAATTAGGTGAATGTTCACCCGATGAAAGAAACATACATTCAAAATCGTAGAAAATATATATTTGCTCTATAGTTGTATCCTTATTATATTGAGGTATAAAACAATCATGATTTTCGCCAACTATTTGTTTACAGTATTTACATTTTCTAGAATTTGTACATATATGATTTTTATTTGTAGCTATAACATTACAACCACAATCTTTACACTTATAAACCTGAGAACAAATGTTTGTTGATCGTCTTGTATATTTATGATTTTCGTAACATTTATCGCTACGAAATACACGTTTACAATCGTTACAATGTTTGGAAGTTACGTATGGACATATAGATGATGCATAACAAACACATATAGCAGCACATTTATGTTTACTAATACAACTATATAATACATTACAAGAATCACAATAATAACTACGTCCTTTAAAACCACATATACTTGTTATAGAATCAAAATGATGATGGTGATTATAAAGATGTAACGTTGTACCACCATTACCTTGAGATGTATATAACAATTGTCCATGCTAACCCCAAATCTTTAAAGTATAAAATGGTTTTAAATGTTCACTCATTATTTTAAATTGTTTAAGACCACATTCAATATTTGTAGGTATATCGCAAGCTGCTAATAAATTTTTAGCTTCTTTAGTTTGCGTTATACGATTAGAATATCTAATATTATTCCAATACATTTTCCATTCGGGAGTATCATTTTTGTTAGCATGAGCTATACATACACATATAGCTCTTGCAAAACAAATACTATCATTATAATTAACAATTCTAACAATAGATCTTTTATTTTTTAACATATTGTCTATACTAATATGACTACCATGTGACATTGGTAAACGTCCACGACCTCCAGGTATTACAGTATGTGTCATTTCAAGTCTTAAACCGTTATCCTCCATCTTAAAAGTTTTATTACTTTGTGCAACTTTTTGTATCTCATTTAAAATGTTAGCTCCACTAACTGTAGATGATGTAGCAAATGGTATATGTATACCAAAACCTAATGTAGGGTGTGTAACAGAAATTCTGATTTTATCATTGTCATCAACATTACCGTATTTCTTTAAATCATTTACTATAGAGTTAAATATATCAGGTGTATAACGTTTACCACCATCAATAACAAGATCATAAACTCTGCTAGATGTTTTAAATTTACGCGAAATTCTAACATCTCTTTCGCATATGTCATATGTAGAATCGTTATTATCAATTTCAACTTCATCATCAGATGTTTCTTCGTCCGTAGATTGTGAGTAATCGACAAGAGGCATAGTTGATGTTGTTTATAGGTCTACGATATTGTAACTTCTTATATAGTCATAACCACTTGAGATATCTATAAAAGAAGATACATAATAGTTATTAGTTACATTGTCAGAGTTAATACCGTTAAACATGGATACTCGAGACTACTCTACATATAGGTGTTACAAATGTAATACATTAGGTCATTGTTCGGCTAATTGTAAAGCTTCAAAAGCTGTAATACAAAGTGTAAAAATACAATATAAGAAAGCTGCTAAATGTACAAAATGTCTACAATTAGGACATTATGTAACATAATGTGATACACCAAAATGTAGTTTATGTTATAAAACAGGACATATTACAGCTAATTGTAAAGAGGATAAATGTGAATGTTATAAATGTCATAACATAGGTCATTATCCTTCAAATGTCCAAATGACGATAAATTAAAAAATATTACATGTTACAAGTGTAAACGTTTGGGTCATTACGCTAATAACTGTACTACTATGATATGTACTAATTGTGGAGGTACAGATCATTTAAGTAAAGTATGCCCTGAAGAACGTTTATGTTATAAATGTCATATGCCAGAACATTATGCGTCGAAATGTGAGATAACGGTTATAGACGAAGAAATAACGCCTAACCAAGAGGCTATGTTAAATCTTGGTAATGGTGGCGATACAACAGATAGTACAGTAATATTGAGCGATGAAGATGATGAAGACGATAATTGGTTAGGAAAATCTCTACTAAAAGTTGAAACAGCTACGGATAAAATTAAAGAATTGAAGAAATTGAAGAGGAATAATAAAGATACAAGAAAACGTAAATACAATGCTGTATTGGATGCTTTTGTCAAGAATAAGAAGCCTTATACAAACGTATAATTACAGCATCAACAGAGCAACAACAACATCAGCAGCATAATAACGGTTATACAGTATATAAAGATGTTGAAATGTATCATTATAATAAAAGACTACAACGTGTAAGGTGTATAATATGTAACTATAAACTATATGGAAATAAAGATTATTGTAATAAGTGTATACAACAACAAACAGTGTATATAAAAATACACGATTATAACTATCCAACATGTTGCTTAGTATGGAAGGAAATATAGGTGCTGGTAAAAGTACGTTATTAAAACATATTGTTGCAACTATTGAAGACAGTTATATATATCCTGAAAGAATAAACGAATGGACGTGTGTACGTGGTAGTAAAACAGACTACAATTTATTGTATCTAGGTATAAAGGATCCAATAAACTATTGTTTTCCTTTACAATTAACGACTTTAGAAAGTCATAGACAAACAATAAAAATTATAGGTGATAAACCTGGTTATCATTTTTGTGAAAGATCACAAAAAAGTTGTCAGAAAGTGTTTACAAGATTTTGTATAGAACAAAACAATATAAACGATTGTGAAATAGCCGTATACGATAATATGATATCTAATATGAAAAGTCCAGATCAAATTTTATATTTGAATACACCACCAGAAATATGTTTACAAAGAATACGTAAACGTAATAGAAGTGAAGAAGAACAATTAGATATAGACTATTTGTCAGTGCTACATAAATATCATCAAGAATGGCTATCGAAAGAAGAAATACCAATAACAATATTACATTATGAAGATAATATAAAACAAATAATGAATAAAATACGTACTGTGTTAGACAAGTGTTATCCCAGCATAGTTAATGCTTAGTTGGTGCAGCATTATACTTGATCTTCTTTTCACCAATTGGTTGATGTTTTAGACCTTTTGAGATTTTCTGAGCTTCATCAACATTTATTGATGTATCTGGTTTAGATACAACAATAACATCATCATCGCTAGATGAACTATGTTTATGTTTTCTAGAATATTTACGTTTCCTAGAATACTTTTCCTTTGTATCTTTATTACTACTTCTAGTAGATGGTTTTTTACCTATAGTAAGTTTAGGAACCGGTACAGATTCATACGGTAATTCTAAATTATTATTAACGTTAGTAAATTTAACTGGTACCCTAATTTCTTCGGGTACAAATATTAAACGTTTTTCGTTCATAACTGTAGCCATATCTCTAGAATTGGCTACCAAAATATCTAACGATGATCTAATATGAATCATATTAAAATTAGATAATTTTACCTCAGCTAATAGATCATCGTAACGATTTCCGCAT
>CM026395.1:35470266-35487706 GCA_014843695.1 Archivesica marissinica
AGCTATATAGGTGTTTAAGCTATATAGGTGTTCTAAGCTATATAGGTGTTATATAGGTGTTGTAAGCTATATAGGTGTTGTAAGCTATATAGGTGTTGTAAGCTATATAGGTGTTGTAAGCTATATAGGTGTTATATAGGTGTTCTAAGCTATATAGGTGTTGTAAGCTATATAGGTGTTCTAAGCTATATAGGTGTTGTAAGCTATATAGGTGTTGTAAGCTATATAGGTGTTGTAAGCTATATAGGTGTTGCAAGCTATATAGGTGTTATATAGTGTTGTAAGCTATATAGGTGTTTATAGGTGTTGTAAGCTATATAGGTGTTGTAAGCTATATACGTGTTGTAAGCTATATAGGTGTTGTAAGATATATAGGTGTTGTAAGCTATATAGGTGTTATATAGGTGTTCTAAGCTATATAGGTGTTGTATAGGTGTTGTAAGCTATATAGGTGTTGTAAGCTATATAGGTGTTATATAGGTGTTGTAATCTATATAGGTGTTGTAAGCTATATAGGTGTTATATAGGTGTTGTAAGCTATATAGGTGTTATATAGGTGTTGTAAGCTATATAGGTGTTGTAAGCTATATAGGTGTTGTAAGTTATATAGGTGTTGTAAGCTATATAGGTGTTATATAGGTGTTGTAAGCTATATAGGTGTTGTAAGCTATATAGGTGTTGTAAGCTAATAGGTGTTGTAAGCTATATAGGTGTTATATAGGTGTTGTAAGCTATATAGGTGTTGTAAGCTATATAGGTGTTATATAGGTGTTGTAAGCTATATAGGTGTTTTAAGCTATATAGGTGTTATATAGGTGTTGTAAGCTATATAGGTGTTATATAGGTGTTGTAAGCTATATAGGTGTTGTAAGCTATATAGGTGTTATATAGGTGTTGTAAGCTATATAGGTGTTATATAGGTGTTGTAAGCTATATAGGTGTTGTAAGCTATATAGGTGTTGTAAGCTATATAGGTGTTTTAAGCTATATAGGTGTTCTAAGCTATATAGGTGTTATATAGGTGTTGTAAGCTATATAGGTGTTGTAAGCTATATAGGTGTTGTAAGCTATATATGTGTTGTAAGCTATATAGGTGTTATATAGGTGTTCTAAGCTATATAGGTGTTATATAGGTGTTCTAAGCTATATAGGTGTTGTAAGCTATATAGGTGTTGTAAGCTATATAGGTGTTGTAAGCTATATAGGTGTTATATAGGTGTTCTAAGCTATATAGGTGTTGTAAGCTATATAGGTGTTCTAAGCTATATAGGTGTTGTAAGCTATATAGGTGTTGTAAGCTATATAGGTGTTGTAAGCTATATAGGTGTTGCAAGCTATATAGGTGTTATATAGGTGTTGTAAGCTATATAGGTGTTGTATAGGTGTTGTAAGCTATATAGGTGTTGTAAGCTATATAGGTGTTGTAAGCTATATAGGTGTTGTAAGCTATATAGGTGTTGCAAGCTATATAGGTGTTATATAGGTGTTCTAAGCTATATAGGTGTTGTATAGGTGTTGTAAGCTATATAGGTGTTGTAAGCTATATAGGTGTTATATAGGTGTTGTAAGCTATATAGGTGTTATATAGGTGTTGTAAGCTATATAGGTGTTGTAAGCTATATAGGTGTTGTAAGCTATATAGGTGTTGTAAGCTATATAGGTGTTGTAAGCTATATAGGTGTTATATAGGTGTTGTAAGCTATATAGGTGTTGTAAGCTATATAGGTGTTATATAGGTGTTGTAAGCTATATAGGTGTTGTAAGCTATATAGGTGTTGTAAGCTATATAGGTGTTGTAAGCTATATAGGTGTTATATAGGGTTGTAAGCTATATAGGTGTTGTAAGCTATATAGGTGTTATATAGGTGTTGTAAGCTATATAGGTGTTGTAAGCTATATAGGTGTTATATAGGTGTTGTAAGCTATATAGGTGTTGTAAGCTATATAGGTGTTGTAAGCTATATAGGTGTTGTAAGCTATATAGGTGTTGTAAGCTATATAGGTGTTATATAGGTGTTGTAAGCTATATAGGTGTTATATAGGTGTTGTAAGCTATATAGGTGTTGTAAGCTATATAGGTGTTATATAGGTGTTGTAAGCTATATAGGTGTTGTAAGCTATATAGGTGTTGTAAGCTATATAGGTGTTGTAAGCTATATAGGTGTTGTAAGCTATATAGGTGTTGTAAGCTATATAGGTGTTGTAAGCTATATAGGTGTTGTAAGCTATATAGGTGTTGTATAGGTGTTGTAAGCTATATAGGTGTTGTAAGCTATATAGGTGTTGTAAGCTATATAGGTGTTGTAAGCTATATAGGTGTTGCAAGCTATATAGGTGTTATATAGGTGTTGTAAGCTATATAGGTGTTGTATAGGTGTTGTAAGCTATATAGGTGTTGTAAGCTATATAGGTGTTGTAAGCTATATAGGTGTTGTAAGCTATATAGGTGTTGCAAGCTATATAGGTGTTATATAGGTGTTCTAAGCTATATAGGTGTTGTATAGGTGTTGTAAGCTATATAGGTGTTGTAAGCTATATAGGTGTTATATAGGTGTTGTAATCTATATAGGTGTTGTAAGCTATATAGGTGTTGTAAGCTATATAGGTGTTGTAAGCTATATAGGTGTTGTAAGCTATATAGGTGTTATATAGGTGTTGTAAGCTATATAGGTGTTATATAGGTGTTGTAAGCTATATAGGTGTTGTAAGCTATATAGGTGTTATATAGGTGTTGTAAGCTATATAGGTGTTGTAAGCTATATAGGTGTTGTAAGCTATATAGGTGTTGTAAGCTATATAGGTGTTGTAAGCTATATAGGTGTTATATAGGTGTTGTAAGCTATATAGGTGTTGTAAGCTATATAGGTGTTGTAAGCTATATAGGTGTTATATAGGTGTTGTAAGCTATATAGGTGTTGTAAGCTATATAGGTGTTGTAAGCTATATAGGTGTTATATAGGTGTTGTAAGCTATATAGGTGTTGTAAGCTATATAGGTGTTGTAAGCTATATAGGTGTTGTAAGCTATATAGGTGTTGTAAGCTATATAGGTGTTGTAAGCTATATAGGTGTTGTAAGCTATATAGGTGTTGTAAGCTATATAGGTGTTGTAAGCTATATAGGTGTTGTAAGCTATATAGGTGTTCTAAGCTATATAGGTGTTGTAAGCTATATAGGTGTTGTAGGCTATATAGGTGTTATATAGGTGTTGTAAGCTATATAGGTGTTGTAAGCTATATAGGTGTTGTAAGCTATATAGGTGTTGTAAGCTATATAGGTGTTGTAAGCTATATAAGTGTTGTAAGCTATATAGGTGTTCTAAGCTATATAGGTGTTCTAAGCTATATAGGTGTTCTAAGCTATATAGGTGTTATATAGGTGTTCTAAGCTATATAGGTGTGCCCGTCTGAACGCACTCACCTGTTGAGGCGTATACATATAAAATACACAATAAATCTGTTTTAAAAGGCAAAAGGGCGGGGCTAATAAGGACCCTTCCACTGTAGAAAAAACCCTAGAGGATAAAATGCATCCTACACAAATCAAACCCAACTCACATTTCAAATATGATTGGTCCAATAAACTGTGTGAAGCGCATACAGGGGTTCTTGAACTGGTCTGGGAGATTGCTACACAGTCTCTCCAGGGAGGCTATGAGCGTTTCATTGTATATCACTGATGTCTGCTCTGCCAAACCCATCACAAAATCACAAGCTGAAAACATAGTTGAGACTAAGTGATGAAAACAAATCGATCATTGTAAATATGACGTACAGCCAGGCATGTAGTCAAATTGAGGTGAATTAGGCCCTTGCCTTGGTTAGAATTTGGCAAGTAACGGAAACAATTATAGGAAAGCTGGGTTCAAAATGACCGTGAACACCAGCTAATGACATCAAAACTGTATAGTTAACATCAATGGGCACATTGTAGGATGGTGCTAAAATGTCTTTGTTTAAAAGGAAAGATGTCATTGTAATAAAAGATATAAATATGATTTATTACGGGCCGCTTATTTAGGTGAACGCCACAAGGATGCCATGTCTGAAATCAGCACTATTTTTGGCCAAAATTCAGGGTTACTTGACATGTTAGGCAAGCAGGGAACAAACAGTAGGCAACCTATCAGGGAATTATATTTTATGTTTTATAGTTACAGTCAAACCTGTCTTAAGCAGTCAGAAAAGGTTATCACAGAAAGTGGCTGCTTAGCACAGGTTGCTGCTTAATAGAGGTCAAATCTATAACAAAACAACATATTGGGACTTTGGAAAATGGCTGCTTAATCCAGGTTGGCTGCTTAATAGAGGTGACCACTAACACAGGTTTGAGATGTTATGATGTCCAACCGATATATAATTGTGCAAAAACCAACAACAAAATCACAATTGTTTCTTGTCCGAAAATCTTGGATGCGGTGACACACAATGCACTCCAGGCTACGGGCATGCTGTGAGTCGACAATACCAGTGCATACGTGCTGTTGGCCAAGTTAATAAAGTAACCAAGCCCAAGTAGGGGTTCGAACCCACGAATGCCTGATCATCCATTACCTGGAGGCGAACACTACTGCGTCGAACACTCTACCGCGTCGCTATAAAGTATAGAAGCTAGCTCTATAGCGAGACAGTATAAGTCTCCGTATAGCGAGACAGTATAAGTCTCCCTATAGCGAGACAGTATAAGTCTCCCTATAGCGAGACAGTATAAGTCTCCCTATAGCGAGACAGTATAAGTCTCCCTATAGCGAGACAGTATAAGTCTCCCTATAGCGAGACAGTATAAGTCTCCCTAGGCTATAGCGAGACAGTATAAGTCTCCCTAGGCTATAGCGAGACAGTATAAGTCTCCCTATAGCGAGACAGTATAAGTCTCCCTATAGCGAGACAGTATAAGTCTCCGCATAGCGAGACAGTATAAGTCTCCCTATAGCGAGACAGTATAAGTCTCCGTATAGCGAGACAGTATAAGTCTCCGTATAGCGAGACAGTATAAGTCTCCGTATAGCGAGACAGTATAAGTCTCCCTATAGCGAGACAGTATAAGTCTCCCTATAGCGAGACAGTATAGTCTCCGTATAGCGAGACAGTATAAGTCTCCCTATAGCGAGACAGTATAAGTCTCCGTATAGCGAGACAGTATAAGTCTCCCTATAGCGAGACAGTATAAGTCTCCCTATAGCGAGACAGTATAAGTCTCCCTATAGCGAGACAGTATAAGTCTCCCTATAGCGAGACAGTATAAGTCTCCGTATAGCGAGACAGTATAAGTCTCCCTATAGCGAGACAGTATAAGTCTCCCTATAGCGAGACAGTATAAGTCTCCCTATAGCGAGACAGTATAAGTCTCCGTATAGCGAGACAGTATAAGTCTCCCTCTCCCTAGGCTATAGCGAGACAGTATAAGTCTCCCTATAGCGAGACAGTATAAGTCTCCGTATAGCGAGACAGTATAAGTCTCCCTATAGCGAGACAGTATAAGTCTCCCTATAGCGAGACAGTATAAGTCTCCCTATAGCGAGACAGTATAAGTCTCCCTATAGCGAGACAGTATAAGTCTCCGTATAGCGAGACAGTATAAGTCTCCCTAGGCTATAGCGAGACAGTATAAGTCTCCCTATAGCGAGACAGTATAAGTCTCCGTAGAGCGAGACAGTATAAGTCTCCCTATAGGGAGACAGTATAAGTCTCCTTATACATACTTTCAACCACTACACTAACAAAGACAATTATTGTTACATGATAATATAATTACTTGCGCAAGTTGTTCCTCCATTTGAAACAGGCTGACATCCTTGAATAAAGCAGACGACAAACAACAAAACAACAAATCTGGAATCCATTTGTTCTTGGTGCAAGATAAATAATCTATGCATATGTTAGCTCCCCTGATTACGATCATGTGATTTTCCAATGTATTTTGAGATATCATGTGATCATTAGGTTGTGTGACTAAATAGCGAAAACATGTTGCAACTTTTCGCTACGGAAATAACTTTTTATCACAACAGTTTTATAATGAAAGCCCCCATACTAGTTTGTTATTGTTCATAATAATAAAATACGCTGATCAAAGTTGGCAACATTCTGACAATAAATAATGATTTTGTAGCATTTTTTTCATATTCTGAGATATTTTAACCCCAGCCAAAACAACATGCCACACGCGAAGCAACTCGTCAAGTGCACAATTTGTATCATTTCTTAACAAAATAACTTTACACAAATGTGTAGGCCCCTATAATTATATAATACATTAACGTACCTATCAAATTTAGTAGCGATCTATAATTATTCTATAAAAACGTTGTTTCCGCGAACATTATTTCTGTACGGAACCACTTTTAATGACATGTTTAAAACACGGAGTCTCTGTATATTATTCGAAAATAACTGAAAGCACGGCGACCCCCTAACGCAAGGAATATATATTTTTGTTACTTACCAATGGTAGGAGCATTTCTGCGAAACAGATTGTGCCTATTATTTTTATTTTATATCATGCACACAAAAACCATTTCCGTCCACCATAGATATGTACGCTTCTGAATGTTACAGCCGCCGTGACGCCAGAACTGGACGAGCGCCCCATGTGAGCTTGTTAAATAAGAACGCTGTCTGTGTGTTTTTACGTTTATTTACCGTCACTACCGGTTGCCCATATGGGCGACGCCTCCTGAAGAGATTAGTCATTTTAGATTTTTGGAGGATAGTGCAATGATACACACAGAGAACCATTCCAGAGTCTCCTCTACAGCACCGGCACGAGACTTCGGTTTAACGTCCCATCTGAAAGACTGTTAATTGTATTAGGGTCAGATGGGGGATCGAACCTGCGATCCCTGGATTACCAGTCCAGCGTGTTACCATTAGACTACAGATCCGTCTGTCGAGAACGCTGTCTACTTGTTAAACAAGCTATTTATTTGTCACGGTTATCTGAAATAATAGAACACAATTATATGACGTTGCACAATCCTCTACCTTTAAGTCTTTGGCATGTGCATGTATATGTTTTCACTTTTAGACATGGCTAAGACTGATATCTCTTTGACATCTTAAGACTTGTAGAACTTGATAAACGATTAACTGTCAAAACACTACAATGTATATTGGTTTCAGTGTAATCAACATTTGTTGTATTAATTGTCATAAATGTTTTAATACATCTTGAATGCCAGGGGTCAGGTATTGTCATGAATGTTTCAACACATCTTATAGTCTGAATGTCAGACATGCGATTATTGTCATGAATGTTTCAATACATCGTATAGTCTGAATGCCATGCAGGCAAGCGACTGATGCGGCTAGAACGTCTGGTCACACGAGCAGGTAATAGGTTGGTCATGGATGTGGTCGACGATTTGGCAGCTGCAGAATTGGATGGAGACAGTACTAGACGTCTGGTACGAAATTGTGTCACCAAAGGTCAAGCGGAGTGGTGGACGTTTGTAGTCTGGTTTGGTGTAGTTGACGACGGAGATGGTGGTGTAGCCGAGGTGATCGGGTCTGGTGGTGCTGTAGTTGGGCGAATGGCTGCGTCTACAGTAGTTGGCGACGGAGATGGTGGTGTAGCCGAGATGATCGGGTCTGGTGGTGCTGTAGTTGGGCGAATGGCTGCGTCTACAGTAGTTGGCGACGGAGATGGTGGTGTAGCCGAGATGATCCGTCCGGTCTGGTGGCGCTGTAGTTGGGCGAATGGCTGCGTCTACAGTAGTTGGCTTGCGACAGGCTCGTGGTCCTTGTGAAGTGACAAGTACATTATATCGTAGCCGTATGTCACCCACAACGTTTATCTTAGGTTGAGGTATCTGCACTGGAATGCACTTCAGTAGTCAGCGCATACATATTGGAAAGGGTAATCTGGAGTCGTCAGATGTGTAGGTGGAGTGCTCGGATTGGAGGGAGCAAATGTTATTACATTGATTGCACCCAGACCGATGTGCTGTGATGGCATGAGTGATCCCTAGCCAGAAGACGGACACTTCAGCTCTCGACGTCATCGAAGTTACTCCTTGGTGGGCAGCATGTAGAGCGGCGGCTAGTACTTCTTGTCTGCACCGGTGACTGCCAAATCCTCACCTCGACTTGTGCGTAACGTGATTCCGCAGGATGTGTGAATCTGCTACCGACGAGTGTAACTCTCCATCCTGTGTGACAGCAAAATGGTTTGGTCTCGGGTCAATAACAATGTTTCTGAAGTAGCCAGTACCCAATACCTGTCTTTGACCAGTCTGCTGTGAGGCAGATGGGCTTGCTATGTTCGAATATTCGGACGCCTTCCTCTATCTCACTTATGATAGCAGCTTTTGACTCTTCAAACAGTGTGTTGAGTTGCTCATCCTACATGAAGGTTGTTCCGGGTTTGAGCAACTGGAGAAATGGTTGCATCTTGTTAGTCATGCTGAAGGCGTAAGACACCTGGCTGCTTAGGCTAAACCAGGAACGTACATCAGTGATGTTCTTGGGGGCTGGGGAGTCTAGGATCGCTTGTAGGTATTCCATGCGAGGACGAAAGCTGTTGAGCGTTATCTCAAACCCAGCAAAATCCACCACATCTTTGCCGAACACACATTTCTTAGGGTTTAGTGTGATACCGTGTCGCCCGCAGATGTCAGGCCACTGAACGGCTTGTGGAAGTCGTGATAGCGCAGTGGATGCGCGTTCGCTTCATGTGTGAAAGGTCCGGAGTTCGAGCCTCGTTGGAGCCGTTACGATAGTGCCCGTAGGCAAGGCATTTATATTCTACGTTGCCTCTTCTCTCTCCCTCGTGGCGATGGATTCCACCAGGAATGAGGTTTCGAGAGTGATTAATATAAGTTGAAAGAACTTGTTTCGCAATCGAGCTAAATAAATTTGTATAAACTAAACTGAACGGCTTGAAAGAAACTCTCCAGTGAGTCGGCCTAAAGAAGTACATCATCTATGCATTTCGTCTTGTTGGGTATGTCTGACACGATTTCGTCATACCGCCGAGTGTAGCAATCCCATTGTGCGATGTAGCCTTGAGGAGCAGTTTTGTAACAATATCTACTCCAAAGTTGTGATGAAAGTGGTCAAGTGACGGTTTTCTTCACGAATAGGCACTGTGATAGCCGTTCTATGCATCGATGACTGTCTTGTATTGTACTGGTCTATGCATCGATGACTGTCTTGTATTGTACTGGTCTATGCATCGATGACTGTCTTGTGTTGTACTGGTCTATGCATCGATGACTGTCTTGTGTTGTACTGTTCTATGCATCGATGACTGTCTTGTGTTGTACTGGTCTATGCATCGATGACTGTCTTATGTTGTACTGGTCTATGCATCGATGACTGTCTTGTATTGTACTGGTCTATGCATCGATGACTGTCTTGTGTTGTACTGTTCTATGCATCGATGACTGTCTTGTGTTGTACTGGTCTATGCATCGATGACTGTCTTGTGTTGTACTGGTCTATGCATCGATGACTGTCTTGTGTTGTACTGTTCTATGCATCGATGACTGTCTTGTATTGTACTGGTCTATGCATCGATGACTGTCTTGTATTGTACTGGTCTATGCATCGATGACTGTCTTGTGTTGTACTGTTCTATGCATCGATGACTGTCTTGTGTTGTACTGTTCTATGCATCGATGACTGTCTTGTATTGTACTGGTCTATGCATCGATGACTGTCTTGTGTTGTACTGGTCTATGCATCGATGACTGTCTTGTATTGTACTGTTCTATGCATCGATGACTGTCTTGTATTGTACTGTTCTATGCATCGATGACTGTCTTGTGTTGTACTGGTCTATGCATCGATGACTGTCTTGTGTTGTACTGTTCTATGCAAATAATAAAATAAAATAAATTGATCTTATCTTATCTCAACAGTCAGCCACCCATATATAAGAGCTTATATATTAAAAATGTTCATATATTTTCCAGCAAGAAGCAATTATTTTAAATAGGTTTGATATTTGATAATTATGTACTTTCATTTTAAACATGCTTACACATAATTTGCACCAAAAGCTTCGAGCTAATATTTCAAATACCACCCAATCCTTAAATTTGACAATTTTAATCGGTACATTTGTATAATTTTCATAAATGCAAAATGTCATAAAATCAAATCCCATTGTATATTCTGAAACATGAATGAAAAGCAATGAAAATCGATTTTGGCGGCCATTTTGGAGCCATCTTTGATATCTCCGAACGCCACCATTTATGCATTATACATGTTGACAAACATGTTGGTATATAACTCGTTTTGTTACTGACGGATCTATAGCCCAGTGGTAACACGCTGGACTGGTAATCCAGGGATCGCAGGTTCGACCCCCCGTCTGACCCTAATAAAATGAACAGTCTTTCAGATGGGACGTTAAACCGAGGTCTCGTGTCGGTGCTTTACACCGTGCACGTACAAGAACCAGAAGAGGCTCTGTATTGGGTCTCTTTCTATATCATTGCACTATCCTCCACAATCTAAAATGACTAATATCTCCAGGAGGCGTCGCTCATATGGGCAACCGGTAGCGACGATAAATAAACGTAAACAAACCAAAAACCGCCTGGTCAGGCCGCTCTAACTATGCGCACCTTCCTTTCTTCCCTTGACAATTCATGACATTCTTAACAACTCCTATGCACTGCCAGAGATACCACATAGCACGGTAACTCTTTTTTGTCGGCCTTCCATGTGCACTTGTAATTTCCAATCTTCTCTTTATTGATGAGCAACTGCCATTCGAAGGTAACGCGTTCCTCTTCCTGCGTCTCCATGGTTACATTGGAGCCACCAAGCGATGTATCCTGTCTCGTGTGCGATACCAACATATATGTTCTTATATTTGCAAAATGTCAAAATAATCAATGTATTTTATTCTGTTTGCATTATATGTCCCAATGTATAATATTCAATTAAAGCATATTGATCGGTACTATTAAATAGCATTAAATAGTATTATATATAACATAGCCGACAATTACAAAGTAACACATTTATAATTTAATAACGAACCAAAGTGCAGTTCATCCATCGTACATAATGCGCAAATTCAACAGTTCACTCATCGTACATAATGCGCACATTCAACAGTTCACCCATCGTACACACTGCGCACATTCAACAGTTCACCCATTGTACACAATGCGCACATTCAACAGTTCACCCATCGTACACAATGCGCACATTCAACCGTTCACCCATCGAACACAATGCGCACATTCAACAGTTCACCCATCGTACATAATGCGCATATTCAACAGTTCACCCATCGTACATAATGCGCACATTCAACAGTTCACCCATCGTACATAATGCGCACATTCAACAGTTCACC
Source organism: Archivesica marissinica (assembly GCA_014843695.1). Classification (NCBI taxonomy): domain Eukaryota; kingdom Metazoa; phylum Mollusca; class Bivalvia; order Venerida; family Vesicomyidae; genus Archivesica; species Archivesica marissinica. The sequence goes on from CM026395.1 coordinate 35,481,585, forward strand.
CATCGTACATAATGCGCACATTCAACAGTTCACCCATCGTACATAATGCGCACATTCAACAGTTCACCCATCGTACATAATGCGCACATTCAACCGTTCACCCATCGTACATAATGCGCACATTCAACAGTTCACCCATCGTACATAATGCACACATTCAACAGTTCACCCATCGTACATAATGCGCACATTCAACAGTTCACCCATCGTACATAATGCGCACATTCAACAGTTCACCCATCGTACATAATGCGCACATTCAACAGTTCACCCATCGTACATAATGCGCACATTCAACCGTTCACCCATCGTACATATGCACACATTCAACAGTTCACCCATCGTACATAATGCGCATATTCAACAGTTCACCCATCGTACATAATGCGCACATTCAACAGTTCACCCATCGTACACAATGCGCACATTCAACAGTTCACCCATCGTACATAATGCGCACATTCAACCGTTCACCCATCGTACATAATGCGCACATTCAACAGTTCACCCATCGTACATAATGCACACATTCAACAGTTCACCCATCGTACATAATGCGCACATTCAACAGTTCACCATCGTACATAATGCGCACATTCAACAGTTCACCCATCGTACATAATGCGCACATTCAACAGTTCACCCATCGTACATAATGCGCACATTCAACAGTTCACCCATCGTACATAATGCGCACATTCAACAGTTCACCCATCGTACATAATGCGCACATTCAACAGTTCACCCATCGTACATAATGCGCACATTCAACAGTTCACCCATCGTACATAATGCGCACATTCAACCGTTCACCCATCGTACATAATGCGCACATTCAACAGTTCACCCATCGTACATAATGCGCACATTCAACAGTTCACCATCGTACATAATGCGCACATTCAACAGTTCACCCATCGTACATAATGCGCACATTCAACAGTTCACCCATCGTACATAATGCGCACATTCAACAGTTCACCCATCGTACATAATGCGCACATTCAACAGTTCACCCATCGTACATAATGCGCACATTCAACAGTTCACCCATCGTACATAATGCACACATTCAACAGTTCACCCATCGTACATAATGCGCATATTCAACAGTTCACCCATCGTACATAATGCGCACATTCAACAGTTCACCCATCGTACACAATGCGCACATTCAACAATGAGAAGGAATTCACATATTCATTTCCATTTGTTTAGTATGTACTTAAATGTCTATTTATATTGTTACGTTTATGTTTGTGCTTTGATTAGGAACAACACTGTAATGATATTTATTATTTATTAACATTACATACTTGTTGTATGTCATACTGAACTGAATTCCCCCTAGACTGTTTCCGTTTGTCTGTTAGCAAGATTATGTCATACTAAACTACATGTAAATACCACGAGACTGTCTCCGTTTGTCTGTTAGCAAGATTATGTCATACTAAGCTACATGTAAATACCACGAGACTGTCTCCGTTTGTCTGTTAGAAAGATTATGTCATACCAAGCTACATGTAAATACCATGAGACTGTTTCCGTTTGTCTGTTAGCGAGATTATGTCATGCCAAACTACATGTAAATACCACGAGACTGTCTCCGTTTGTCTGTTAGCGAGATTATGTCATACTAAACTACATGTAAATACCACGAGACTGTTTCCGTTTGTCTGTTAGCAAGATTGAGTCCGCCTCCGTGGTCGAGTGGTTAAGGTCGCTGACTTGTATACCACTGTAACCTATCATCACTGATGGTCACGGGTTCGAGCCCCGCTCAGGCCGTGTCTCATTTATATGAAAAAGTTGGCAGTTTCTTACGGAGGTTGGTGCACCCAAGTACTGGTTAACCGCTGGAGCCTGCCCATGAAAGGTGTTGTTAAGTAAACTGCCCGCCGGCGATATAGCCCAAAATGGTGCTGATGCAGGCGTAAAACCCGAAATATAACATAACATAACTGTTAGCAAGATTGTGTCATACCAAACTACATGTAAATACAACGAGACTGTTTCCGTTTGTCTGTTAGCAAGATTGTGTCATACCAAACTACATGTAAATACAACGAGACTGTTTCCGTTTGTCTATTAGCAGAATTACTGAAACAGTTATGAACTTTGGTAGACGGGACAAGGACGTACCCATTATAATTTAGGAGGTGATTCTTATCTAGATCGGAATGTCTTCTGTATTTCACGCATTATATCTGGGTAATGCGGAAATATAAAGGTAGATACTAGAATAAACATACAGTAATTTTTATGTTTAAACAAATCTATATTATAATACACTATGTTTAATGTCCTTTTATTTTATAAATTATAAACACGATTTTAAAGAGAATATTTCTAATTTCTTTGATTTTACAAGCACTCACGCACGGCACGCACGTACGTACGCACGCACGCACGCACGCACACACGCGCGCGCGCATTAATACATACTGCTTTAAAGAAATACATGACACTGAGCTGAGTAAATGTGCCGATATCGTTCTCTAACTAATTAGTGCATGCTGATGATCAAGTTGCAACGCAAGGTATTTATATATTTATAACTGAATTACTATCTTCAGTTGACGTAGTATTATCGCTATGTTCTACCTCTTCTAAGATACCAGTTGGTACTGGGTCACCCTGGACAGGCAGACCAATTTCACGCAATGAGATGCATGTTTGTATATCATCATCAGGTACTGGTTTCTTTTCATTTTGAATGAGAAAATGTTTCTCTTCGTTCACATCACTTCGATGTAAATCAAGCTTCTCTCTTCCGTTGGCCGTTTTCTCGGACCTCGGTTCTGGGGCCCTGTGATATAATGGTCTAGAGGTCCTGTCTCTAGTTGGAGAATGTTCACGACGCCGCCTTGAATCACGTGACCGACGCGGCGAATTGTCTTTATAATCGTTTCTTGATGGTGAATAGTCACGTTGTCTTTGTGAGTAGTTACGTGATGTTGGTGAACGATCACGTGGTTTCTGTGAATGACGATATGGTCGTAGTGAATCATGGTCATTAAATGGTGGTGACCGGTCATGTGATCTATTGTAACGTTTTCCTTGGTTAGAAGAGTGGTCTTCTTGACCATTTGAAAAGTCTCGAGCACCTGAAGCCTGGCTTTGTGATTCGTCATGTTTTCTAGATGAACGTACATGTGATCTTTCGGTAAACTCTCTATGCCTAGGGTCATTTCTATTTCTGGGATATATGGGCGACTGGTCTCTATAGTTTCTCCCTCTATCAGGAGAATGTCTTCGGGAAGAAGGACGGTGTTCTTCTATGTGCGTCCGTCTGTCCGATGATCTGGTTGGTGGTCTTCCCTGCGCATTATCACGATGTAGATATCGGTAGCGCTTAAAATCCTCTACTTCTGCATTATGCAATTTCTTCAGTGTATTAACTTGTACCTTATGCTCTTCCAGTGTTCGATTCAGCTGGCGAACATAGTCAGAGATTTGTTTTACAATAAGTACCATGCTTGAACAGGTCTGTACAAAGGCAATATAATAGAAGAACACACAGTAAGGAAAACCCGCGCTAGCGGATAAATAGTCAGTAAGACGAATTGTTGTATCAATCTTGACAAAGGCTTCGAATAAAACCTGGTACATCATTGAACCTAAAAGTAAAAGTAAAAACAATTTTAAAAGTACTTAACGGTAATGTTAAAAACTAGAAGAAATTACCATTAAATCAATTAAATCAATGCCGGAATATATAAACAATAAAGGCAAAACGAAATTATAATTATTTCACAGACGGATCTGTAGTCCAGTGGTAAACCGTGGACTGGTAATCCAGGGATCGTAGGTTCGATCCCCCGTCTGATAAAATTAACAGTCTTTCAGGTGGGACTTTAAACCGAGGTCTCGTGTCGGTGCTGTACACCATGCACGTAAAAGAACCAGAGGAGACTCTGGAATGGGTCTCTGTCTGTATCATTGCAGTATCCTCCAAAAATCTAAAATGACTAATTTCTTCAGTAGGCGTCGCTCATATGGACAACCAAGAGCGACGATAAATAAACGTAAAACACGCGCGCACGCAATATAATGATTCAAAAACGAACAATTGAACGGCCTCCAGAGCTGCTACTTACTATGCACGCATTATTATTTGTCGTAGTGAAATACAGTATCGGGCTCTACTACATGTGGGTAGCTACACATACAGATAGAGCACGAAGTAAATGCCAGGGTAAAAACAAGACAAAAATATATGTTACAATAAAAGCAACCACATGTCAATTAAGTGGGCTGTCCGATTAGCGCAGTGGTTAGCGCGCTCGCTTCTCACCAATGCAACTCGGGTTCGATCCTCGGACCGGGAAGTATGTGAGCTGGTACGGTGGTCGCCAGATCGGACAGGTGGGTTTCCTCCAGGTTCTCCGGTTTCCTCCCACACGAATGACCACATTTACGCTTTCACCCGCGCCAACGAGAGTGATTAATATAAGTTGTTTAAAACTTGCTCCGCAATCGTTGTAAAATAAATAAAGCTTAAATTAAATAATAAAAAGAAGTCATTTTATATCTGCTACATAATGCATTGAATCTTTAGCAATTGACTATCGGTTAACATTTTCATCTCAGCATTGACGTTCGTCCGTCAATGCTGAGATGAAAATGTTAACCGATAGTCTCTCGTGTATTTTCATGTGATATAAATTGGTTCGTTTATAATTGTTTTAACTATCTCCAAACGATCGCATACATATAAACTTATGTTTAAACTATAATGACAAGAACATATTTCAATATGATTTGTGAATAGCATTGATGGTACATAGCTTACATGCACACACAAGAGACAATACAGAGATAGCTGTTAATCTTGGGTAATGTTCATTTCTCTTCCCGTATTTGATGATCTGTAGAATAGTGCTACCAATGACAAGAAGCCAACTGATTTGTATGTTCATCTGGTGTCGAACTCTTAGGTTATAAACTGCCGCTGAAATATAAGATACACCCGGGGTTTATTGTTGATGTCTGTTTCTGTCTGTCCGTGTGTATGTGCGAGCGGACAAGATACATCAAAAATCCAATCACTTCCTCCTGGGCCAACCTTCTATATATCCACAAAGTTTCACCAATTCATCATACATATTTGCTACCAGACCAGACCGGACCAGACCGGACCGGACCGGACCGGACCGGTCCAGACCAGACCAGACCAGACCAGACCAGACCAGACCAGACCAGACCAGACCAGACCAGACCAGACCAGACCAGACCAGACCAGACCAGACCAGACCAGACCAGACCAGACCAGACCACCAGACCAGACCAGACCAGACCAGACCAGACCAGACCAGACCAGACCAGACCAGACCAGACCAGACCAGACCAGACCAGACCAGACCAGACCAGACCAGACCATCAGATCGGACCAGACCACCAGACCAGACCAGACCAGACCAGACCAGACCAGACCAGACCAGACCAGACCAGACCAGACCAGACCAGACCAGACCAGACCAGACCAGACCAGACCAGACCAGATCAGACCAGCCAAGACATACACTTATTTGTTAATTATGCATTTAATTTATGTTACGTAAAATAATATATTGTTATGGAGATTAGCTAACAGTGCATTTGTAAACTCATTGTTTTAATGTATGAGTATCGTATGTTGGCCAATAAGTAGTGTGGTGGCCAATAAGTAGCGTGGTGGCCAATAAGTAGCGTGGTGGCCAATAAGTAGCGTGGTGGCCAATAAGTAGCGTGGTGGCCAATAAGTAGCGTGGTGGCCAATAAGTAGCGTGGTGGCCAATAAGTAGCGTGGTGGCCAATAAGTAGCGTGGTGGCCAATAAGTAGCGTGGTGGCCAATAAGTAGCGTGGTGGCCAATAAGTAGCATCGTGGCCAATAAGTAGCGTGGTGGCAATAAGTAGCGTGGTGGCCAATAAGTAGCGTGGTGGCCAATAAGTAGCGTGGGGGGCCAATAAGTAGCGTGGTGGCCAATAAGTAGCGTGGTGGCCAATAAGTAGCGTGGTGGCCAATAAGTAGCGTGGTGGCCAATAAGTAGCGTGGTGGCCAATAAGTAGCGTGGTGGCCAATAAGTAGCGTGGTGGCCAATAAGTAGCGTGGTGGCCAATAAGTAGCGTGGTGGCCAAT
>CM026395.1:35488706-35511649 GCA_014843695.1 Archivesica marissinica
ATTACACATCCTGATTGTTCATAGAGATAGCAAGCTAGAACAACTGTTCGGTAAAATTACACATCCTGATTGTTCGTAGAGATAGCAAGCTAGAACAACTGTTCGGTAAAATTACACATCCTGATTGTTCGTAGAGCTAGCAAGCTAGAACAACTGTTCGGTACAATTACACATCCTGATTGTTCGTAGAGATAGCTAGCTAAAACAACTGTTCGGTAAAATTACACATCCTGATTGTTCGTAGAGATAGCTAGCTAGAACAACTGTTCGGTAAAATTACACATCCTGATTGTTCGTAGAGATAGCTAGCTAGAACAACTGTTCGGTAAAATTACACATCCTGATTGTTCGTAGAGATAACAAGCTAGCACAACTGTTCGGTACAATTACACATCCAGATTGTTCATAGAGATAGCAAGCTAGAACAACTGTTCGGTACAATTACACATCCTGGTTGTTCGTAGAGATAGCAAGCTAGCACAACTGTTTGGTACAATTACACATCCTGGTTGTTCGTAGAGATAGCTAGCTAGCACAACTGTTCGGTACAATTACACATCCTGATTGTTCGTAGAGATAGCAAGCTAGAACAACTGTTCGGTAAAATTACACATCCTGATTGTTCGTAGAGATAGCAAGCTAGAACAACTGTTCGGTACAATTACACATCCTGATTGTTCGTAGAGATAGCTAGCTAGAACAACTGTTCGGTACAATTACACATCCTGATTGTTCGTAGAGATAGCAAGCTAGCACAACTGTTCGGTACAATTACACATCCTGGTTGTTCGTAGAGATAGCTAGCTAGCACAACTGTTCGGTACAATTACACATCCTGGTTGTTCGTAGAGATAGCAAGCTAGCACAACTGTTCGGTAAAATTACACATCCTGATTGTTCGTAGAGATAGCAAGCTAGCACAACTGTTCGGTAAAATTACACATCCTGATTGTTCGTAGAGATAGCTAGCTAGCACGACTGTTCGGTACAATTACACATCCTGATTGTTCGTAGAGATAGCTAGCTACACAACTGTTCGGTACAATTACACATCCTGATTGTTCGTAGAGATAGCAAGCTAGCACAACTGTTCGGTACAATTACACATCCTGATTGTTCGTAGAGATAGCAAGCTAGAACAACTGTTCGGTAAATTACACATCCTGATTGTTCGTAGAGCTAGCAAGCTAGACAACTGTTCGGTACAATTACACATCCTGATTGTTCGTAGAGATAGCTAGCTAGAACAACTGTTCGGTAAATTACACATCCTGATTGTTCGTAGAGATAGCTAGCTAGAACAACTGTTCGGTAAAATTACACATCCTGATTGTTCGTAGAGATAGCTAGCTAGAACAACTGTTCGGTAAATTACACATCCTGATTGTTCGTAGAGATAGCAAGCTAGCACAACTGTTCGGTACATTACACATCCTGATTGTTCATAGAGATAGCAAGCTAGAACAACTGTTCGGTAAAATTACACATCCTGATTGTTCGTAGAGATAGCAAGCTAGAACAACTGTTCGGTACAATTACACATCCTGATTGTTCGTAGAGATAGCTAGCTAGCACAACTGTACGGTACAATTACACATCCTGATTGTTCGTAGAGATAGCAAGCTAGCACAACTGTTCGGTACAATTACACATCCTGATTGTTCGTAGAGATAGCAAGCTAGAACAACTGTTCGGTAAAATTACACATCCTGATTGTTCGTAGAGCTAGCAAGCTAGAACAACTGTTCGGTACAATTACACATCCTGATTGTTCGTAGAGATAGCTAGCTAGAACAACTGTTCGGTAAAATTACACATCCTGATTGTTCGTAGAGATAGCTAGCTAGAACAACTGTTCGGTAAAATTACACATCCTGATTGTTCGTAGAGATAACAAGCTAGCACAACTGTTCGGTACAATTACCATCCTGATTGTTCTAGAGATAGCAAGCTAGAACAACTGTTCGGTACAATTACACATCCTGGTTGTTCGTAGAGATAGCAAGCTAGCACAACTGTTCGGTACAATTACACATCCTGGTTGTTCGTAGAGATCTAGCTAGCACAACTGTTCGGTACAATTACCATCCTGATTGTTCGTAGAGATAGCAAGCTAGAACAACTGTTCGGTACAATTACACATCCTGATTGTTCGTAGAGATAGCAAGCTAGAACAACTGTTCGGTACAATTACACATCCTGATTGTTCGTAGAGATAGCAAGCTAGCACAACTGTTCGGTACAATTACACATCCTGATTGTTCGTAGAGATAGCAAGCTAGAACAACTGTTCGGTACAATTACACATCCTGATTGTTCGTAGAGATAGCTAGCTAGCACAACTCTTCGGTAAAATTACACATCCTGATTGTTCGTAGAGATAGCAAGCTAGCACAACTGTTCGGTACAATTACACATCCTGATTGTTCGTAGAGATAGCAAGCTAGAACAACTGTTCGGTACAATTACACATCCTGATTGTTCGTAGAGATAGCTAGCTAGCACGACTCTTCGGTAAAATTACACATCCTGATTGTTCGTAGAGATAGCAAGCTAGCACAACTGTTCGGTAAAATTACACATCCTGATTGTTCGTAGAGATAGCAAGCTAGCACAACTGTTCGGTAAAATTACACATCCTGATTGTTCGTAGAGATAGCTAGCTAGACAACTGTTCGGTACAATTACACATCCTGATTGTTCGTAGAGATAGCAAGCTAGCACAACTGTTCGGTACAATTACACATCCTGATTGTTCGTAGAGATAGCAAGCTAGCACAACTGTTCGGTACAATTACACATCCTGGTTGTTCGTAGAGATAGCAAGCTAGCACAACTGTTCGGTACAATTACACATCCTGGTTGTTCGTAGAGATAGCAAGCTAGCACAACTGTTCGGTACAATTACACATCCTGGTTGTTCGTAGAGATAGCTAGCTAGCACAACTGTTCGGTACAATTACACATCCTGATTGTTCGTAGAGATAGCAAGCTAGAACAACTGTTCGGTACAATTACACATCCTGATTGTTCGTAGAGATAGCAAGCTAGAACAACTGTTCGGTACAATTACACATCCTGATTGATCGTAGAGATAGCAAGCTAGCACAACTGTTCGGTACAATTACACATCCTGATTGTTCGTAGAGATAGCAAGCTAGAACAACTGTTCGGTACAATTACACATCCTGATTGTTCGTAGAGATAGCAGCTAGAACAACTGTTCGGTACAATTACACATCCTGATTGTTCGTAGAGATAGCAAGCTAGAACAACTGTTCGGTACAATTACACATCCTGATTGTTCGTAGAGATAGCTAGCTAGCACAACTGTTCGGTAAAATTACACATCCTGATTGTTCGTAGAGATAGCTAGCTAGCACGACTGTTCGGTAAAATTACACATCCTGATTGTTCGTAGAGATAGCAAGCTAGCACAACTGTTCGGTAAAATTACACATCCTGATTGTTCGTAGAGATAGCAAGCTAGCACAACTGTTCGGTAAAATTACACATCCTGATTGTTCGTAGAGATAGCTAGCTAGCACGACTGTTCGGTAAAATTACACATCCTGATTGTTCGTAGAGATAGCAAGCTAGCACAACTGTTCGGTAAAATTACACATCCTGATTGTTCATAGAGATAGCTAGCTAGCACAACTGTTCGGTAAAATTACACATCCTGATTGTTCGTAGAGATAGCTAGCTAGCACGACTGTTCAGTACAGTTACATATCCGGATTGTTCGTAGAGATAGCTAGCTAGCATGACTGTTCAGTACAATTACATAGTCTGATTGTTCGTAGAGATAACTAGCTAGCACGACTATTCAGTACAATTACATATCCTGATGGTTCATAGAGTTAGCTAGCTAGCACGACTGTTCACTACAATTACATAGTCTGATGGTTCATAGAGATAGCTAGCTAGCACGACTGTTCAGTACAATTACATAGACTGGGGGTTCATAGAGATAGCTAGCTAGCACGACTGTTCGGTACAATTACACATCCTGATTGTTCGTAGAGATAGCAAGCTAGAACAACTGTTCGGTACAATTACACATCCTGATTGTTCGTAGAGATAGCAGCTAGAACAACTGTGTCGGTACAATTACACATCCGGATTGTCGTAGAGATAGCAAGCTAGCACAACTGTTCGGTAAAATTACACATCCTGATTGTTCGTAGAGATAGCAAGCTAGCACAACTGTTCGGTACATTACACATCCTGATTGTTCGTAGAGATAGCAAGCTAGAACAACTGTTCGGTACAATTACACATCCTGATTGTTCGTAGAGATAGCTAGCTAGCACAACTGTTCGGTAAAATTACACATCCTGATTGTCGTAGAGATAGCAAGCTAGCACAACTGTTCGTAAAATTACACATCCTGATTGTTCGTAGAGATAGCTAGCTAGCACGACTGTTCGGTAAAATTACACATCCTGATTGTTCGTAGAGATAGCAAGCTAGCACAACTGTTCGGTAAAATTACACATCCTGATTGTTCGTAGAGATATAGAGATAGCAAGCTAGCACAACTGTTCGGTAAAATTACACATCCTGATTGTTCGTAGAGATAGCTAGCTAGCACGACTGTTCGGTAAAATTATACATCCTGATTGTTCGTAGAGATAGCAAGCTAGCACAACTGTTCGGTAAAATTACACATCCTGATTGTTCATAGAGATAGCTAGCTAGCACAACTGTTCGGTAAAATTACACATCCTGATTGTTCGTAGAGATAGCTAGCTAGCACGACTGTTCAGTACAATTACATATCCGGATTGTTCGTAGAGATAGCTAGCTAGCATGACTGTTCAGTACAATTACATAGTCTGATTGTTCGTAGAGATAGCAAGCTAGCACGACTGTTCAGTACAATTGCCTAGCCTGATTGTTCGTAGAGATAACTAGCTAGCACGACTATTCAGTACAATTACATATCCTGATGGTTCATAGAGTTAGCTAGCTAGCACGACTGTTCACTACAATTACATAGTCTGATGGTTCATAGAGATAGCTAGCTAGCACGACTGTTCAGTACAATTACATAGACTGGGGGTTCATAGAGATAGCTAGCTAGCAGGACTGTTCAGTACAATTACATAGTCTGATTGTTTATATAAATATGGCTAGCTAGCACGACTGTTCAATAAAACAGTAAACACAGCAAAGTACATACAAATCATACACGTATGGCACAATTTGAGCAAAGCCCAAAGGTTAATATAAGCAACATATTATAACAACAGGCGCGTGAAATGGAGGTGTGGCAGTATATGGATATAGAGAGATAAATAAAACTACACTTACCATGTGCTTGTGAGACTTCAGCTGCGACTGGCCATCAATGATGCTATTCATGTGTGTCCGTGATATTCTTCTTCTCAAGAACCTTTATCGCGACCTGAACATTATAAGAAAATAGTTTGTATATATTATACTGTGCCTACACATTTCAGTTAAACATTGAAAATATGAAAATGCGAAAAATTAAATAAAAATTAAGGGGTAGTGGGTGGAGGTGTACATGAAGTACCGTGGACCCATCAACTATGAAAATATGTCGGTATTTCATTACGTTTTTACTTTTAAAGAAGAGATTCAGAACTGTACAAATATGTTCATTATTTCTCGTCAATATATGCCTTAAAATGCCACAGAGTGCAGCTGCAGCGTTATAAACTTCCGACATGTTCCGGGTTAGATACCTCCAGACATCCTATCCTACTGGTGAATACACATAGATCAAACTCAATATACGCCCCTGGCATGTATGTATGCATACATATACATACATATATATAATATCAAAGGATTAATCATGGCAATTCATAATAACGAGGAACAGTCAATAGTCTGCTCAATAAATAAATTCTAAATAAGCTACTAGCTTCCGATTTAATCCATTTGTTCTTGTATATTAATGTTACAACATGATGTAAATATTGATAAAATAAAATATGTTTAAACTAATAAATAAAACCAATTGCAAAACTGTATGACACCTCCTCCCTTTGGGGATCCACGATGTAAGCATATAACAAGACAGTTTTAAACTTTAAACTTTATTTATATATATATATAACTATATATATATATATATATATATTATATATATATATAAATAAAGTTTAAAGTTTAAAACTGTCTTGTATATATATATATATATATATATATATATAGTAAATGTAAAATAGTGTTTGTTTATTATATTGTAACCCCTACAGAAAGGGCCAGTCACTTCTAACGTATGAGACACTTCTTACGAACATCAGTAACTCCTGAACCCTATGCGTGTAGGCCTGGCGCCAGGCTGATAGGCAATCGGTAACCATTAATTATCTAGAACAGTCGATCTTTTTATCGATACATTTATTTGAATATAATTATTTACCTTGACTTTCCCGTGGGTATCTGCATAATGTGCAGACATATTCGGGATGATCGCCAAAGTTCCTGGCATCACAGTTGCTAGAATCATTTTCCCGTCGTGTGTAATACATTTCTCTGGGACAAATCCACCATTAATGCACTCCTCGTAGATTATAGCATCCACAGAATGGCTCATGTCCTCAGTTATATGGCTCGATTATTTTTGATTTCATTACATCACATATTTGCGTTGTTGTCTTAACACGTTACATATGAAATATTTGCGTTGTTACCCCAGCGGTAATGGCGGACGTGTTACTATGAACATTTGATCACGTGACGTGACGTTTTGACGTCAATTTCTGATGTCATAATATACGTGGATTCCGCTCAATTTAAAAGTAATTCTGTCAAATGAATTTCTTATTCTGGAATAGGATTCTAATTATAGGTTAAAGCGACATTACATCACAAAAAGCAATAAAAACAACATATTTTACGAATAAATAGCATAGCTACACTACAGGACATAGAAAACGCACATTATATATGATTATTATAGGATTCCATCAAAGATACATAGCAAAAAGCAATATATTTTTATTTGATATAAAACTTTTTACGAATAAATAGCATAGCTACTACAAATTCTTCCGAAATAATTCGAACACAAACTTTCAATCAATAAACAGTGTTTTTGCGGTCTACAAACTTGAAAGTAGAATTTAATATAACGGTCAGCCACGCTCCTGAGTTGACACTTCCGGGTTTTCCCCGATAAATAATAATGTATGGGGCCCATACTAATTATAGCCAGGGGCCCCGGAAGGCGTCCGGCCGCCACTGCTTACACTATACTATTTATCTTGATGAAAGGGACGCTGTTTGAACTACAGCCAGGGGCCCCATGCAACCTTAACCCGCCCCTGGTATACACGCGTTGTATTACGCACGTGTGTTGACCCTGTTTACATTATTGTTGTTATGCAAACAAACGTCGTATATATTGTGTTTGTTTATTAGTTAAAATACTCAGAATATTCTGTTACAAATATCTGGAAAGACACATATAATAGGAAACTACATTCGGTAGAAATTAGCTTTTATCAACGATGTAGTGCCGCTTTAATAGTACCGGGCTCATGTACTTAGATCTGCTAAGCTAATCCAGGAAAACGTGTCTAGGTCGCACCGCACCGCACCGCACCGCACCCCACCATTGCTAAGTATAACGTGTTTTTGAATTGACCTTTCATTTGCTATAAACTGTGGTATCGGAAGCCAATTTCCGATCAAAACTGAAAACCCATCTGTATAGGCAAGTTTATGAACGATAAGTGTGTGTGTGCTCTTTGTACAAAACAATAACATCTGTGATGATATAAAACAGTTTAAATACAATGATGATAATTGTGTTCAATAAGATCAAAGATCGACTTTATAAGTAGTGGATTGACGAGTGAAGTGTATGGGCATTCTCTTGGGTTCGAGCTCTGTCGTGTTGTGATGGGCGGATCACTGTACCGGCCCATTCACTGTACTGGCCATATCACGGTTGTCATTCATTTGGCGGTGTTTGGGTCTATGGTTCATATTGTCACTTTTCTTGCTTATCTGATCACTCAGTTATATACTGTAATGGTGTATTATATATATTTATAGTTCTGCGTAAGTTTTAAATAAACCAGTTTTGTCGGATTAAGATGACCAGATAACGTGGAAGTCGTGATAGCGCAGTAGATGCACGTTCGCTTCAGGTGCGAAAGGTCCGGAGTTCGAGCCCCGCTGGAGCCGTTACGATTGTGGCCTTAGGCAAGGCATTTAAATTCCATGTTGCCTCTTCTCTCTCCCTCGTGGCGATGGATTCCATCAGGAATGAGGTCTCGAGAGTGATTAATATAAGTTGAAATAACGTCGGTGTTTCGTGTCGGTGCTTTACACCGTGCACGTAAAAGAACCAGAGGAGATTCTGTATCATGCACTATCCTCTAAAATGACTAATCTCGTCAGGAGGCGTCGCTCATATGGGCAACCGGTAGCGACGATAAATAAACGTAACACCACCTCCAATTACTAGAATCCTAGTTATATCTATATATGTATACATTTTTATTTATATTTCCATATATTATTGTCCTGTGTAAATGTTTAAAATTTCATCTGTAATTATGTAGCGCAATAGAATAATGTTTGCGCTGTATAAATGCTATATATTTGTATATTCTATTTAAACCTGTTATTTTCTTCTTCAACCATGGTATCCATCGCCGACGGCGGAATGCTATATCTTGGAGGTGTACACGAGACCGTGTTTGGAGGCATAGCCATTAAGTCATATTTAAATGTTACTTGGGAATATATAGAATTAGTTCTTGATAGTTTATACAAATTTATTTGAGCTCGATTGCGAAACACGTTCTTACAACTTATATTAATCACTCTAGTAGTATAGGATGGTACTCCGGGGCACTTTTTAACAATTTTTAACAATTTATAGGGGCGCTTTTGCTGTTGTGTTGCAGTATGGGGCATTGATGGTTTGGGTTGGGGTCGTGCCCCGGTGTTCCATACCTAGTACTAAAATATAACATAACACGTAATAATTTTTCAATCTTTTATTTACTAATAATTAACTAATAACTAAAACATTAGTAACATATTGTATTGTTGTTAAGTCAACATCTGAACCTACATTTCTGATTATTTCCTCATTTATCATTTCTATAAATACATCTGTTCTTATTCTCCAGTAGTACACAATTTTAAATCTTGTTAAACCTCTATACAGTCACTGTACATGTAGGCGCTATGACGTAATACAGCTCGTTGCCCATAGCAGCGAGTGATCGTCCACTCTACATGTAGATACACGTGTTATTTTGCCTTGTTGTTGGATATTCATGATTGTTAATGTATTATTGTCAAAGTAGAACAGAAACTAAAGGGAGAACACTGTTACACTGATTTTCTAGAGAGTATCGACTACATGAGTAATATATATATATATATATATATATATATATGTGAAGTTGAACATTGGAGTTTTGAGGAATTTAACACTGGAATAGTAAACAATGACAGTGTACCGATATGGTTATTTAAATGTTGGTTATGTTACTAATAATAGGTTTTGTGTTAGCTGTTATAAGATTGTGTTATGAGTATTATCATTTACAGTATTAACATGGCTGAAAACACACGTACATTGGTTACCGATGTATACAAAGCTGCAATGATTCATGCTTTTATGAATAACACAGATTAATAAAAATAAAATATAAAATAATAATAAAATAAAAAATTTAATAAATATAAAAAAAACTTTAATAAATAAAATAAATTTTTTAATAAAAAAAAATAAAAAATAAAAATTTAATAAATAAAATAAAAAATTTAATATTAAAATAAAATAAAAAATTTAATAAAAATAAAATAATTTTTTTCACATTTACAACATTGGTTATTTTTATAATTAACATAAACAGTATCTAATTTCCTCAAAATTGTTCCTAATCTTAAATGTACTTTTGAAAAATGTAATCCTTCACTTGTAGATACTATATGTGTTATTTTATCTTGTGTATAACTCATTGTGAAAAAGGTGTTATCTCTTCCAGTGCTATAACTAAAATGAAAAAATAAAAAGCTATCTATTATATATAAATATAACTAATATGACAATATTTGAGAGATGTCCCCTATCGGAATATGTGTAATGGTCCTGAAAAGGACCGTATTTTTTCTTCCTAACAATATCATGTTAAGTTGTTGCTCTCAGGTACAGGGTCGATAATATCCGGAGGAAATATTGTGTTAGAGATAGAATCTCCACAATAATCCACCGGCGTAAGCCCTCCATAAACAGGGACATAGCTCATCATTCGTCTGAGGTAATCATCATTAGTTTCTGGTAGTAGAGGTGTTGATGTAATAGCTGGTTTCATAATCAGCTCTACGATATGACTCCATCGACCTCCTAGCATAGGATCATTCAAATAATCTATCAAGTCTGTCATTGTGAGGTGTTCAATAATAAAAAACCCATAAAATCTCAATATATAGCGGTAAAATCGGCTTGACCTACTAGCTATAAATAGTAACATGTCTAATGTATAGCGCTACGGTAACCTACATTTAAATACTACATGAAAACAAAATAAACATAATCCATGCATATGTAAGAAATTGTTGTGTTCATAACATAGGTCACAGTAATAGGTTTCTTTACTACACCAATGACAAAAATAACCTAACAGTTTATCCCAGATATCTGATTCACTATCAAAACAAATACTAATATTACAACATTGACATTCACCTTCTAATATATTAGTTTTATTAAATTTTGATTCATAAAATTCTCCTGCTATATCTTTAAAATATATAACCATATTGTTTTGTTAAGTATAAAATATGAACTAGGTTAGTGTAATGTTCTGTATGTTGTTATTGGAGGACTAAATAGTTTGTGACAAAATTTGAGAGATATTTTCTTATCGAAAAATATGTAGTGGCCCTGAAAAGGGCCGTTATATATAGCCCTAAAAAGGGCTGTTTTTATAAATGGTTCTAAAAAGAACCATTTTTTCTACCTCATACTAAAATGTTCCAGTATGATAAGGGGTAGTATGTCCAGGACATGATGTACTACCCATCTGCCCAGGGTAACAAGTACACCATGATGGTTGAGGTTCCTCCTCATCATTTGGAACCTTTACAGCTCCCCAGTTTTTCGCTGGTCTTCCAAACCCTCTTGTTGGTGTTTGTAGGGCTTCGGTCGTTGGTGAAGCCATGCCAAATGATCTTTGTTGGGCCTCTGTCCTTGGTGCCGGCATCCCCAAATAACGAGTTGTACCATCCACCCCAAACTGGCGAGAATCTCCCTCCACTTTTATAGGTGTTGAAAACCCCGGTAATGGTTATTGGCTGGCTTCTCGTTCTACTATTAAGACTTCATAGTCATCTTGACCTGGAGGTTGTGTAGTAGGCGACTTAGGTGTTAGTGATCTCCCCGAACGGTCCATAGTTGAGGTTGGGGTTTGAACTCTCTCTTGCTCCGGAGATGGTGATCTTGGAGACCTCTCCGTAGTTGGTTCCGGCGATGTCGGTACAGTTTCGGTATGTTGATGCCTTGCCCTAGGCGGTGTAATCGGAAGTCTCTCTGCAGTATAGGGTATATACCTCAACTCGTTAATGTTCCTTAATGAGTGTCGTGCCTGTCTAGATGCTCGCCGTCTGCAGGTTAGCTCAACAGCTTCACCCCTCAACAAATCTGCAGTTTCAAGATATAATTGTTCCTCATAGCGCTGGATAGCCTCTAGCACCTTCATACGCCTGATGATGTCCTCCATATATATATTAGACATGATGTATTCGGTGTAGCTGAATAACAGTAATGGTAAATGAAAAAGCGTGCGCATCATTTTATAGGAAATTTTAGGATTGACCTACAGGCTAAAAATAACTTATTTGTAAAAGTATACTGTATGCTATTAATATATCGGCTTGACCTACTCACTAGTATAAAAAACCAATATTGAAAAATAGGTAACACTCCTATTCACAATGGCAGACCTACAAGATTTGTTATCTACAGCGATGAATAATACTGGACTCCCTTCAGAGACATATTACCAGCAACCTACAATGGTGTATCAAAACCAGAATACACCCCAACAAGTACTACCTCAAAATAAGGAAGAGCCCCAGATGAAAACCAAAGTGCTATTTGGTATATATGGAGAGTTACAACGCATGAATATTAACTTGGCTACAATAGCCAATAATATAGAAAAAGCAGGACAAAATAAAACTGCAAAGAACCAAGAAGATCCAATAATGAAGCCAGCTGAAATAAAACTCAACTTTTCATGCAACCCACTTGAAATTCCGATAGTGTGCATAAGTACAAAACCAGTGCAGATAGAGACATGTTGCATAGATGAAGAAAAACACAGACAGAGTCACAAGAAAAGAACCATACCATAAGAAAGAAGACAGGAAAGATGAGAAGAAAGAGAAGCATACAACTCAAGTAAAGAAACCATTATATGATGGTCAAGGAAATTATGGAAAAAATATGTTTATAAAATAAACATATTTTGAAAAAACGGTCCTTTTTAGGACCACAACATATTTTCGCTAAGAAAATATCTCTCAAATATTGTCAAAATATATCTAGTCCTACCCAAAAATATTTAACTCTGTATAATAAAATCTATATATAACATTGCTGTAGGTCAAAAAAACCAATACTAGGTAGGTAGTATATAAAAATCTATATATAGCTAGTAGGTCAATCCGATATTCCACTATAAATGATTTGTTCAATATGAAAATGTTTATCAGTTATTAAAATGAATCAAAACCGATTACTACGTGGGTTTAGGAAGATTTATAAGAAGATAAGAAACTATAGGAAGATAGTACATGGCAAGTCAGAGATGCAGGTCAATACTGTAAATGAAGAATATACGGACTACAAGGAACAACGTCGATGTAATCTACAACAATTCTTCCTTAGACGTGATGTTGTTTGGCCAAGAAACCAAGTATATGTGGTAAAAATGGTTAATATATATCCTGATTTATCAGAGTTTTATAAACCATATGTTAAACTGGTTAATTTATATCCAGATTTATCAGAGTTTTATAAATGAAACTATTGATATAAAAACAGCCCTTTTTAGAGCTATATAAAACGGTCCTTTTCAGGACCACTACATATTTTTCGATAAGAAAAATCTCTCAAATTTTGTCAAAATATCTAGTCCTACCCAAACATATACTTGTATTAAAATATTTGTCTAGGTTATATAATAACAATCTATATATAACCTGTAATGTGTAGTAGGTCAAAAACCAATACTATGTTATATATAATCTATTTATAGCTAGTAGGTCAATCCTACATTTCCCTATAAAATACAGGGATTTAGAAGTAGCGTCATCCATTATTTTTCAACAATGGCAACTCTTAATGAACCGCAAATTCAGGGTTTGATGGAACAGTACCAAAGGCTTGGGGATGTTATTGAGGCTCACAAGAATCAAGTACGACATCTTCAAGCTACAATTAGCGTCATTGAAGACTACAAAAACCAAGTACGTCATCTCGAAGCTACAATTAGGTTATATGAACATAATCATAACCATCTAGCAGTTACAATATCATCTCTTCGACCATCAAGACCTGTATGTCCAACTCCTGATGACGAAATTATGAATGTTGTACAACAACAACCGTTCCAGAAATCTCTGCAGGATCCTCTACAAGAAGAACCCTCTACCAGCTACGAAGGCTACAACAACAACGAAACCGACTATGATGAAGCAAACAAGGAAAATTGTAATCCTCAAAGTTCGATCCCAAAGGCTGAAAATTGGAACAATGATGAGGAACCGATGTTCACCTTAACAGAAGGTGTTGGAAAGTTACTGGGTGGTGCTTACTGTCGTGGGAAAGTTGCAAGTGGGAAATATTGTCCAACATGTCGTGGAAAACATTGTGGAGAATAGTTTTTATAAACTATTATATATCAACGGTCCTTTTCAGGACCAACAATAAAATGAAATAAAAGCCTCTTGGATTTTGTCAACTATTTTTATTATATATAATTCTACCACAACATCAAAATATAAAATTGAAATAACCACAATATAAAAAATGTGATAATATACTAGAACAATGACCGTTCTATTAATAGTTCCATGAATATAATCTATTTAAATGTCTATGTAATAAGACATGAATTATATTTATAGTATCTGGTGTATCTGGTATATTGAACATAGTTCTTGATATAAGATAATCATTATACATTGAAATCCATTTGTCATATCCCATACCTAATGTATTATACATATATTCTATATCATCCATTGTAACAATATCTAATCTTCTTTTCGCTAAAAAATGTGATAATATACTTTCTATATCCATTTCCTTTCCTAAATAGACTTGTGCATTCCCCATCTAAAATTAGAATATAATTATTCTGGTTGTATTGTTGTTAAGTCAACATCTGAACCTACATTTCTGATTATTTCCTCATTTATCATTTCTATAAATACATCTGTTCTTATTCTCCAGTAGTACACAATTTTAAATCTTGTTAAACCTCTACACAGTCACTGTACATGTAGGCGCTATGACGTAATACAGCTCGTTGCCCATAGCAGCGAGTGATCGTCCACTCTACATGTAGATACACGTGTTAGTTTGCCCATGTTCATTGCCATATGCTTTGTACCATAATTCATTTAACTTCAAATTCATTTCTTTTAATTGTTGTTGGATATTCATATACAGGATACTTATATACAGGATACTTATATACAGGATACTTCCATACAGGATACTTATATACAGGATACTTCCATACAGGATACTTATATACAGGATACATCCATACATGATACTTCCATACAGGATACTTATATACAGGATACTTATATACAGGATACTTCCATACAGGATACTTCCATACAGGATACTTACATACAGGATACTTCCATACAGGATACTTATATACAGGATACTTATATACAGGATACTTATATACAGGATACTTATATACAGGATACTTATATAGATACTTATATACAGGATACTTGTGTACGCGTGTACAACTGTAAAAACTATAAAAAATTTAATATAAATAAAATAAAATAATTTTAATAAATAAAAAAATCAAATCAAATCAAATCAAATTTTTAATAAAAATAAAATAAAATAAAAAAATTTAATATTAAAATAAAATAAAATTTTTAATAAAAATAAAATAATTTTTTTCACATTTACAACATTGGTTATTTTTATAATTAACATAAAACTACACTAATTCATGTTATAGAACGATATGTACATCAAATGAAATGAGAGTTCTATTATTAGACATTCAATAGGTCATATTTTTAATTCATGTTATAACAATATATACATCAAATAAAAACAGAGTACCATTATACAAAAATGTAATAGTGTTTGTTTTTTAAAAACAGTCAATGTTAAAAACACATCTTACTGTGTTAATTGTACAATATCTTTTCTTATAGATTCAATAGTCTTTTTTTTGCGAAATGCCTTCAATGGGGCTCTCTCCTTAGTGGGGTCTTCAACTCGTGATCTCTTTTTCAATGGTTCCTCACATTCATCTAGGGTATCCATTAGGGTTCTTTTTGGTTTTGGAGTCGAACAAGTCATATTCGGTAGTTCGCCTTTAAATGGAACTCCAGGTAAAATACCAGAGTCCATTTCTACATCCATACCGCAAATGTCTTCCGCATCCCATGTTTTATCGGCGTTGATATTGGTTTGTGGTACAATTTCTGGTTCCTTACTAGCCTCAGCCTTGTTATTTACTAATTCAGTGTTAAATTCATCAAAACTCCAATGTACAACACCACGTAGAAATATAAGACTCATCCAACCGATACTCTCTACAAAGGCACTGTAAAAGTGCTAAGATTTTAATTCTCGTTCTATAATATCATAGCTCATATCATCAAAATCCTCGGTTATATTCATAAAGGCATCTACCAATGCTGCTTTATAGATTCCGATAGCTAATGTACGTCTAGTTGCTGTCATTTTTAAAACTCTAGCTGCGAACTGTTATATATCCATGATTTTATAACGGTTAATACACCTCTATTATTAGCTACATATATATTCCAATCATGATAGTTTATTGCATCCATATTCAGAATAACATCATTATATTCCGTTTGTAAAAACTCCTCTATATTCTTTCGAAATATATCAAATGTTCTTATTTGATATAAATTCTCAGAAATTTCTTCATCTGTTTCCATATTGAAGTCAATAGTTTGATACAAAGCTTCTGTATATAAATTATATTCAAGAATATAATATAATGAAATATATGATTTTGACCATATCTTTGACATCTTCGTTAATTATTGTTAATTATAGCTACTAATTCAGGAGCTATATCAGGACTGCCAGCTTGAAATATTACAGAGCAATATATTTGTAATTCATCGTTTAATGTATTTATAGGTATATTCATATTTACCTTATTTACAGTACCTTTCTTAATGATTTGTTTAATTGTATATTTTCCAACACGATGATTTAAAATTATAAAACCTCGTACTATAGGTACAGTATAGGGTTTAGACGAATATCCAAGAGTAAATCTTGTTTGTAAATATTGTGAAATACATATATAACAATCCCTTCTATTCTTAGTTGTAACCATTATTTTATTTATATCATCAAATGTTACATTTCTTATTTCAAACTTCCATACTGTACTAGTAAGATCTTCTAAATCCCTTAATCGTTCATTTATTGCATCAAATAGTTTTTGTTTAACACGATTCGAAATATCATCTCTTGATTCTATATCTGTTCTTAAATAGGTCATTAATTTAAGACTCTTTGAATAATCATAATATAGAGCTTCTCTTGACACAATTGTTAATTGTATATTCATCCATTGATTCATTAATTCATGTTTTATTTTTTTATTCATTATAGAACTATTAACAATACCCTTATATATCTTTTGTCTAATTTCAACTGGTACAACATTTAAATTTAACTCTTCCATTTTTTATTTAAAATGGTAGTTTGTTGATAGAATAATTTCTTCTAATGGCTTCACTTATTTCTTTTAAATAATCTTCATGACTTTTAATAAACATATATTCTGTATTATCATTCAATAACACCCTACTTGTCTGTTCGTTGTTTGTAATATAATAACCATAGGCCAGCATTAAGTTTGGGGTTATACCATATAACGGTAGTATATTTATAGCAACACGATACCAACTATTAAATAATGATGCAGTCAAAATAATATTGTCATTCCTAAATCTCTTTTGGTATATGGAAATATTAGTATCAGGAATTCCAATAGTTTCACAAATGCTATTAATATCTAGCGTATTTTTAACAAAAATTGTTCTTAACTCTATATATTCTGTTTCATAGACCCCCATGTTTTAATCATGATAAAAACCGTATGGTACAGTCGAATAGTTATCTACAACTAATCGTTTTGTATATACCGATCGAAATGTTTTTGTCTGAGTTTCACTAGTGACCTTTCTATTTTTAGATTTTTTAATACGAGACTCATATGTGATATGTATAGAATAATTTTTTCTATCATTTATACATTTAATCATAGATTCAAAGTTTACTTTTTGAGATGTATTGTAATCTAATGTAATTCCTTTTACTTTACATTTAGTCAATATAACGCCATCTACATCATATTGATACCCATAATTTTTAGGTCCTAAACCAACATAGCTTATAATTTTCCCATTAGGTACTTCATCCGTCCATTTACCTAAACGACTGTCAACAATAGGAATATTATATTCCCCTGGTTTATATACAAATATAATACTGTCTGTATCAAAGTATAATACTCTATCATCTAATAGTTCAAGAACTGCATACAATTCTAATCTTGCATATGCAGTTACAAATGATGCAACTACAACATTAGCTGATGAATGAGGTTCAATTTCATCAGTTAAATCCTTATAATTCATTAATATGAAATTATCATGATCAAACATATCAATACTACTGACCTCAATATTACTATCATTCATAATATCAAAAAACCTTGAGACTTTACTAATATATTCACAATGAGGCAATTTGTTATTTTGAGCATTTTTACCCCATATACAATTAAGCATAGTTTTTGCAAATGCTCGTTTACCAGGATTATATTCAATATTTTCAAGTACAATACCTTCTGCATCAAAATAATCAGTTTTAAACATCTTTTCATCATCTTCATTTTTAACCCAATTTGGGTAACCACTAGCCTCTTGTTTCATTTTTAAATACTTATCGATATATTGTTTATATACATCTGAACTCCATTCACTCCAATGCCATATTTGATATGTTTCTAATATTTGATAACCTTTATCTAACGCTTTCTGTATTTCTACAGTTGTCCATGTACCAATCAAGGCTCTTTGATTTTCTGTATGTTTGCAATAATCATCTTCATTCTTAGCACATGTATAACATAGAGTAAATATCATTTTTTTATTACAATGTATTGGTAATACAGGCATCCATAATGTTTGAGGTGGTAGTATTTTGCATTTTATCAAACCCTGATAGTCACTAATATATTTTATATCAATTTGTTCCGGACTTAATATATTTGGATGTCCACATGGATATTTTTTATATTTATTAACATATGGATATAATGAACATATATCAACATATTTTATTTGTTCATCATCTTTTATTTTATGATATAATTTTATAGCATTTGTTCTACCTCCAAATAGAGCATCTCTAGGTTTAATAGGTTCTCTATATGGATATAATACATTTATATTATTTTTATATTGGATATTGATATTCTTATATTTATCAAAATCACATTCCCATATATAAATAATTTTATAACCTAATATTTTTAATTCGTTAAATCGTTTAATAGTTTCTTCATGAAGTTGATGCATTGTTTTTTTAGTATATGGGTTAATATATTTTCTATTTGGATAACATTTCTCGCTCCCATGATATAAACACCCTAGAAATTCATATATTATACCATCACAATATCCATCTACATGATATTTACCTATTTTTTTTTCACCTCCATTTAAGGCATGACACATTTTCTTATTTAAATCAGTACTATAGGCCTGAAGCCATCTTACCCCTTTAATAGAATATTTCGTTTTGTTAGGATATCCACTATCAGATATAACTCCAAGACTATTTTTAGGCATATCATTTTTCCTCCATGCTTTATTACAGGCTTGAGGTAATGTTATTGCCTCCCTAAATGGATTAATTTGATCACTAGTTAGAAATTGTAATATAAATTCCCCACAACCTCTTCTTAAAATATCAACATCTGATATACAATATTTTTTCATTTCTTTTCTAAAATTAAAAAAATCTTGATTTTTAATTTTATCATCATACCATTTCATAAATATTTCACGATTTTCAGGCTTCATACACCCTGGTTTATAATAGTCTAATGATAAATATGGGCCAATATAATTTTGATATTGATCAATATTTGCCCAAAACGGAAACCAACCCTTAGCTAATTCTTTTAACCCAAATGTTTTTGGGAAAGATGCTAATGGTATTCCTATAAAATTTAATGAATCAATTAATCTTATATTTTTATATTTTAATAACATAATATTATTCCCATTCATAATTAAATCGGGTTTAATTGTACCATGTGTAATTAAATATCTTAAAACAAATTGTGTATCATAACCTCTTCCATTATGAGCTATTACTGTTGAATAATTATGAATAGGGTTAAATAACCATTTACAGAATTCTTGTAATGTATTTCCCCCTTCAAATATCATTTGTTTTTCACCTTCAATATTATTACAATGGTCACAATATTCGGTAACTGATTTACAAATACATTTATCACATGCCCGTTGAGCCACACAATAATTTGGTTTATGCTCTCCATCATCAAATTTGCATTCAAAGTCATAAAATATATAAGGTACTATTTTAGGCCCTTGTTTTAATGGTTCAGATACATATATTGGTATATAACAATCATGGTCCAAGGGTACTATTAATTTACAATATTTACATTTCTTAAACCCTGGACATATATGATTTTTTTTACTTTCTATTAATAGAGTATCACATTTTTTGCATAACTGTACAGATGAACATATATTTTTCTTATGTTTTCCTTTAATTGTTTTATGATTTTCATAACATGATATACTAACAAACCAACGCCTGCAAGTATTACAATGAACGGGTTCTTTTTTTCCACATAATTCATGAGCATAACATTGACATATGTTACGACATTTATGATACTCTTTATTACTATACCCTACATCACAATATTCACAAAAATAACTATAACCCAAAAAACCTGTGATTGAGATAATACTATCATAATGATTATCATGATAATATAAATGAATAACTTTACTATTATCAGTCATTGTATATGGTTCAAATAAATGTTCCCCATGTTGTTGATATATTTTAATAATATATTCCGGATATATTTCGTTTTGAATTAATTTATATTCTTCAATACCACATTTCTGGTTTATGTTTAGACCTACTTTATTTAATAGTTTTTCGGTTTCTTGTTTTTGAAGAGGCCTGTTTGTTTTTCTAATTTTCACCCATTTTTTTTTCCATTCATCACTTTTATCATCATTTAATTTACACATACATAACAACAATAGATCTAGCTAAACACATACTATCTTCACTATTTTCTATTTTAATAATGCTTTGTTTTATATTTGATGCATGTTTTTTCTACTACCTCCAATAGGCATTGATGTATGCGTAAATTCAACTCTCAAACCATTATCATGTATTTTAAATTCTTTATTACTTTGACTAATTCTTTCAATTTCATTCAATAATGTCTCTCCTGATATATTTTTTGCATCATTAAATGGTATATGAATACCAAATTCTAATGTAGGATGTGTAATAGAAAATCTAATTTTATCATTTGGTTGTACGTTTGATTTTTCTTTTATTTGGGTTACTAAATTGTTAAATAATTCATTAGTAAAATCAAATGGTTTATCATATTGATTAAACGTTAAATCATATACTTTACTTTGAGATCTATATTTTCTTGATTTTCTACTTTGTAATTCATTAATTTTATAATATATTTGTTTAGTATGTAATATTTTATTTGAGGAATCATCATTTGAAGAATCTTCATTTGAAGAATCTTCATTTGAAGATTCATCGCTACTAGAAGAATCAGAATATTCTACTAATTTTGTAGCCATTATTATATGACTGATTTTGTTATTTTGATTTTTATTCTTATATACACTTTTATTTTGAGCTATTAATAACCATTTTCTATTTATATATTAATTATCTAAATATAGTTATATCTGTTTACTATAAATATTGGTTATTTCATAGACATTATTTATTCACTACTTTGACATAATTTCAGTAACAATAATGAGTATACAACAACAATTAAATGAAATGAGTCTGAAGTTAAATGACTTATGGTACAAAGCATATGGCAATGAACATGCACAAAATAACATTCATTGTTATATTTGTAAGAAAAGAGGACACTATGCGAATGAATGTATTAACAAAAAAGAGGAACCGACGAAATTTATAAATAATATAACTTGTTATAAATGTAACAAACATGGACATTATGCTACTACATGTCCTGAAAGATATACATTGAAAAAGGAGAATGCTATTTACTCTACCTATGATAAACCTGAAACAAGTGGTTCAGATTGTTCTGAGGATGGCAAACAAAGAGAGAAAGCTATGACCCCATCAGCCGATAAAACATGGGATGCGGAAGACATTTGCGGTATGGATGTAGAAATGGACTCTGGTATTTTACCTGGAACACCATTTAAGGGGGAGCTACCAAATATGACATGTTTCAAAGGTATATTTTTACCTGGAACACCATTTAAGGGGGAGCTACCAAATATGATATGTTTCAACACCAAAAACAAAAGAGGAAAACGTACATTCATGGATAACCTAGATGATTTTGAGGCTCCATTACCTTCATGGATAACCTAGATGATTTTGAGGCTCCAATGAAAAAGAAACAGCGAATTGAAGAACCTACCAAGGAGAGACCTGAACCATTGAAGGCATTTCGCAAAAAAAAGACTATTGAATCTATAAGAAAAGATATTGTACAATTAACACAGTAAGATGTGTTTTTAACATTGACTGTTTTTAAAAAACAAACACTATTACATTTTTTGTATAATGGTACTCTGTTTTTATTTGATTTATATATTGTTATAACATGAATTAAAAATATGACCTATTGAATGTCTAATAATAGAACTCTCATTTCATTTGATGTACATATCGCTCTATAACATGAATTAGTGTAGTTATTACATTTATTATATTTTTGATGTTGTGGTAGAATTATATATAATAAAAATAGTTGACAAAATCCAAGAGGCTTTTATTTCATTTTATTGTTGGTCCTGAAAAGGACCGTTGATATATTGTTTTAAATTGGATCAGTATTAACTATATAACATTTACAATGTTTATCAATAGATAATAGTTCATCTCTAGCACATACAACACCTTTTAAAGATGGAAAAATTGTATCTAAAATATATTGTAAAGTGTATGTATCCATAATTTAAGATGTAATAACATTATGTAGACCATCGATCATAATCATATCATCATATTCGGCATAAACAATAACATTTATAGGTACTGGTAGAGGTTTTGACCATTCCATATCAAATTCTATATTACCATTTTTAATAGGATGAAGATGACCTTCTTCACATCCTAAATCGGGTGTAAAATCAACAGCCCATAAAGTATGGTTTGCTTTATATACAGATATTGGAAATACATAAAGATCTTTACCATGTTCTATACCAAGACCTTTCCAAAAAGATCTATAACTTTGACATACTTCACTATTCTTAGAAGAAAAATTCATTTTTAATGGATTAGTATCTATACTAGTACCATTAACAGTAATTTTTAATTTAGAGATATCAAAATGTTCAAATGAAAA
>CM026395.1:35514674-35573310 GCA_014843695.1 Archivesica marissinica
CTCGGATCATTGTTCTCCGTCCATAGAGTCATTTGCTCCCTTAATTCCTTAATGAATTCGGAATATGTCTGCGGAGGTTTCTTTACCCAAGAGAAGAAATTCTTTCTATATACAGTGGGTGAGAGTCTATATTCATCCAAGATGGCGGCCTTGAGGGTATCGTAATTATTAGCGTCTTGGACAGGAAGAGTGGCATATATATTTCTGGCCTTGTCGGACAACTTGTCTATAATATGGCCCACCCATTTTTGTTTGGCGACCTGGCTAGCTTCGAACAGTCTCTCACATGTTGCGAAGAATTTATCTGGCCTCATAGTCTGGGTCCAAATAGGAACAGAAATGTTTGTCTTAGAGGGCCTATTATCTGTATGGAGGGGTTATTTTGCTGAGATTCCTGATCTCTCTGGATTTCTCTCAGGCGAATCTCCGTCTGCATTTTCTCCCTTTGCATTCTTTCCTCCCTGTCCCTTTCTTTCTCTTCTCTTTCCCCTCTTTGTTTTACTTCTTCCCTCTCTCTTTCTCTCTCTCTTTCTTCTCTTTGTTTTATTTCTTCCCTCTCTCTTTCTCTCTCATAAATCTCACCCTGACGTTCCAGATTTGCCTGATTAAAGAAGGGAAGTCTCATTAATTTGTCCCATATCTCATCACCTGTTGTCTGCAAGTCGGGGTGAACCGGCCCCCCAGTTTCCTTATTAGCACTCCTAGTTGTAGCCATTTTATTTTTTTATTTCCCAAAATTTTTAATCCCCAGAATGTATCTCCAAATGTATTATAGAAGTGAGTTCAATAAAAGGAAGTAAATCACTAATATAATTTTAATGATAATATTAAGCCTCTATGAAAAGAAAACTGGTACTTACCGAAGTCTGTCTCGTCCGTTAATCCAATATATAATTTATCACATATTCAAAGTTTCCACATTTCCAATAATTTAATCCATTTCATTAATTTAATAATTCGTTGACGTCTTTCACTTATTTCCAAATTCTAACACTGTCTCGCATGCACTTCTGTTTTCCCACGTTAATTAATAGTCCCGTGTATTCTTCATGTATAAATCCTAGTGTCCTTCACAATATTCCATATATAAATTCTAGTGTCCTTCACAATATGTCACGATATGTCATTTCTTCTTTATTTCCAATCCCGGACGAGCGTCCCAATTGTCGCAAACTCTCCTTTTTCTTCTCGTAATAATATGTCTCGGTTGCTACGGCTCTTACCAGGGTCTATCCTAGTGTAGACTCGCTGGAGTTGTCTAGGGGGTTTCTTCGTTATTATATGTATTAATGATAACTCAACACAGTATTACATTTCTTCTATATAATATCTTGTTTAAATTGGCATCAGAAATATCCATATATATATAATCAGTGATCTATATATATACATCGTATCATTAAAAGCTTATTTAACAATCCATTTGTGTGAGCCGACTATGCGCTTACACAATATATTTAACATCCAATCTTTCTAATCCGTCATTACTCAATATCACTATAATCTAATCACTGTTTCTGATTAGATTAACTTTTAATCACCTTCTATATGGTTCGCCGAAACTCTATGTTTCTTCTATGGCTGAACAATTTAATTATTCGACAAATCTTTATAAGTTATATTTCTTATCATGTCCATAATATCTAAGTATCATAAATACAGTTTATATGTTCTATATACTAGATTGAGATCACGACCTTTCTCGCTCCTGGAGTTAGGCTCTAGTGTGTCTGATTTATGTTAATAAAATCCATTTCTTATATACATGATTGAATCAGTGTATATATGATATAACAATTCCTAAAACATCTGTTATTCCTAAACATCTGTTATTCCTAAACATCTGTTATGTTATCTAATATTACACCATCAAACCAGTTCGGTGCCTTTATATTACATAACTGGACACCTGCAACCACGGCCTGTTATCTAATATTACACCATCAAACCAGTTCGGTGCCTTTGTATTACATAACTGGACACCTGCAACCACGGCCTTGATAAACTGAGATTAGGCCTAACATCTTAAGTCATTTCCCGCGCGAAGCGAGATTGATAATTTTAGGCGCGAAAATAATAGCAGACGATTATGCATAAAACAAATATATATATATATTACATGGTAAACATTTGGCCATATATAGAAACAGTTTAATGTATTTATATAATACATTATTATTTATATATAACAATAAATATTTCGTGCAAATTGGGGTTTTGCACACTATTGATAAATGTGAGGAAGGGAGCGGGTGACAGATAGATTGCAGGATGACAAGGAATGTTATTTTCTGGCAGACGTTAACAAGTATTTGCAGAACACGGGTACATGAGCCCGGTACTATTAAAGTTAAAACTTTATTTATTTTACAACAATTGCGAAGCAAGTTTTAACAACTTATATTAATCACTCTCGTTGGCGCGGATGAAAGCGTATATGTGGTCATTCGTGTGGGAGGAAACCGGAGTACCCGGAGAAAACCGACCTGTCCGATCTGGCGACCACCGTACCATCTCACATACTTCCTGGTCCGAGGATCGAACCCGGGTTTCATTGATGAGGAGCGAGCGCGCTAACCACTGCGCTAATCGGTACTATTAAAGAGGCACTGCATCGGTGAAAAAGCAAATTTCTACCGAATGTAGTTTCCTATTATATGTGTCTTTCCAGATATTTGTAACAGAATATTCTGAGTATTTTAACTAATAAACAAACACAATATATACGACGTTTGTTTGCATAACAACATTAATGTAAACAGGATCAACACCCGTGAGTAATACAACGCGTGTATACCAGGGGCGGGTTAAGGTTGCATGGGGCCCCTAGCTGTAGTTCAAACAGGGTCCCTATCATCATGATAAATAGTATAGTGTAAGCAGTGGCGGCCGGACGCCTTCCGGGGCCCCTGGCTATAATTATTATGGGCCCCATAAATTATTATTTATCGGGGAAAACCCGGAAAAGTGTCAATTCAGGAGCGTGGCTGACCGTTATATTAAATTTTACTTTCAAGTTTGTAGACCGCAAACACACTGTTTATTGGTTGAAAGTTTGTGTTCGAATTATTTCGGAAGAATTTGTAGTAGCTATGCTATTTATTCGTAAAAAGTTTTATATCAAATAAAAATATATTGCTTTTTGCTATGTATCTTTGATGGAATCCTATAATAATCATATATAATGTGCGTTTTCTATGTCCTGTAGTGTAGCTATGCTATTTATTCGTAAAATATGTTGTTTTTATTGCTTTTTGTGATGTAATGTCGCTTTAACCTATAATTAGAATCCTATTCCAGAATAAGAAATTCATTTGACAGAATTACTTTTAAATTGAGCGGAATCCACGTATATTATGACGTCAGAAATTGACGTCAAAACGTCACGTCACGTGATCAAATGTTCATAGTAACACGTCCGCCATTACCGCTGGGGTAACAACGCAAATATTTCATATGTAACGTGTAAAGACAACGACGCAAATATGTGATGTAATGAAATCAAAAATAATCGAGCCATAAAACTGAGGACATGAGCCATTCTGTGGATGCTATAATCTACGAGGAGTGCATTAATGGTGGATTTGTCCCAGAGAAATGTATTACACACGACGGGAAAATGATTCTAGCAACTGTGATGCCAGGAACTTTGGCGAGCATCCCGAATATGTCTTCACATTATGCAGATACCCACGGGAAAGTCAAGGTAAATAATTACATTTAAATAAATGTATCGATG
Organism: Archivesica marissinica; assembly: GCA_014843695.1. NCBI lineage: Eukaryota > Metazoa > Mollusca > Bivalvia > Venerida > Vesicomyidae > Archivesica > Archivesica marissinica. Next base: position 35,518,414 of record CM026395.1, read on the forward strand.
TCCATCATACAACTTAAAAACGTAATGGAAATTATAAAGAATATGTTGGTTTGATCCGGACATGGTGCCTTGGTGCACTGTGCTTTATCTCGCTTATTTATTTCACTAGAATATAGTTTAGCTTAACCATATTGTATTGCCTATGTATACACAAGCGCAATAACAATCATACAAGTAGTACATACATACACAAAAGGGTTGGACCACATAAACGAAATGTTTATTAGAGGGGAAAAACAATTGTCTAAAAACAGATAACTGTATGTATACGTATATATGTATGTTCCTTTAATGTCAAACCCCTCGCGGGGACTTAGACATGTTTTCCTGGGCAGGCTTAGCCGACCTAAGCGATTAACCAGTACTAAGCAATGTGTGTGAGGTAAGGCACCTCAATGATACTACATACGTGGCCTGACCGAGTATCGAACCCGGGACCGTTCGATTCCAAATCCGACGCTCTACCACTGGACCACGGACGCCACACAACTTTGCTCAGATGTGATCGCCCCACCACCTAGACCTTTGTAGTAAAGCATATTACTCCAATGAAGGTAGCGGGAATTGGCATCTAGGGGAAACTAATTGCAAAAGAATATATTTTAGCAGTTATGACTATGATAATATGTGAAGCTCTGGATACTAGAAGTTACACTCTGTACTACTGGCCAAAACTTGTAAATAATATCCAAGAAAGAGACAACTGGCGAATTATTTGGTAATTCATTCTGTGCAGTTGGTGTGCAATAAAAGCATTTCATAGCATTGCTATTTCAATTTGTTGGATTTTCGTGACATACACATACATGTATATGGTAACTAGCCATATTTGATGCAAATTGCTTAAATAAAACTAAAATGGATGACAAAATAAGACTTTCAGTGGTAAAGTTACCCCACCCACTACCAATGTAATATTTCAATACTTCAAAGTGGCGGGAAAAAGAACCTGCGGCTGATATTCTGATATGAGTGTTATGTCACGTGTAACATATTAACAGCTATAGTTACTTGTCACTGTCAAAACTCGTTAAATGCCATATGTAAATAGTGACCACTTTGACAAGGATATTTGATCCGTTTTGTGCCAGTATATCTACAGTTTATATGCACCTCCGATGTTGGATGTCTTTAATTAATGTTGTCAATACATGATAACTACTCCCATTGTACATGGCAAATGCATATAGAAGATATTCTGGCATGTGCATATAATGGTTCTATGTTCTTGGATGGGTGATTTACCCCACCCACTATATAACATGTATATTTAACTAGATTAAAATGCATCAATACTTATGTTAGATCTGTAGGCTTTATATAATTTAAGTACACGTACGCGTGTGCTTTATACAAACTGAATGCATTTTACAATGTAATGATTGTTTGTTAGTAAATTATTCCAAATATTCGAATAGTTGAACTCACACTTTCGAACATGTACTAGACAGTAATATTATGATCCACATTTTACAACTATTTATCCTAAGATTGTCGCATATTTAATATCATGATAGCAGTTGCACTTATTCGATAGTTTGATTAAATGGACACTCGAATCGGCTGTAGACTATTGCATAGTAGTAAGCAATGAGGTTAGTCCGCCTCCGTGTTGTTGTTTGTTTTTGTGGTGGGTTGGGTGGTGTTTTTTTGGTTTGTCAGCTTCTTACGGAGGTTGGTGCACTCAAGTACTGGTTAACCACTGGAGCCTGCCCAGGAAAGGTGTTGTTAGGTAAACTGCCCGCCGGTGATATAGCCCAAAATGGTGCTGATGCAGGCGTAAAATCCGAAATATAACATAACAAGCAATGAGGTGACATTGTCTTGCTCAGTGACAATTATTCAGGCCATGTTTGTACTATGTTTCGACGGTGATTCTTATTGCATAAACAACCGCAGGTTTGAGAAATAGGTATAATTATCATCGTAATTCGTCACCAGCAAGCCGTGGAAGTTGTCGATCAAGAGTGTGTACCGTTATTGAAACTATTGTGACAGCCAGTAAACGAAGTCAGATGTGGAAGTCGTGATAGCGCAGTGGATGCGCGTTCGCTTCAGGTGCGAAAGGTCCGGAGTTCGAGCCCCGCTGTAGCTGTTACGATTGTGCTCTTAGGCAAGGCATTTAAATTCCACGTTGCCTCTTCTCTCTCCCTCGTGGCGATGGATTCCATCAGGAATGAGGTCTCGAGAGTGATTAGTATAAGTTGTAAGAACGTGTTTCGCAATCGAGCTAAAATAAATTTGTATAAACTATCAAGAACTAATTCTATATATTCCCAAGTAACATTTAAATATGACTTAATGGCTATGCCTCCAAACACGGTCTCGTGTACACCTCCAAGATATAGCATTCCGCCGCAACACATGGTTGAAGAAGAAAATAACAGGTTTAAATAGAATATACAAATATATAGCATTTATACAGCGCAAAAATTATTCTATTGCGCTACATAATTACAGATGAAATTTTAAACATTTACACATGACAATAATATATGGAAATATAAATAAAAATGTATACATATATAGATATAACTAGGATTCTAGTAATTGGAGGTGGTGTTACGTTTATTTATCGTCGCTACCGGTTGCCCATATGAGCGACGCCTCCTGACGAGATTAGTCATTTTAGAGTTTTGGAGGATAGTGCATGATACAGAATCTCCTCTGGTTCTTTTACGTGCACGGTGTAAAGCACCGACACGAGACACCGACGTTATTTCAACTTATATTAATCACTCTCGAGACCTCATTCCTGATGGAATCCATCGCCACGAGGGAGAGAGAAGAGGCAACGTGGAATTTAAATGCCTTGCCTAAGGCCACAATCGTAACGGCTCCAGCGGGGCTCGAACTCCGGACTGTTCGCACCTGAAGCGAACGTGCATCCACTGCGCTATCACGACTTCCACGTTATCTGGTCATCTTAATCCGACAAAACTGGTTTATTTAAAACTTACGCAGAACTATAAATATATATAATACACCATTACAGTATATAACTGAGTGATCAGATAAGCAAGAAAAGTGACAATATGAACCATAGACCCAAACACCGCCAAATGAATGACAACCGTGATATGGCCAGTACAGTGAATGGGCCGGTACAGTGATCCGCCCATCACAACACGACAGAGCTCGAACCCAAGAGAATGCCCATACACTTCTCTCGTCAATCCACTACTTATAAAGTCGATCTTTGATCTTATTGAACACAGTTATCATCATTGTATTTAAACTGTTTTATATCATCACAGATGTTATTTTTTTGTACAAAGAGCACACACTTATCGTTCATAAACTTGCCTATACAGATGGGTTTTCAGTTTTGATCGGAAATTGGCTTCCGATACCACAGTTTATAGCAAATGAAAGGTCAATTCAAATTGCAACAATTGTCGTGAAAACACGTTATACTTAGCAATGGTGGGGTGCGGTGTGGTGCGGTGTGGTGCGGTGCGGTGCGGTGCGGTGCGGTGCGGTGCGGGTGCGGTGCGGTGCGATGTGATGTGACCTAGACACGTTTTCCTGGGTTAGCTTAGCAGATCTAAGTACATGAGCCCGGTACTATTAAAGCGGCACTACATCGTTGATAAAAGCTAATTTCTACCGAATGTAGTTTCCTATTATATGTGTCTTTCCAGATATTTGTAACAGAATATTCTGAGTATTTTAACTAATAAACAAACACAATATATACGACGTTTGTTTGCATAACAACAATAATGTAAACAGGGTCAACACACGTGCGTAATAAAACGCGTGTATACCAGGGGCGGGTTAAGGCTGCATGGGGCCCCTGGCTGTAGTTCAAACAGGGTCCCTTTCATCAAGATAAATAGTATAGTGTAAGCAGTGGCGGCCGGACGCCTTCCGGGGCCCCTGGCTATAATTATTATGGGCCCCATAAATTATTATTTATCGGGGAAAACCCGGAAGTGTCAATTCAGGAGCGTGGCTGACCGTTATATTAAATTCTACTTTCAAGTTTGTAGACCGCAAAAACACTGTTTATTGGTTGAAAGTTTGTGTTCGAATTATTTCGGAAGAATTTGTAGTAGCTATGCTATTTATTCGTAAAAAGTTTTATATCAAATAAAAATATATTGCTTTTTGCTATGTATCTTTGATGGAATCCTATAATAATCATATATAATGTGCGTTTTCTATGTCCTGTAGTGTAGCTATGCTATTTATTCGTAAAATATGTTGTTTTTATTGCTTTTTGTGATGTAGTGTCGCTTTAACCTATAATTAGAATCCTATTCCAGAATAAGAAATTCATTTGACAGAATTACTTTTAAATTGAGCGGAATCCACGTATATTATGACGTCAGAAATTGACGTCAAAACGTCACGTCACGTGATCAAATGTTCATAGTAACACGTCCGCCATTACCGCTGGGGTAACAACGCAAATATTTCATATGTAACGTGTAAAAACAACGACGCAAATATGTGATGTAATGATGCAGATGTATTGTCAGGCGTACCTCAGGGAACAGTTTTAGGACCCTTACTATTTCTGTCATACATTAATGACCTACCTGAATCCGCCATTTCATCAGAAACAAGATTGTTTGCAGACGACTCATTGCTATTCAGACATGTGACAAACCAACACGATCGCAATCTTCTCCAAAAGGACCTCACAGCCTTGGAAGAGTGGGAAAAGACATGGCAGATGAGTTTCAATGCTTCCAAATGTAGCGTCATCAGAGTTTCCCCGTCCAAGCGCAAAAACCTCATGCAGACCTCCTACACCCTACACGGACAAACGTTAGAAGTAGTTGACAGTAACAAATATCTAGGAGTGACAATTAGTAGTGACCTATCCTGGACCAAACATTGTGAGACTGTAATCGGTAAAGGAAACCGCTCACTGGGCTTCCTGCGTAGAAACTTCAAGGACTGTACACCCAAAGTCAAAGCTGCAACGTACACCACCATGGTCCGACCTGCTCTTGAGTATGCATCAACAGTCTGGGACCCACACCTCCAGAAAGATATCAAAGCACTCGAGCAGGTACAACGACGGGCAGCACGTTACGTCACTAAAGACTACAGTAGCAGGACTCCTGGTTGTGTCACCGCCATGGAGACCAACTTACAGTGGGAGAGCCTTGAAGATAGACGCAGGAAGAACTGACTGGCAATGCTGTACAAAATCCAAAACGACTTAGTGGAGATCGACAGCACATCATTCATCCAACAGAGCGACTCCAGAACCAAAGGCTCCCAGCGACTGTTCCATGAGAGGATAACTGATGCTACGCTGTACCACTCCTTCTTCCCACGCACCACACGCGACTGGAACCAACTGCCAACCTCGACTACTTCTACCGCAACACTGGAGGCATTCAAGACCTGCTTGGGCGCCAGCCTCCCAGTGACTGCGGGCAACCACTAGACGACAAGCCCGTGTACATAGTTTTAAACTGTTATGCTGTACATAGCCTTTTGAGATGGCTGCTGTCCTCGCCCGACATGACCAGTCACGCTGGACTAAGTACATTCCAGTCGGAATCCAGTCCAATAATTGGAAGAAGAAGAAGAAGAAGAAGAAGAAGAAGAAGAAGAAATCAAAAATAATCGAGCCATAAAACTGAGGACATGAGCCATTCTGTTGATGCTATAATCTACGAGGAGTGCATTAATGGTGGATTTTTCCCAGAGAAATATATTACACACGACGGGAAAACGATTCTAGCAACTGTGATGCCAGGAACTTTGGCGATCATCCCGAATATGTCTGCACATTATGCAGATACCCACGGGAAAGTCAAGGTAAATAATTATATTCAAATAAATGTATCGATAAAAAGATCGACTGTTCTAGATAATTAATGGTTACCGATTGCCTATCAGCCTGGCGCCAGGCCTACACGCATAGGGTTCAGGAGTTACTGATGTTCGTAAGAAGTGTCTCATACGTTAGAAGTGACTGGCCCTTTCTGTAGGGGTTACAATATAATAAACAAACACTCTTTTACATTTATTATATATATATATATAGTTATATATATATATAAATAAAGTTTAAAGTTTAAAACTGTCTTGTTATATGCTTACATCGTGGATCCCCAAAGGGAGGAGGTGTCATACAGTTTTGCAATTGGTTTTATTTATTAGTTTAAACATATTTTATTTTATCAATATTTACATCATGTTGTAACATTAATATACAAGAACAAATGGATTAAATCGGAAGCTAGTAGCTTATTTAGAATTTATTTATTGAGCAGACTATTGACTGTTCCTCGTTATTATGAATTGCCATGATTAATCCTTTGATATTATATATATGTATGTATATGTATGCATACATACATGCCAGGGGCGTATATTGAGTTTGATCTATGTGTATTCACCAGTAGGATAGGATGTCTGGAGGTATCTAACCCGGAACATGTCGGAAGTTTATAACGCTGCAGCTGCACTCTGTGGCATTTTAAGGCATATATTGACGAGAAATAATGAACATATTTGTACAGTTCTGAATCTCTTCTTTAAAAGTAAAAACGTAATGAAATACCGACATATTTTCATAGTTGATGGGTCCACGGTACTTCATGTACACCTCCACCCACTACCCCTTAATTTTTATTTGATTTTTCGCATTTTCATATTTTCAATGTTTAACGGAAATGTGTAGGCACAGTATAATATATACAAACTATTTTCTTATAATGTTCAGGTCGCGATAAAGGTTGTTGAGAAGAAGAATATCACATGGACACACATGAATAACATCATTGATGGCCAGTCGCAGCTGAAGTCTCACAGGCACATGGTAAGTGTAGTTTTATTTATCTCTATATCCATATACTGCCACACCTCTATTTCACGCGCCTGTTGTTATAATATGTTGCTTATATTGACCTTTGGGCTTTGCTCAAATTGTGCCATACGTGAATGATTTGTATGTACTTTGCTGTGTTTACTGTTTTATTGACAGTCGTGTTAGCTAGCCATATTTATATAAACAATCAGACTATGTAATTGTACTGAACAGTCGTGCTAGCTAGCTACCTCTATGAACCACCAGTCTATGTAATTGTACTGAACAGTCGTGCTAGCTAGCTATCGCTATGAACAATCAGGCTATGTAATTGTACTGAACAGTCGTGCTAGCTAACTATCTCTATGAACCATCAGACTATGTAATTGTAGTGAACAGTCGTGCTAGCTAGCTAACTCTATGAACCATCAGGATATGTAATTGTACTGAATAGTCGTGCTAGCTAGTTATCTTTACGAACAATCAGGCTAGGCATTGTACTGAACAGTCGTGCTAGCTTGCTATCTCTACGAACAATCAGACTATGTAATTGTACTGAATAGTCATGCTAGCTAGCTATCTCTACGAACAATCCGGATATGTAATTGTACTGAACAGTCGTGCTAGCTAGCTATCTCTACGAACAATCAGGATGTGTAATTTTACCGAACAGTTGTGCTAGCTAGCTATCTCTATGAACAATCAGGATGTGTAATTTTACCGAACAGTTGTGCTAGCTTGCTATCTCTACGAACAATCAGGATGTGTAATTTTACCGAACAGTCGTGCTAGCTAGCTATCTCTACGAACAATCCGGATGTGTAATTTTACCGAACAGTTGTGCTAGCTTGCTATCTCTACGAACAATCAGGATGTGTAATTTTACCGAACAGTTGTGCTAGCTAGCTATCTCTACGAACAATCATGATGTGTAATTTTACCGAACAGTTGTGCTAGCTTGCTATCTCTACGAACAATCAGGATGTGTAATTGTACCGAACAGTTGTTCTAGCTAGCTATTTTATAAAATTTAGTCATGTTAGAATCGAAATTATATTTGTATTTGCGTTATTTATAGTCTAATAAAACATGGTCTGTCGATCTGAGCGCCGGAATTAACAACCTAGGTACATGGGCTGCGTGGTTAATTTCTGCACTTCAGAACTCCAAACCATGTGTTATTCGCCAATAAACAACTGAAAGCCAACTATTGTTTCTTAGATAAACGATATAGCAGGACGGAGATATGTACGGTCGTGAATTATAGAAACATAAGTTTCAATGTTTAACGGAAATGTGTAGGCACAGTATAATATATACAAACTATTTTCTTATAATGTTCAGGTCGCGATAAAGGTTGTTGAGAAGAAGAATATCACATGGACACACATGAATAACATCATTGATGGCCAGTCGCAGCTGAAGTCTCACAGGCACATGGTAAGTGTAGTTTTATTTATCTCTATATCCATATACTGCCACACCTCTATTTCACGCGCCTGTTGTTATAATATGTTGCTTATATTGACCTTTGGGCTTTGCTCAAATTGTGCCATACGTGAATGATTTGTATGTACTTTGCTGTGTTTACTGTTTTATTGACAGTCGTGTTAGCTAGCCATATTTATATAAACAATCAGACTATGTAATTGTACTGAACAGTCGTGCTAGCTAGCTACCTCTATGAACCACCAGTCTATGTAATTGTACTGAACAGTCGTGCTAGCTAGCTATCGCTATGAACAATCAGGCTATGTAATTGTACTGAACAGTCGTGCTAGCTAACTATCTCTATGAACCATCAGACTATGTAATTGTAGTGAACAGTCGTGCTAGCTAGCTATCTCTATGAACCATCAGGATATGTAATTGTACTGAATAGTCGTGCTAGCTAGTTATCTTTACGAACAATCAGGATGTGTATTGTACTGAACAGTTGTGCTAGCTTGCTATCTCTACGAACAATCAGGATATGTAATTGTACTGAATAGTTGTGCTAGCTAGCTATCTCTACGAACAATCAGGATATGTAATTGTACTGAACAGTTGTGCTAGCTAGCTATCTCTACGAACAATCAGGATGTGTAATTGTACCGAACAGTTGTGCTAGCTTGCTATCTCTACGAACAATCAGGATGTGTAATTTTACCGAACAGTTGTGCTAGCTTGCTATCTCTACGAACAATCAGGATGTGTAATTTTACCGAACAGTTGTGCTAGCTAGCTATCTCTACGAACAATCAGGATGTGTAATTTTACCGAACAGTTGTGCTAGCTTGCTATCTCTACGAACAATCAGGATGTGTAATTTTACCGAACAGTTGTGCTAGCTTGCTATCTCTACGAACAATCAGGATGTGTAATTGTACCGAACAGTTGTGCTAGCTTGCTATCTCTACGACACCATCAGGATGTGTAATTGTACCGAACTGTTGTTCTAGCTTGCTATTTTATAATATTTAGTCATGTTAGAAACGAAATTATATTTGTATTTGCGTTATTTATAGTCTATAAAACAAGGTCTGTCGATCTGAGCCCGGGATTAACAACCTAGGTATACGGTCTGTCGATCTGAGCCCGGGATTAACAACCTAGGTATATGGGCTGCGTGGTTAATTCCTGCACGCCAGAACTCCAAACCATGTGTTATTCGCCAATAAACAACTGAAAGCCAACTATTGTTTCTTAGATAAACGATATAGCAGGACGGAGATATGTACGGTCGTGAATTATAGAAACATAAGTTATAATTGAAATGCGCCTAGCATGCAAATCTGGCATTGTAAATCAGAGCGTTGTTTCATAATGTCGGCTTATGATATTTCAGGTACGTGTGTTCAAGTTCTTCAAGACACCGGCTCGATATTTCATTGTGATGGAATACTGCAACCAAGGCAGTCTGAAGGATCTACTCGACCAACGGGCCAAGGAAGGCCACAAGGGGCTGGGTAATGCTATGGCCAGCAGCATGTTCCATATGCTTGCTAAAGGCATGCACAACATGCACACCAAGGACATCGTACATAGGTACTCCTTAGATTCCTTATACTTACCACTGTGTACTTTTCGAATACATGTCACTTGTGGCAGTTTTGTGATTTGGTTGAACGTATATTAAAATAGTTGTTCTTTGATGTTATTGGTAGAACTGTAGTGGGGGATTACCTAGTATGTAAAGCCTATGTTGTCCCCAAGCAGGCAATGCCTATGTGGTCCCCAACGTTCTAAGCCATCCATCAACATTTTGCTATAGTAAATTTCGTATTCTTATTAGTTTAAGAATTATGTTCACTTTGTAATTGGTTTACTGTCCGCAGAGTTTTGATTTAGACCACAGTTTTATTCCTGTTATTTGTCCATGCTATTTGTTTAGAAAATGTGGATATTATGTTTGAGCAACACCCTGATCCATGTAGTAATGAGACATTATGTGTATTGTTAAATACATATCCTATAATATGTCCAACATGTATTTGTAAAGCATATATTTTAAAAAGAGTTTTTCTTTATAGCATTGTAATCTGTGTACATAAATAGCTTTGATATTTGTCTAATCAGTAGCTTAGAATTATAGACCCATCGGATCGGGTGCTGTTTTATACTTGTACTAATCAGTAGCTTAGAATTATAGACCCATCGGATCGGGTGCTGTTTGGTTTAAACATATGTATTCGATAATAATGTACATTACATATACATTGTATACAAAACGAAAATGGATTAAATCGGAAGCTTAAAGCTTGTACTAATCAGTAGCTTAGAATTATAGACCCATCGGATCGGGTGCTGTTTTAAAACTTGTACTAATCAGTATCTTAGAATTATAGACCCATCGGATCGGGTGCTGTTTTATACTTGTAGTATGTATGTATTTGTTCAGTCATTTATAACAACACATGCCACTATTATAAAATAATTATATATCTAATATTTTACCAAAAGAGAAACATTTGTATTCTGTTTCAGGGACCTTACTTGCGACAACATATTGGTGGACAAAAAAGGAAATCGTATGTATAGCACCCTACAATTTATGAAAATGCTTTACATAAAAATGATTTTCGCATGATTTACTCAAATGTATGTTATAAGTAATTATAAGTTATTAAGGCACTTGTCTAAAAATGTTTGTTTCTGCTTAATATATTTATATTATAATAGAGTGAGCGACATATTTAAAAAGTGAAATATGTACATATACGACACAAAGAAAATACAATGGAAGTCATGATAGTGTAGTGCTAGCGCGTTCCTTTTAGGCGCGAAAGACCCTGAGTTCAAGCCCCGCTTAAGTCGTTGCGATTATGCTATTAGGCGAGGCATTTAAAATTCAAGTTTCAAGACTTAATAATAAGACATCTGATAATCTCATACACTAACACATATTTACGTATGTATTTTACGTTTATTTATCGTCGCTACCGGTTGCCCATATGAGCGACGCATCCTGATGAGATTAGTCATTTTAGATGTTTGGAGTATAGTGCAATGATACAGACAGAGACCCGTTCCAGAGTCTCCTCTGGTTCTTTTACGTGCACGGCGTACAGCACCGACGCGAGATCTCGGTTTAACGTCCCATCTGAAAGACTGTTCAATTTATTAGGGTCAGACATATTTACACAACTGCTAATTGGTAATGTTAAGTCACGATCCCGCCCCTGTGGTCGAGTGGTTAATGTCGCTTACTTGCATACCACTGTAACCTATCATCACTGATTGTCTCGGGTTCGAGCCCACTCAGACCGTGTCTTTCTATATGAAAATGTTGGCAGTTTCTTTCGGAGGTTGGTGAACCAATTACTGGTTAACCGCTGGAGCCTGCCCAGGAAAGGTGTTGTTAATTAAACCGCCCGTCGCTCATATGGGCAACCGGTAGCGACGATAAATAAACCTTAAACACCAACATAGCATCCGGTATGATGCGTTTGCAAACCGGTCAATGCAGTAGGGCATAAGATGAATTTGTCTGGTGTAGCACCACCGGAAAATGGACATCACTGGGTCGTCATTGTATCAATTAAAAAAGCTGGTTCTGTATCAGCAAACTTATCTAAAGGCTAAAACAATAATGTGGTATAACTATTAGTGCCAAAATCAACATGTGCGCGTATTAGGGTATACAGTGTAACGCGTGTGTGGAGGTCTTCATTAATTGAAATCACAATGTCGCATTGTCTATAGATGTTGTATGTCCATACACCAACCATGTTTGCCCTGTCATAACGTTCCATATGTTTTTTTCAGATTGCAGTAGCTCCACCAAATGTGAGCATGATGAGCTCGGCCTGACTAGTTCCGCTTGCGGAACTGGAGGCTACCAGCCCCCCAGGGAGATCAAGGAAAGACAGAAAGCTGGCATGAGAGCAAATATCTGGAGCATGTAAGTGATTCATATCCGACTGTCAGGTGTATAATTCTGTTGTTTTTAATTTATCGTCTCGACATGTTGCCCATATGAGCGGCGCCTCCTGAATAGATTAGTCATTTTAGAGTTTGTAGGATCGTGCAAAGATACAGACAGCGGCCCATTCCAGAGTCCCCTCTGGATGTTTTACGTGCACGATGTAAAGTACCGACACGAGACCTCGGTTTAAAGTTCCACCTGAACGACTTAATGTTAGTAGGGTCAGACGGGGGACCGAACCTTCGATCCCTGGATTCTCAGTCCAACGTGTTAACAACTGGACTACAGACCGGTATTGTTTGCGGTACTGATCCGTTGTCTTGTATATATGAGACACCTGGAAATACCACAAAGTGTAACGTGTACTTATAAGAAATGCAATATGTGTAAAATGTTAGAGAGGATGAATACCATTTTATGATGGAATGCTCACTTTATAATGATTTAAGAACTAAAACGAAATATTACTGGGATATGCCTACTGGGCTTATATTTTAATTTAATGAAATTAGAAATGAAAAGGCATTTCAGAAATTATTCTTTATATGTTTTTAAATCATTTGAACGTCGCAGATTATAAGTTAATAGCTTATCAATTATGTGTATTTGTTTCCGGTGATTATTGTGTGTCTCTCTAAGAAATGTTTGTTGATATTAATGTTCACTAACATACATGCTTCACTATATTCAACTGATTCATTGATTGGCCAAAAATGGCTTAATACTTAAAATAAAGAGATATCTGTCTGCTTTATAGTTCCAGGGCAAAATTCATGTTTACATTCTAAGCGGTCATACTGCTCTAATCATGTACCACGCTAAACGGCCATAATGCTTCTATTTTGATGCATAATTCTGGTTTACATTCTAAGCGGTCATACTACTCTAATCAGGTACCATGCTAAGCGGCCATCTTGCTTCTATTTTGATGTATAATTCTGGTTTACATGCTAAGCGGCCATACTGCTCTAATCAGGTACCATGCTAAACGGCCATCTTGCTTCTATTTTGATGTATAATTCTGGTTTACATTCTAAGCGGCCATACTGCTCTAATCAGGTACCATGCTAAGCGGCCATCTTGCTTCTATTTTGATGTATAATTCTGGTTTACGTGCTAAGCCATTTATCTTGCTTTTTTCGGTGTATAATTGTGTTGTTCATGCTAAAAGTCTTGTTTCTTTTCAGGGGTATAATTCTATGCGATATGCTCGTCGGTCCTCTTAATGATACCACGCTCACGACCCGAGAACTGACTCAGCTCAGACTCGAAGGCATCGATGCACCTGGTAATCTACAAAATCTTTATTATTTGATCATGTTTGTTTAGTTGGTTTAGCGTCGCATTAACAATAATGTCAAAACGTCTAACTATGAGGCGTGTGGGACGCATGGGTTTGAACCACTGGCTCATTGCGTTAGAGGAATACCACACTATTAGGCATGCATGGATGGACGCATGGGTTTGAACCACTGGCTCATTGCGTTAGAGGAATACCACACTATTAGGCATGCATGGATGGACGCATGGGTTTGAACCACTGGCTCATTGCGTTAGAGGAATACCACACTATTAGGCATGCATGGATGGACGCATGGGTTTGAACCACTGGCTCATTGCGTTAGAGGAATACCACACTATTAGGCATGCATGGATGGACGCATGGGTTTGAACCACTGGCTCATTGCGTTAGAGGAATACCACCCTATTAGGCATGCATGGATGGACGCATTGGTTTCAATTGCTGACTAATTGCGTTAGAGGAAGACCACACTATGCGGCATGGGGGCGCACGGGTTTGAACCACCGACTCATTACGTCAGAGGAAAACAACATTATATGCGACGTAGGTAGACCACACTTGATCCTCTCGTTAGAGTATGAGGCATGGATGAATTACGGGTTTGAACTAATGACTATATGTGATGTAGGTAGACCACACCTGTTCCTCTCGTTAGTATATGAGGCATGGATGAATTACGGGTTTGAACTAATGACTATATGTGATGTAGGTAGACCACACCTGTTCCTCTTGTTAGTGTATGAGGCATGGGTGGACGTACGGGTTTGAACCACTGCATCTATGCGATGTAGGTAAACCACACCTGTTCCTCTCGTTAGTGTATGAGGCATGGGTGGACGTACGTGTTTGAACCACTGACTATATGCGATGTAGGTAGGCAACATCTTTTCCTCTCGTTAGTGTATGAGGCATGGGTGGACGTACGTGTTTGAACCACTGACTATATGCGATGTAGGTAGGCAACATCTTTTCCTCTCGTTAGTGTATGAGGCATGGGTGGACATAGGGGTTTGAACCACTGACTATATGCGATGTAGATAGACCATACATGTTCCTCTCGTTAGAGTATGAGGCATGGGTGGACGTACGGGTTTGAACCACTGACACTATGCTTTAGGGAAGGCCACACTTGTCTCTCATAATAGTGTATGAGGCACGGGTGGAAACACATGTTTGAACCACAAGGAAACGGGATAGCGTCCTCACTTATAGAGAATTCTACTCATATAAGACTCGAACACACAGTGGTCACTAATGATGGGACTATTGATTGGCAGTAACTATGAAAGATGCCACGTAGACGTTGAGATCCATTAAACAATTTAGCATAATTAAATGTGCACACAAAGCAAGACACAAAGCAACAATTCGCTAATGTCTTATTACATATACATACACATTTAATACTAAATGTATATATAAATTGATGTCGTGTTCTCTCTAACAGAATGTAAGGAGCTGGTAAGGATCATGTTGCTAAGCAGGCCAGAGTTTCGTCCGACGACGGCAGGCATTTTAAAGAATGCCTGGATGAAGAGAACCCAACGCGTTCCCATTCCGCCGGTAAGTTGGGAAAGTCGACTTCAAGATAACGATTCGTAACTGCATCTTAACCCTTTCCTTCATAGAGATTTAGGTTAATATACTATTATATCTCCATACAAACGACAGCCATTTAGCTATCATGCAGTGGATAAGTAGTCGCCATATCTATACCATCTTCATAGATATTACTGGGACTACGAGATTCTGGCCATTATTATGAACATTGGTTTGGCTACTATATTGTCAATGTATGCCGTATTGGTAATAGCGTCAAGAGATGCTTCTATGAGGGAAAGGGTTAAATACTGTCAATAAATGTATTATCTATAGTGGGCTGTTATTCCGTAGTAGAGACGAAACTGAAACTTTACTAGGGAACGAATTAGCCTGGGAACAGGCGTTGATATATTTTGCCTTGTGAGTCATATAAATATATTTTGAACACCGAGACCATTAACTATGCCATATTGCGTTTGTGATATTAGAGATATATTGTATTCAACAAGAGGTTACAAACCCATGATTTTGCATGGTACAAATAACAATAAACAAATAATGATGGTGTGTGTGTGTTTTACGTTTATTTATCGTCGCTACCGGTTGTCCATATGAGCGCCACCTCCTGAAGAGATTAGTCATTTTAGATTTGTGGAGGATAGTGCAATGTTACAGACAGAGCCCCATTCCAGAGTCTCCTCTGGTTTATTGACGTGCACCGACACGATACCTCGGTTTAAAGTCCCATCTGAAAGACTGTTAATTTTACTAGGGTCAGGCGGGGGATCGATAATGGTAGAACATATACATACTTAAATACATGCATGTGTCTAACTAAGGTGATTCTACAATGTATACTTGCTTGATTGGTAAATGTTCGATATGTGCATAGTTTTATATTTAACAAGTATTCGTATGCCCATTTATAAACTTAATATATCATATAGACATAAATATATGTATACATGTACTTCGTAGACACCTTAGCTAACCTTTAACGGAGTTAACATTATATTCTGATATAATATTAGTAATTTATCCGGCAAAATTGTTGCATAGTTTAGCATAGTTTGTGTATTCTCAGTTACGTTAGTCTGTATTCACAAGACATTTTGTCAAAAGTAAAAAAGTGAAAAATCGACATTTAATGAGGCTGTCCAATTAGTGCAGCGGTTTGCGCGCTCGCTTCTCACCAATGCAACACAGGTTCGATCCTCTCACCGGGAAGTATGTGAGATGGCACGGTTGTCGCCAGATCGGACAGGTGGGTTTTCTCCGGGTACTCAGGTTTCCTCCCACACGAATGACCACAATTACGCTTTCATCCACGCCGGCGAGAGTGATTATTATAAGTTGTTAAAACTTGCTTCACAATCGTTGTAAAATAAATAAAGTTTAAACTGTTTTTAAAGTGATACTCACTGTATATGTGTTCAACAATAAACTATGCACTATGCATTTAATCACAGGAATCATCATAAAACAGATTTATTTAATAATATTGTATTGCTTGTTTTATATACAATTATAAACATAACAAATATAAACATGATAACTATATATATGAACAAGATGATGCAACTGTAATGCTATGCTTATACTTGAACACTGAGAATAAAAATCTAGAAGTAAATATTGGTTGCGCAACAAGTTTGACCAACATTAACTAGTCCCCCCCCCCCAATGTGGATTAAACTTATGGAGAATCATATTTCTCTTATTAACAATATGTATTTAGAGCAATGCAGCTCCATACACGGTAAGTGTTGGTCTAATAGAATATTATCATGGATTTACTAACAGTATATATAATATTAGTAATGACATGAATTATTTACCTATATTTAAACGAACTTCGTCTCCGAGGTCAATGAGGGACCTCGCTGGTTTTTCTGTTACCTCCCTTAACAGATAGAGTCCGATTTATCCCGAAATGTATAGCAGTCCGTTCAGTTGGAATCCTTTGTTGTTACTGTTGTTCCTCAATCAGATATTGCGTTATGATTAATGTGATTTTATCCAAATTATGTTAGTTAATTGATACTGAAAATATTACAGATTTTTTAACCATTGGATATACTATGCCGAGATATAGTAACATAATAATTATTATAAGATGAGAAAGTGGAAGAAAATTGATAGCACGTTGTGCAAAGGAAACAACGATAAAAACAGAGGAAACAACTTAAGATGACATACGCACTCTTAGAGAGTATTCAGGGGCAGTAACTGACCGATGTCTCTCGTTCATCCAGGATTGCTACTACTCTGTGTACACTGTATTATTTTGCTATAACATATTTAATTCACAGTTTCAAACCCTGAAGAAAGTAGACGATGATGTAATCAGTTATAAGAGCGTCACTCGTGGAAATATCACGAAGAAAACAAGAAAAGACGGAGTTGGTACGGCGAAAGAAGAGGCAGTACTGGCCCCCAAGTTGGGGAAGAGTCCAGATGTTGATGAGGATATCAAGGTAAATATATCAAATACATGTATGGATGTCCATCATACAAACCTAGCCATACTTATTACGTGAGCTTTATTGAAAAGAAACGATCATAAAAGATATTTATTTAATAATATTGTATTGCTTGTTTTATATACAATTACAATATAAACATGATAACTATATGAACACAATGATACAACTGTAAATATATGCTTATACTTGAACACGGAGAATAAAAATCTAGAAGCAAATGGGGTGGACAACAAGTTTTACTAATATTAGCTAGTGCCCCCCCCCCCAATATGGATTAATCTTATGAAGAATCAAAATTCTCTTATTAACAATATGTATTTAGAGCAATGCAGCTCCATGCGTGGTAAGTGCTGGTCTGGTAGAATATTATCTAGCATGCATCATCTTGGATTTACTGACAGTATATATCATTTTAGTAATAAACATAAATTATTTACCTATATTTAAACGAACGTCGTCTCCGAGACCAATGAGGAAACTGGCTGGATTTTCTATTACCTCCCTTGGTAGATAAAGTCCGATTTATCCCTAAATGTATAGCGGTCGTTTCAGTTGGAATCCTTTGTTTTTACAGTTATTCCCTAACCAGATGTTGCGTTATGAGTAATGTGATTTTATCCACGACTTCCACAAGTCAGGTTAATTAATTGATAAAAGAAAATTACAGATTGTTTAGCCATTGGGTATACTATAGGATATATGTCGAGATATAGTAACATAATATTAATCTTGTTAGAAAAACGTTGAGAAAAACAGAGGAAACAACTTAAGAGGACCTACATACTTTTAGATAGTATTAGTGTAAACATATATTATTTCTCAATTTAATATATATTGAACAATGCATACATTACACATATCAAAATACAGAAAATGGATTAGAATGAAATACAGAGTCTTATATAATTCTTCTCCTCAATACTATGCAGGGGCAGTAACTGGTGTCCGTAGTTCATCCAGGATTGGCACTACTCTCTATGCACCGTATTATCTTGCTATAGCATATTTAAATTCCCATTTAAATGTGAAACATTCCAACTTACAACCATCGCCGGAAATGAGATTCTGAAGATGATGACTGATCAAAAATCTCGTCGTGCAAAAGGCTGCTTTATGACTCGGATAAAGAAGCTATTCAACACCCGTGACAAAATCCACGATGAGTGCATCATGCATGGCTATACAACGGAGGAAACAATTGGACAAGGAGGATTTGCCACCGTAAAACTTGCGACAGTGCTGCCTTGCAAGTTGGCGAAATACCCTGAAATGCGTGGGTACGCGGAGCGCGACGGGACTATCAAGGTAAATATATCCAATGAATGTATGGATGTCCATCATATAAACGAAGGAGCCGCCAACGACTGCGCTCCTTTGCAGACGAAGCATGGCCTGGAATCATGTTCTTCTATGATCGAGAATTAAAGTGTTTGATAAATTGTCTTATTTCATACATATGGTGTCTATAATGTGTGATAAATCGGATGTCGTGAACAAGTCCAAGCGGTGTAAAGTCTGTTGTTGTAGAGAAGACGACCCATATTCAACCAGGACTAAATTATCCAACCTCCGCAAAGACAGCGTTCTCGCATATCATTTTATCACTCACGTATAATGACTTAACCGTAGCATATTAGTTCTTATTAACCGAAACAACTGTCGTGGACAAAACACCGACCCTCAGTCATGCTCAGCATTGATGTATACATATAGTTTCACCGTCTCCGTGGCCTCGTTGTTAAGGGGTCCGCCTACGGAGCGGAATATCGACGGTTCGAACTCCAACAATGGTTTGTTCTGATATGGCCAGCAACCTGGCCTACAAGAATAGGGTACAGGAATTACTAATAGTCATGTCTCCTACGTTAGAATTGGCTGGTCCTTTTAGTAAGGGTAACACTTTACTTTTACTTGTTATATATACATAATATAGAACAGGTATGCTATGTTCTGTTCTGTTCTGTTCGTAATATACATGCATGCATACTATAAAACTATTTTCTTATAATTTTCAGGTCGCGATAAAGGTTATTGAAAGAAAAAGAGTACCGGATTTATTCTTGACGCGCTACCTCCCCAGGGAATTGAATAGCCTCTCCAGTTTGCCACCCCATAGGAATGTCGTAAGTTTTCTTGTTTTACTGTTATTTATCGTCGCTACTGGTTGCCCATATGAGCGGCTCGTCCTGAAGAGATTTGTCATTTTAGAGGATAGTGCAATAATACAGACAGAGACCCATTCCAGAATCCCCTCTGGTTCTTTTACGCACACAGTGTAAATGGACACGACACGAGACCTCGGTTTAATGTCCCATCTGAAAGTCTGTTAATTTATTACGTTCAAATCGAACTTGCAATCCATGGATTGCCAGTCCAACGTGTTAACCACTGGACTACTTATCCGTCTGTCTGCTTATCCGTCTGTATGTCGTAAGTGTAGCTCTCCCAATAGTGTACGAGGTACCGGTGGATGCACTGGTTTGAACAACTGACTCTATGTGATGTAGGAAGACCACACTAGTTCCTCCCAATAGTGTACGAGGCACCGGTGGGTGCACTGGTTTGAACCACTGACTCTATACATTAAAGGTAGACCATACTAGTTCCTCCCAATAGTGTACGAGGCACCGGTGGGTGCACTGGTTTGAACAACTGACTATATGCATTAGAGGTAGACCACACTAGTTCCTCCCAATAGTGTACGAGGCACCGGTGGGTGCACTGGTTTGAACCACTGACTCTATGCATTAGGTAGACCATACTAGTTCCTCCCAATAGTGTACGAGGCACCGGTGGGTGCACTGTTTGAACCACTGACTCTATGCATTAGAGGTAGACCACACTAGTTCCTGTTTTGGAGACAACTAGTTCCTCCCAATAGTGTACGAGGCACCGGTGGGTGCACTGGTTTGAACCACTGACTCTATGCATTAGAGGTAGACCACACTAGTTCCTACCAATAGTGTACGAGGCACCGGTGGGTGCACTGGTTTGAACCACTGACTCTATGCATTAGAGGTAGACCATACTAGTTCCTCCCAATAGTGTACGAGGCACCGGTGGGTGCACTGGTTTGAACCACTGACTCTATGCATTAGAGGTAGACCACACTAGTTCCTACCAATAGTGTACGAGGCACCGGTGGGTGCACTGGTTTGAACCACTGACTCTATGTGATGTAGGAAGACCATACTAGTTCCTCCCAATAGTGTACGAGGCACCGGTGGGTGCACTGGTTTGAACCACTGACTCTATGCATTAGAGGTAGACCATACTAGTTCCTCCCAATAGTGTACGAGGCACCGGTGGGTGCACTGGTTTGAACCACTGACTCAATGCATTAGAGGTAGACCATACTAGTTCCTCCCAATAGTGTACGAGGCACCGGTGGGTGCACTGGTTTGAACAACTGACTCTATGTGATGTAGGTAGACCACACTAGTTCCTCCCAATAGTGTACGAGGCACCGGTGGGTGCACTGGTTTGAACCACTGACTCTATACATTAAAGGTAGACCATACTAGTTCCTCCCAATAGTGTACGAGGCACCGGTGGGTGCACTGGTTTGAACCACTGACTCTATGCATTAGAGGTAGACCACACTAGTTCCTACCAATAGTGTACGAGGCACCGGTGGGTGCACTGGTTTGAACCACTGACTCTATGTGATGTAGGAAGACCATACTAGTTCCTCCCAATAGTGTACGAGGCACCGGTGGGTGCACTGGTTTGAACCACTGACTCTATGCATTAGAGGTAGACCATACTAGTTCCTCCCAATAGTGTACGAGGCACCGGTGGGTGCACTGGTTTGAACCACTGACTCAATGCATTAGAGGTAGACCATACTAGTTCCTCCCAATAGTGTACGAGGCACCGGTGGGTGCACTGGTTTGAACCACTGACTCTATGCATTAGAGGTAGACCATACTAGTTCCTCCCAATAGTGTACGAGGCACCGGTGGGTGCACTGGTTTGAACAACTGACTCTATGTGATGTAGGTAGACCACACTAGTTCCTCCCAATAGTGTACGAGGCACGGTGGGTGCACTGGTTTGAACACTGACTCTATCATTAAGGTAGACCATACTAGTTCCTCCCAATACGAGGCACCGGTGGGTGCACTGGTTTGAACCACTGACTCTATGCATTAGAGGTAGACCACACTAGTTCCTACCAATAGTGTACGAGGCACCGGTGGGTGCACTGGTTTGAACCACTGACTCTATGTGATGTAGGAAGACCATACTAGTTCCTCCCAATAGTGTACGAGGCACCGGTGGGTGCACTGGTTTGAACAACTGACTCTATGCATTAGAGGTAGACCATACTAGTTCCTCCCAATAGTGTACGAGGCACCGGTGGGTGCACTGGTTTGAACCACTGACTCTATGCATTAGAGGTAGACCATACTAGTTCCTCCCAATAGTGTACGAGGCACCGGTGGGTGCACTGGTTTGAACCACTGACTCAATGCATTAGAGGTAGACCATACTAGTTCCTCCCAATAGTGTACGAGGCACCGGTGGGTGCACTGGGTTGAACCACTGACTCTATGCATTAGAGGTAGACCATACTAGTTCCTCCCAATAGTGTACGAGCCACCGGTGGGTGCACTGGTTTGAACAACTGACTCTATGTGATGTAGGAAGACCATACTAGTTCCTCCCAATAGTGTACGAGGCACCGGTGGGTGCACTGGTTTGAACCACTGACTCTATGCATTAGAGGTAGACCATACTAGTTCCTCCCAATAGTGTACGAGCCACCGGTGGGTGCACTGGTTTGAACAACTGACTCTATGTGATGTAGGAAGACCATACTAGTTCTTCCCAATAGTGTACGAGCCACCGGTGGGTGCACTGGTTTGATCAACTGACTATGTGATGTAGGAAGACCATACTAGTTCCTCCCAATAGTGTACGAGGCACCGGTGGATGCACTGGTTTGAACAACTGAAACCATGCGTTAGAGGAAGACCACACTTGTCTCTCACAATAGTGTATGAGGAACGGGTAGGTGGACGTACGGGTTTGAACCACTGGCCTTCCACAATCAAATGGGATAGCTTCCTCAGTTATAGAGAATTATATGTGGATAGGGCTCGAACCCACAGCGGCCATGGTATGATTATTAAATTACAGTAACTGTTAATGATGGCATTCGGTGGCTGATGCTCTTAAAACAAACGTAGCACATAATTAAATGTGCATTTATATGAGGACACACATACATGTACGTATGCTCACTTAAAGCGACTCTAAATCGGACAAAGGGAAGTTATCTTGTAAAGATTACCATATACTCAAAGAATATAATAATGTCCAATGCCGCCTATGTGTTAACAATATCCAAATATTCGATCAAAAACGACAAAATATCAAATAAATATAGCACCTTCGTATACGTGAATTGTTTATCAACAAACTTATGTAAACGATGCTTAACGCGCATGCGTGACGCAACTACTGATGTTGAAACAGCTGTCCTAGATGTTTGTTCTATTGTCGAAAGAGAGCGATGCGTTCCGAGTGTACGGGTGAACCGAGTCATGAAAGTTCTATTTTCACTTTCAGTTTGATATATTATAACAATACATTGTTTAGTGACTGAATGTAAGAATTCAAATTATTATGGAAGCCTGCATTGCTACTTATTCGTAAAATTTCAAATTTTATAATATTTTTATTCCATACGATATAGGACCGCTTTAATACACTGTGTAACTTGGTATTATGTTCTCCCTAACAGAATGCACGGATCTGGTGCGAAGTATGCTTAGATACGACCCTGGCGACCGTCCGACGATTGCGGACTTACTAACCAATCCATGGTTGACGAAAAATTGTCCCAAATCGACGGTAAGTAATAAAGATTAAATCAAGATAGCGAAACTGAGTACCTCTGAGTATATACTGCACGAGTTATGGTACCTCTGAGTATATACTGCACGAGTTATGGTACCTCTGAGTATATACTGCACGAGTTATGGTACCTCTGAGTATATACTGCACGAGTTATGGTACCTCTGAGTACATACTGCACGAGTTATGGTACCTCTGAGTATATACTGCACGAGTTATGGTACCTCTGAGTACATACTGCACGAGTTATGGTACCTCTGAGTATAACGGTATGGTTGGTCATACTGCACGAGTTATGGTACCTCTGAGTACATACTGCACGAGTTATGGTACCTCTGAGTACATACTGCACGAGTTATGGTACCTCTGAGTACATACTGCACGAGTTATGGTACCTCTGAGTATATACTGCACGAGTTATGGTACCTCTGAGTATATACTGCACGAGTTATGGTACCTCTGAGTACATACTGCACGAGTTATGGTACCTCTGAGTACATACTGCACGAGTTATGGTACCTCTGAGTACATACTGCACGAGGTATGGTACCTCTGAGTAAAGACAGGTTTGACTGTATATTAATCACTTTCGTTGGCTCGGATGAAATTCGTAATAACTCCTTACGCCATGCAAAATTTACACACCCATATTACAACATTTTAACAAACGTAAGAAACGGTCCGTATAAACATAGTTGAGACATTACTGCCTGATTATGAAACGTATAAACACGGATTCGTATCTAACCACGAGAGTAGGATATACAGTAAAACCTGTCTTAAGCAGACAGCCAAGGGAATCACAGAAAGTGGCTGCTTAGCACAGGTGGCTGCTTAATAGAGGTCAAATGTATAATAAAACAACATATTGGGAATCTGGAAACTGGCTGCTTAATACAGGTGACCACTAACAAAGGTTTGACTGTATGTGTATTGCATAAACCACTATACGTGTGTGTGTTTTTACGTTTATTTATCGTCGCTACCGGTTGCCCATATGAGCGACGCCTCCTGAAGAGATTAGTTATTTTAGATTTTTGGAGGATAGTGCAATGATACACAGAGAGAGATCCATTCCAGAGTCTCTTCTGGTTCTTTTACGTGCACGGTGTAAAGCACCGACACGAGACCTCGGTTTAACGTCCCATCTGAAAGACTGTTAATTTTATTAGGGTCAGACGGGGGATCGAACCTGCGATCCCTGGATTACCAGTCCAGCGTGTTACCACTGAACTACATATCCGTCTGTAACCACTATACAACAGTAATCTACTAAATATATACAGTTCTAAATATCATGGGTCACCCCACACTGACTAACCCTGACCCGAACCAAACATGACTCGAACAATTAATCACTAACTGATTTAACGGCAACGAAGATCGACTGTAGTGGTGTTATGATTATTGTATTGTGGTGAAGTCTGGGGTGTCGACAATTTTAATCAATACAATATTAATGACATAGCTGAATTTCGCATTAAATTATATAAGCGAATTCTTGGATTCCTTAAACAGGCACCCAGCAAGGCTCTAATTATTAGGTTAGCTTTGTAGATTTTCTCCTTTCTCTTATTGCTAAGGAACGGTCATAATTTGTTTGGATAAAACTTATATAAAAACATGGTTCTATTACTAACAACGTGTATGATAGAGTGTCATTATATTCCAGAATCCATGCCAGGCCACCTTGTCACCCCTTGCCAAATCAGACGACCGAGCCAAGCATGACGACACCATTGCAAATCCAGCCCATCATACCACACCACACAGCCGTACCGAATCTGTTCACAGTGCCATGCAAGACAACAGTGTTGAATCAGTGTTGAACAAGATGAAGCGTCCAGCCCTTGTCAGCCAAGCACAGCCTGTCGAACCCGAGCAACTCTGCAGTGCCAAACCAGGTTGCAGTACAGACACAGACAGCGATGTCACCGGCGACAACCATGTTGACCAACACAGTCGCGTTAGCAACCGATTTCACCGTGCCGAACCCGAGCAACTTGCCAAACCAGACAACCGGTGTCAACCTGGTTCAATATACCAACCAAGGCCACCGCGTGAACCAAAGCCACTGGGCAAAACAAGACCAGCGTGCCAAATAAAGCAACTACGCCAACCAACGCCAACAAATAGCACAGTGCCAAACCGTACCATGCCACCCTGTAGTGCCAAACCAGGTTGCAGTACAGACACAGACAGTGATGTCACCGGCGACAACCAGGTTGACCAACACAGTCGCGTTAGCAACCGATTTCACCGTGCCGAACCAGAGCAACTTGGCAAACCAGACAACCGGTGCCAACCTGGTTCAATATACCAACCAAGGCCACCGCGTGAACCAAAACCACTGGGCAAAACAAGACCAGCGTGCCAAATAAAGCAACTACGCCAACCCTCGCCAACAAATAAAATAGTGCCAAACCGTACAATGCCACCCCGCAGTGCCAAACAAGGCTGCCTTACAGACACAGACCGCAATGTCACCAGCGACAACAATGTTAACTAAGACGGTCGCGTTAGCAGCCCATTTCACAGCGCCAACCATTTCCAGGTAAAATTAGCCAGAGTATAGTATAGTTTTATGTGTGCATCATGTCACAGTACATGCATTACATGCATTACATTTTGTATGACAAAACAATTACAAATATCATAATATCATCAATGATTGTGCAATGTTCTCACAGAAAGCTTAATTGCACCAACACTTATAGTGTGGAAGTTGTGATAGCGCAGTGGATTCGCGTTAGCTTCAGGTGTGAACGGTCCGGAGTTCGAGCACCGCTGGAGCCGTTACGACTGTGCCCTTAGGCAAGGCATTTCAATTCCACGTTGCTTCTTCTCTCTCCCTCGTGCCATCAGGAATGAGGTCTCGAGAGTGATTAATATAAGTTGACATAACTTGTTTCGCAATCGAGCTAAAATAAATTTGTATAAACTAACACTTATTTTCATGTATCACAGACTTTTTACTGTTTATAAATACACATTATGATGGTATGATGAAACAATTTACTAGACAATAAACAGGATCCATTATAAAAACGTATTGTCCACCAAATTTTGCAGGCTGCATAATAATGACTCTACAAAGTGATGGGTAGTATTGAAGAAACAACAAATAGTTGAGCTAAAGTAACTCAGTTATTTCGCAATTATGCTAAAGTCAATAGCAATTGGTATATCTCTGTATTCAGTATTTATTGAAAATGCGACTTCTTGCACTGCTTGACCAAGGGAAGAACATTCCTCCCTTTAAGTAATACAGAGATACATCAATTTACCAACTTATTTGTTCAAAATGCAACTTATTGCCCTTGCTGGCCAAAGGAGGAACGTTCCACCCTTTCTTTGTTGCTTTTACGTTTATTTATCGTCGCTACCAGTTGCCCATATGAGCGACGCCTCCTGAAGATATTAGTCATTTTAGATTTTGGAGGATAGTGCAATGATACAGAGAGAGAGACCCATTCCAGAGTCTCCTCTGGTTCTTTTACGTGCACGGTGTAAAGCACCGACACGAGACCTCGGTTTAACGTCCCATCTGAAAGACTGTTAATTGTATCAGGGTCAGACGGGGGATCGAACCTGCGATCCCTGGATTACCAGTCCATCATGTTACCACTGGGCTATAGATCCGCCTGTAGACGAAGTGTGGAAAATAGTGCATTTATTTTCACACTTTAGCATAATTGCGAAATAACTGAGTTACTTTAGCTCTGTCAACATTAGATGAATGTGTATGGGGTGTGTACATTTGTTACTAGCAATATGGCTATGAATGTATTTGTAACTGCGCATATATTAGTTTATAACCACATAATATATTGTTTGACTGCTATGTCGGACGCTTGTTTGTGCTGTAAGAAATATACCATGGGTCATTCATTGTCACTGACTGACAACATCGTAAGTTATGTTCATTAATATGATTCTCGTGCAAATCTTCTAAGACTAAGAGCGTGTACGATTTGCAGGTTGCCCATATGAGCGGCAGACAGTTTACCTGACCACACCTTTCCGGAACAGGCTCCATCGGTTATCCAGTAATGTGTGCATAAACTTCCGTAAGAAATTGCAAACATTTCCATATAAAGAGACACAGTCTGGGCGGGACTCGAACCCATGACCATCAGTGATAATAGGTTACAGTTGTATACACATTTAATAAAATACACGTACTAAAATAAGTGGTAATGAGATACTGATATTAAACAATATATGTATTAGTGCATATATGTATGAATACATATTATAATGTACTATGAAAATTTAACTTCGATTTCTGAGGAAATATTATTTTCTTTGAAATATTGTGAAAAGCTTTACACATGCATATGTTTTTGCTTATTTATATAGACACCATCAACAAAGCACCGGACAAACTGAAATGTCCTAGAAGATAAGTGTTGACAGGGGCCACCACTGAAGAGCCAGCTCGCCGGCAAACAGCTCCAGAAACTCTACGAAACATAGAAGAGTAAATATATTGTATGCCATTCACCTCTCTATGCAACCTTATACAAAACGTCGTATATGCTGTCAACAATTGATACAAACACCCACGAATTTTCGGATAACAGTAATAACATAGACTACTAATAATAATAAAATCAATTTTTCAACGTGGAAATCTAATTTGATAATGACTTTCTTCTATTAGGCTCTCAATCATAAATTGCAATTTTATAACTTCTGGCAGATCCACATTCATAATGTGATAGTCCGTACGCAACCTACCATTCAATAAATCAATCATAACTTTTAATTTTGGTAACCTCTGGCGTGGTGTAAAAACCCGCAAGTGCAAACCATTCAATAAATCAATCATAAGTTTTTAATTTTGGTAACCTCTGGCGTGGTGTAAAAACCCGCAAGTGCAAACCATTCAATAAATCAATCATAACTTTTTAATTTTGGTAACCTC
This sequence comes from Archivesica marissinica, assembly GCA_014843695.1. Classification (NCBI taxonomy): domain Eukaryota; kingdom Metazoa; phylum Mollusca; class Bivalvia; order Venerida; family Vesicomyidae; genus Archivesica; species Archivesica marissinica. The sequence continues at coordinate 35,546,728 of CM026395.1, forward strand.
TGGCGTTGTGTATAAACCCGCAAGTGCATACCATTCAATAAATCAATCATAACTTTATTTTCTAGCATATTTTAGCAAAATGCGCATAGCTTCAAATGGTTATCTGTGAACTATCTGGCTCTTAGTTTTGGCTCCAACTATTGATGTTTACCGTTTGGGATGGCCTTGTTGTGCACGTTTTTTAAGTTCCTCAAATGTATTTTCTTCTGGATGTGTGGGTGACAATAAAATTACACATCAATTTATATAATTTACTTTCAAAATTTGACAGATAAATGACTTTTTAAATTAATAATAATGCCCCAAGTGTCCTTCCATTTTGTTCCATATAATTCTACAATTGTTACATAAACTGCCATTTAATTTAAAGCTTAACACTTAAAATTGTAATCACTCGTCGCCAATGTACTAACATTAAGTTCTTTAAAGGCCTGCAGTTTGATTTATACTTTACTACCTGTTCCATGTGATTAGTGGCTTGTATCAACAATGTAGCAGTACATTCAGTATAATTTGGCGTATGTAGGTATTTTCTAACGGTTAATATGCACGATCACTCTGTGAGCTGAGAATTAGTCAAAATGAGGCCCTGACAATTTAAGTAAACGTATATTATTGATTGTAAAGAAAATTGATAGTTATGAGTATTCAAACTACATAATCCAGATCAGCCCAGGGACATAGAGTACATGTTATGTAGGTGCCTCATCAGCCGTAGCGTAATCACTGAGACTGATAATTTGTATACATGTATATAATATATGTGTATTGAATTACGAATAAACTGTTAAACTGATCAGGATCTATGTTGTTTGTAAGGTCGGAGTTTCGTCACTTTCATATTCTGTTCTGTCACTTTCATGTATCATCTGGTTTAAAAAGGCCGCCAGATTAAGTGTGAAAATAATGCCTGTTTATACCTTGCCCAAATGTTGGATTTGAACTGGAGCGTACAATGGAGTCTTGTATTATTCTTGACTTGCACTGTCTCATTCCATTGACATATTGCCAAATTTGAGCGTATAGTGTAGTGAAGAGCAGAGAAGGTTCCGATACGTTTGTCATGGAAAACATTCAAGCTGTTGCTGAATGATTCCACGCTACTAGTGTCCATGTGGTAGATATAATTGTGGCGCATGGAATGATGTCAGATATATAGAGAGAAAAGTAGCGGCTAGAAGAGGAGACTGTACTTGGCATAAGAGGGAACTGGTGCCTGAATGTGTGGTACAGCAATGCAGGAACTGGCTGCCTAACCCGCGCAACCAGCCTTATTTGGGCCATAAGTGGAGTTGAATTGTTTATACCAGTTGTAAGTACTATAAAAATACAGAACTTCAATTTCAGCAATTTATAACCTCTGATATGTACGTGAGTCATAATAGATATAAGTGGTGCTCATGTATTAGATGTATACCATGCAGGGCCTCGCATGTGGCAAATACGATGTGCGTCGACCGTCAGATTTGTACCGCTATTCCTCGTGTGTTTAGTGCGTCGACCGTCAGATTTGTACCGCTATTCCTCGTGTGTTTAAGGTCAAATATAGGTCAACCTGCAGGCCTTTAACACATTGTTTCAATTAATAATGACCCTGACTCTTCTACAGTCTGTTTCAATTAATGATGACCCTGAATATTCTACAGTCTGTTTCAATTAATAATTACCCGGAATCTTCAACAGTGTGTTTCAATTAATAATTACCCTGAATCTTCTACAGTCTGTTTCAATTAATAATTACCCTGAATATACTACAGTCTGTTTCAATTAATGATGACCCTTAATCTTCTACAGTCTGTTTCAATTAATAATTTCCCGGAATCTTCTACAGTCTGTTTCAATTAATAATGTTGTAATTGTATTCAATGAAATAAAATATAGTCTATCAAATTAATATGAAAGATATAAAACAATAAAATAGTACCTAAGTTTAATAAAAGTTTGACAAGCTTATTTTCAATATTACATCAAGCCAATAAGGCCCATGAGGTTGCATAGAACAGGAGAATGGCAAGACACGTGCAATACATTCATACGTGTACAATATATAAGATTGAGAATGTTCCTATAAGTATTGCATATTAATATATATAGTCTGCGAGGTAAAACATTACGACAAGCTGTGGGCATAATTGCGAGGTAAAACATTACGACAAGCTGTAGGCATAACTGCGAGGTAAAACATTACGACAAGCTGTAGGCATAACTGCGAGGTAAAACATTACGACACGTTATAGGCATAATTGCGAGATCAACCATTACGATCAGATATAGGCATAATTGCGGGGTAAAACATTACGACAAGCTGTAGGCATAACTGCGAGGTAACACATTACGACAAGCTGTAGGCATAACTGCGAGATCAAACATTACGACAAGCTGTAGGCATAACTGCGAGGTAAAACATTACGACACGTTGTAGGCATAATTGCGAGATCAAACATTACGATCAGATATAGGCATAATTGCGGGGTAAAACATTACGACAAGCTGTAGGCATAACTGCGAGGTAAAACATTACGACAAGCTGTAGGCATAACTGCGAGATCAAACATTACGACAAGCCGTAGGCATAACTGCGAGGTAAAACATTACGACACGTTGTAGGCATAATTGCGAGATCAAACATTACGATCAGATATAGGCATAATTGCGGGGTAAAACATTACGACAAGCTGTAGGCATAACTGCGAGGTAAAACATTACGACAAGCTGTAGGCATAACTGCGAGGTAAAACATTACGACAAGCTGTAGGCATAACTGCGAGGTAAAACATTACGACACGTTGTAGGCATAATTGCGAGATCAAACATTACGATCAGATATAGGCATAATTGCGGGGTAAAACATTACGACAAGCTGTAGGCATAACTGCGAGGTAAAACATTACGACAAGCTGTAGGCATAACTGCGAGGTAAAACATTACGACAAGCTGTAGGCATAACTGCGAGATCAAACATTACGACAAGCTGTAGGCATAACTGCGAGGTAAAACATTACGACACGTTGTAGGCATAATTGCGAGATCAAACATTACGATCAGATATAGGCATAATTGCGGGGTAAAACATTACGACAAGCTGTAGGCATAACTGCGAGGTAAAACATTACGACAAGCTGTAGGCATAACTGCGAGGTAAAACATTACGACAAGCTGTAGGCATAACTGCGAGGTAAAACATTACGATCAGATATAGGCATAATTGCGGGGTAAAACATTACGACAAGCTGTAGGCATAACTGCGAGGTAAAACATTACGACAAGCTGTAGGCATAACTGCGAGGTAAAACATTACGACAAGCTGTAGGCATAACTGCGAGGTAAAACATTACGAGAAGCGGTAGGCATAACTGCGAGATAAAACATTACGACACGCTGTAGGCATAACTGCGAGATAAAACATTACGACACGCTGTAGGCATAACTGCGAGGTAAAACATTACGAGAAACGGTAGGCATAACTGCGAGATAAAACATTACGACAAGCTGTGGGCATAACTGCGAGGTAAAACATTACGACACGTTGTAGGCATAATTGCGAGATCAAACATTACGATCAGATATAGGCATAATTGCGGGGTAAAACATTACGACACGTTGTAGACATAACTGCTAGGTAAAACATTACGACAAGCTGTAGGCATAACTGCGAGGTAAAACATTACGAGAAGCGGTAGGCATAACTGCGAGGTAAAACATTACGGCCAGCTGCAGCATAATTGCGAGGTAAAACATTACGACACGTTGTAGGCATAACTGCGAGATAAAACATTACGATCCGATATAGGCATAATTGCGGGGTAAAACATTACAACAAGCTGTAGGCATAACTGCGAGTTAAAACATTACGACAAGCTGTAGGCATAACTGCGAGGTAAAACATTACGACACGTTGTAGGCATAACTGCGAGATCAAACATTACGATCCGATGTAGGCATAATTGCGGGGTAAAACATTACAACAAGCTGTAGGCATAACTGCGAGGTAAAACATTACGACAAGCTGTAGGCATAACTGCGAGGTAAAACATTACGACACGTTGTAGGCATAACTGCGAAGTAAAACATTACGACAAGCTGTTGGCAAAACTGCGAGGTAAAACATTACGACAAGCTGTAGGCATAACTGCGAGGTAAAACATTACGACAAGCTGTAGGCATAACTGCGAGGTAAAACATTACGACAAGCTGTAGGCATAATTGCGAGGTAAAACATTACGACAAGCTGTAGGCATAACTGCGAGGTAAAACATTACGACAAGCTGTAGGCATAATTGCGAGATCAAACATTACGATCAGATATAGGCATAATTGCGGGGTAAAACATTACGACAAGCTGTAGGCATAACTGCGAGGTAAAACATTACGACAAGCTGTAGGCATAACTGCGAGGTAAAACATTACGACACGTTGTAGGCATAATTGCGAGATCAAACATTACGATCAGATATAGGCATAATTGCGAGGTAAAACATTACAACAAGCTGTAGGCATAACTGCGAGGTAAAACATTACGACAAGCTGTAGGCATAACTGCGAGGTAAAACATTACGACACGTTGTAGGCATAACTGCGAGGTAAAACATTACGACAAGCTGTTGGCAAAACTGCGAGGTAAAACATTACGACAAGCTGTAGGCATAATTGCGAGGTAAAACATTACGACAAGCTGTAGGCATAACTGCGAGGTAAAACATTACGACAAGCTGTAGGCATAACTGCGAGGTAAAACATTACGACAAGCTGTAGGCATAACTGCGAGGTAAAACATTACGACACGTTGTAGGCATAATTGCGAGATCAAACATTACGATCAGATATAGGCATAATTGCGGGGTAAAACATTACGACAAGCTGTAGGCATAACTGCGAGGTAAAACATTACGACAAGCTGTAGGCATAACTGCGAGGTAAAACATTAATCAAACATTACGACAAGCTGTAGGCATAACTGCGAGGTAAAACATTACGACACGTTGTAGGCATAATTGCGAGATCAAACATTACGATCAGATATAGGCATAATTGCGGGGTAAAACATTACGACAAGCTGTAGGCATAACTGCGAGGTAAAACATTACGACAAGATGTAGGCATAACTGCGAGGTAAAACATTACGACAAGCTGTGGCATAACTGCGAGGTAAAACATTACGACAAGCTGTAGGCATAATTGCGAGGTAAAACATTACGACAAGCTGTAGGCATAACTGCGAGGTAAAACATTACGACAAGCTGTAGGCATAACTGCGAGGTAAAACATTACGACAAGCTGTAGGCATAACTGCGAGGTAAAACATTACGACACGTTGTAGGCATAATTGCGAGATCAAACATTACGATCAGATATAGGCATAATTGCGGGGTAAAACATTACGACAAGCTGTAGGCATAACTGCGAGGTAAAACATTACGACAAGCTGTAGGCATAACTGCGAGGTAAAACATTACGACAAGCTGTAGGCATAACTGCGAGATAAAACATTACGACAAGCTGTAGGCATAACTGCGAGGTAAAACATTACGACACGTTGTAGGCATAATTGCGAGATCAAACATTACGATCAGATATAGGCATAATTGCGGGGTAAAACATTACGACAAGCTGTAGGCATAACTGCGAGGTAAAACATTACGACAAGCTGTAGGCATAACTGCGAGATAAAACATTACGACAAGCTGTAGGCATAACTGCGAGGTAAAACATTACGACACGTTGTAGGCATAATTGCGAGATCAAACATTACGATCAGATATAGGCATAATTGCGGGGTAAAACATTACGACAAGCTGTAGGCATAACTGCGAGGTAAAACATTACGACAAGCTGTAGGCATAACTGCGAGATAAAACATTACGACAAGCTGTAGGCATAACTGCGAGGTAAAACATTACGACACGTTGTAGGCATAACTGCGAGATAAAACATTACGATCAGATATAGGCATAATTGCGGGGTAAAACATTACGACAAGCTGTAGGCATAACTGCGAGGTAAAACATTACGACAAGCTGTAGGCATAACTGCGAGATAAACATTACGAAGTTGGCATAATGCGGGTAAAACATTACGACAAGCTGTAGGCATAACTGCGAGGTAAAACATTACGACAAGCTGTAGGCATAACTGCGAGGTAAAACATTACGACACGCTGTAGGCATAACTGCGAGATAAAACATTACGATCAGATGTAGGCATAATTGCGAGGTAAAACATTACGACAAGCTGTAGGCATAACTGCGAGGTAAAACATTACGACAAGCTGTAGGCATAACTGCGAGGTAAAACATTACGACCGTTGTAGGCATAACTGCGAGTAAAACATTACGACAAGCTGTAGGCATAACTGCGAGGTAAAACATTACGACAAGCTGTAGGCATAACTGCGAGGTAAAACATTACGACAAGCTGTAGGCATAACTGCGAGGTAAAACATTACGACAAGCTGTAGGCATAACTGCGAGGTAAAACATTACGACAAGCTGTAGGCATAACTGCGAGGTAAAACATTACGACAAGTTGTAGGCATAACTGCGAGATCAAACATTACGATCAGATATAGGCATAATTGCGGGGTAAAACATTACGACAAGCTGTAGGCATAACTGCGAGGTAAAACATTACGACAAGCTGTAGGCATAACTGCGAGGTAAAACATTACGACAAGCTGTAGGCATAACTGCGAGATAAAACATTACGACAAGCTGTAGGCATAACTGCGAGGTAAAACATTACGACACGTTGTAGGCATAACTGCGAGATCAAACATTACGATCGATGTAGGCATAATTGCGGGGTAAAACATTACGACAAGCTGTAGGCATAACTGCGAGGTAAAACATTACGACACGTTGTAGGCATAACTGCGAAGTAAAACATTACGACAAGCTGTTGGCAAAACTGCGAGGTAAAACATTACGACAAGCTGTAGGCATAACTGCGAGGTAAAACATTACGACAAGCTGTAGGCATAACTGCGAGGTAAAACATTACGACAAGCTGTAGGCATAATTGCGAGGTAAAACATTACGACAAGCTGTAGGCATAACTGCGAGGTAAAACATTACGACAAGCTGTAGGCATAATTGCGAGATCAAACATTACGATCAGATATAGGCATAATTGCGGGGTAAAACATTACGACAAGCTGTAGGCATAACTGCGAGGTAAAACATTACGACAAGCTGTAGGCATAACTGCGAGGTAAAACATTACGACACGTTGTATGCATAATTGCGAGATCAAACATTACAATCAGATATAGGCATAATTGCGGGGTAAAACATTACGACAAGCTGTAGGCATAACTGCGAGATCAAACATTACGATCCGATGTAGGCATAATTGCGGGGTAAAACAGTACGGCACGCTGTAGGCATAATTGCGGGGTAAAACATTACGATCAGCTATAGGCATAATTGCGAGATCAAACATTACGATCCGATGTAGGCATAATTGCGGGGTAAAACAGTACGGCAAGCTGTAGGCATAATTGCGGGGTAAAACATTACGACAAGCTGTAGGCATAACTGCGAGATCAAACATTACGACAAGCTGTAGGCATAACTGCGAGGTAAAACATTACGACCAGCTGTAGGCATAACTGCGAGAGCAAACATTACGATCCGATGTAGGCATAATTGCGGGGTAAAACAGTACGGCAAGCTGTAGGAATAATTGCGAGGTAAAATATTACGGCCAGCTGCAGCATAATTGCGAGGTAAAACATTACGACCAGCTGCAGGCATAATTGCGAGGTAAAACATTACGGCCAGCTGCAGCATAATTGCGAGGTAAAACCTTACGGCCAGCTGCAGCATAATTGCGAGGTAAAACATTACGACAAGTTGTAGGCATAATTGCGAGGTAAAACATTACGGCCAGCTGTAGGCATAATTGCGGGGTAAAACATTACGGCCAGCTGCAGGCATAATTGTGAGATAAAACATTACGGCCAGCTGCAGCATAATTGCGAGGTAAAACATTACGGCCAGCTGCAGCATAATTGCGAGGTAAAACATCACGGCCAGCTGCAGGCATAATTGCGAGGTAAAACATTACGGCCAGCTGCAGCTTAATTGTGAGGTAAAACATTACGATCAGATGTAGACATAATTGTGAGATAAAACATTACGGCCAGCTGCAGCATAATTGCGAGGTAAAACCTTACGGCCAGCTGCAGCATAATTGCGAGGTAAAACATTACGACAAGTTGTAGGCATAATTGCGAGGTAAAACATTACGGCCAGCTGTAGGCATAATTGCGGGGTAAAACATTACGGCCAGCTGCAGGCATAATTGTGAGATAAAACATTACGGCCAGCTGCAGCATAATTGCGAGGTAAAACATTACGGCCAGCTGCAGCATAATTGCGAGGTAAAACATCACGGCCAGCTGCAGGCATAATTGCGAGGTAAAACATTACGGCCAGCTGCAGCTTAATTGTGAGGTAAAACATTACGATCAGATGTAGACATAATTGTGAGATAAAACATTACGGCCAGCTGCAGCTTAATTGTGAGGTAAAACATTACGATCAGATGTAGACATAACTGTGAGATAAAACATTACGGCCAGCTGCAGCTTAATTGTGAAATAAAACATTACGGCCAGCTGCAGCATAATTGCGAGGTAAAACATTACAAGCTGCAGCATAATTGTGAGATAAAACATTACGGCCAGCTGCAGCATAATTTCAAGTTTCGGACCAACAAATGTACATTGTGTGCATGCATGGCTATGCTCATACAAATTGTTTTAAAGGCATTTCATTACATAATATATTAAAATGATTCAAACTATAACAACTCTTCGTGTTTTGTTACATGTGTTATCTCGTATTGACAGATCATAACGTCTGGGATAGTTGTGGCAACAAGTAATTTATGTGACATTTGTTTCACCTTCACCCTGGGTAACCCTTTTATTAAGAGGTTTTGGTCCACCTTGGTGTGGCAGCTCTTTGATTGATGACCATATGTCTGGTAATCCCTTCGTTTGATGACCCTAGGTCTGGCAAATCCTTTGGTTGATGGCCTTGCTTCTGGCAACTCCTTTGGTATATGTACTTAGATCTGGAAACTCATTGGTCTGGTACTTCGTTGATAGATGACCTTAGTTCTGGAAGATGACCTTAGTTCTAGAAGATGACCTTAGGCCTGTTAACTCCTTTTAGTTGATTAACTAAGGCCTGGCAACTTGGTAGTTGCCCTTTGGTCTGACAACTCCCTCGGTATATGACCTCATATCTGGTAGATGATGTTTGGTCTTGTAGCACTTTTTGGGTTGATGACCTTAGGTCTGACAACTTCATTTGTAGATGATCTAGTTCATTTATCAAATGTGTTGCCAGACCTAATGCCATCTATCAAAGGAGTTGTTAAACCTGAGGTCATCTACCAAAGGAGTTGCCAGACCTAAGGTCATCTATCAAAGTAGTTGCCAGACCTAAGGTCATCTACCAAAGGAGTTGTTAAACCTGAGGTCATCTACTAAAGGAGTTGCCAGACCTAAGGTTATCTACTAAAGGAGTTGCCAAACCTAAGGTTATATACTAAAGGAGTTGCCAGACCTAAGGTTATCTACTAAAGGAATTGCCAGACCTAAGGTTATCTACTAAAGGAATTGCCAGACCTAAGGTCATCTACCAAAGGAGTTGCCAGACCTAAGGTCATCTACCAAAGGAGTTGCCAGACCTAAGGTTATCTACTAAAGGAGTTGCCAGACCTAAGGTTATCTACCAAAGGAGTTGCCAAACCATTTGGACGAGTACTCTATCGCCTGGCACTAACATAACATGTTTGGCTTTAAGTCATAAAACTGTTTGTTGACCCTGCTTGCGAATTCGGAATATTTTCAGGCTGTGTCATATGCATATAAGAGTCATCCCTTCAATTGTCTTACGAACTTAGAGTGAGAAGTGGATGTCTTGCTGTCGGTTGATAGTCCAAAAATGCATATTATGCTAGTCTCAGATGTCAACCAAACATTACAAAGAATGGCGAATTGCCAGTGCTGTCAGGTTTTGTTGTGCTATAGGCTTGAACCAAAAGTTGGAACACACGACTTCCAGTCGGATTTCTGCATGTACCTAACATTTGGAGAAGAGTAGAATTAAATATCTCAACGTGATTCCATTGAGGATGATATGGTGTGGTCCTAGATTTGTCAATATCGGCTATGTTACACGTGCTTCGAAGGACTGTCCTTTGTCACTGTGGATTAATGCCGGTGTCATATAGAATATTGACCCGCCAAAATAATGACCCACGGGTCATTATTCTATAGGAAAAAGTGACCCGCGGGTCCATATTCTATTATTGAATAATGACCCCCCTTATAGAATAATGACCCCCCCCCATCCCCAAAGCCTACAAAAACAATGTTATCAATATATTTTATTAATAATTGCATAAGCTATAAAATTAACAATTATCAATAAAATTATATTGAATTTATGTATGAAAAAAGACATACACTCAACTTAATTGGTATTTGAAACCATGCAGCTCAAAATAAATACCATAAAATAGCACAGTACTAACCATTCTTATCATAGTCATGCATGTTCTCTTAAACTTTCCAGAAAATATATAATAATTTTTTATGCTGTTAACCATTATAATTCTGTAGTATCCCTAACTTAAATTAAAAATTACCATTTTTTTAAAAGAAGCTAATTTCAACTGATTTGGGTAGGTATGGGTATGGACAACTACCAAAAAAAGTAAGGAGGGATAGGGGTTGGGGAAACCTTTTTTATTAGAGGTCAAGGGTCATTGACCTCTGCCTAAATCATATAAAAAACACAATATGATATATAGATGATCTTGGTGTCAAAATGCACAGGATTTCGAAAGAAGATGACATAGAATAATTACAGACCCATGGAACCAATTCCTGATCTCCTAAAATGAGGTCAAAGGTCAAAAATAGACGTCTTATCACTAAAATATCATATCAAATATCATATTGGTAACAGTAACAGAATTATACCAAGATACAAACTAAATATGAAATGGATTCTTCACCACCAAAATACGAGGTTAATGGTCAAAATAAGCAGGGGGGGGGTAAAGTTCATTAGTGCGACATATTTTGTGTATGTAAAGTATATGTGTATTTATAATCAACAATTTGCAGAATACTACTCACAACTTAGAACTTACAGTATCTATCGGCAACAACAAATTAATAATACTCTTCATTGCAACCAATTTGTTCTTCTGCATCTATGCTATCTGTTCCATTGTCGCAATGCCCACAGCACACTCCACATGCAGATATACACAACATGCGAGCTTTCATGCAGCTGCATATCATTGTTTGACATTGCCTCTCCCCTTCCTTGCAGTTGCAACAAATTACTTTCACAAGGTTGTCTGTCGCCATACCAACAGATAGCATTTTTGGTCTAAGTTTTCTGTTGGAATCTAACTCCAATCCACTTCCTTTTGGATCAAGAATACTTCCATACCACAACTTGAAGATGGACACGAAGGGAATTTTGAGCTGTTGCATCTTCCGTTGGTGATAGGCGGTCAGGATCGATTTTGCCCTTGGCTGCTTGCTTCTTGAACTTCATGTAGCGAGACTCTTCTAGGGGAGTATCCCACAGCCATTTGTGATATGCATGGCTTTTAATCCAGCTGTTCGTATTATGGAGTCGGTTGAAGTGGGACTTGTAAATGCAGTAATGACACTGGCAGGAAATCTGCATTTGTAGAGAGCACATTTGGTATGTCCATGAATACACGAAACAGTGTCGTTTCTAGACCAGCCATACTTGAAGAGGAAGTCTTCTTTGTCTCCGAAGTGTATGCTAGAGATGTCGTAAAGACCACCAAAATCTGCTTGTAAATATAAATTAGTACAGTGGATAGGCCTATGATAGCAGAGAAATATCAAAATATTAGTGTCCTGGGCGACAACAACAACTGGGGATATAACACTTGCGACCAAGTCCATTGCAGACCTAACAATCATCAATGTCACCATCATCATATGCTTGGCGTACAGTGATATTATGGCTTGCCATCTCTGCAGATATCATCATGATTAAGGCTCCTTTGTTCTTCTTATTTGCCAGGAAAACCTCTCTATCACATGATATAGTCAATTCCGGTGTGACCCTCATGTCCGGAGAAACCTTTTTCCCAGTCACCCGCCGCATATGTTCATGGTCTATCGATGATGATTCCTCCACGTAGCCATCAAACACTACAGTAGCATCCTTGAATTTGTTGTCAACATATCTGACAATAGTCTTGATGGGTGCACCGCTGGACCACTTTACCTGATGAAGTAACCACCCTCCATCAACAACATGCATCTTGCTGTTTATGTCCACGTCAAGTTTTGTAGCTGTTTCCTTGAGCATCTTGCCAAATGCATGCTTTTGGGTTTTCTCATCATGCTATCCATTGTGAAGAGAGATGTTGGGACCGGGGTCAGCTCAAATTTTAATATGTGTTCGATCCCTTCATCTCTCTCTGCCATGAAAATCAGTCTATTGAAAAGAAGTGTCTTTTCGATGTAGATCTTCTTGTCGCCTACCTTTACTTTCTTCTGAAGTTCAGCAATAATTTTGCATTTCTTTGCTGTCTTCATGCTCTTAACCGGTGACTCATTATCAAGATCCGTTTGCATTGCATGGCACTACATCATCACAGTTGACAACAATTGACTTGTCGGTAGTTATTACTCCACTAGACAGCGAAGTAATGGTGTTGGGGTCTTTTACCTGAAATGAAAAATGAAATATTATTTTACATAGCTAAGATGATAAGTAAATGTTCCACAAATAGTAACTGAACTGTAGAATGATTTCTGTGCTACTATCAGTAAATGAAACAGATCTATACCAACCTCTATGAAGGAGTTATGAGTTGAAAACCATGCAGAAATCAACTTGACGTGCTGGCTGTTCTCTAGACGCTATGCACCAACCATTCCTTCCATCAGGTCCCCTAGAAGCTTGAGATGTGCAAACGTACCAGTCCATACTTTCACAGAGCTCTCGTTGAGCATTCGTCCTCTTGTTAAGCCTGCATTTGAGTTGGCTTTCCGCATGAGTGTCTTTTCGATTGTCTGGTCAGAAAATTGCTCATCGCTGTAGCGTGCTGTGTGATTCCCCTCCATGAAAGCTTCATACACCTGCAAATGAAAAGAACATCCTTAAAATGTATCTCACCTATAGGGAGTAGTATGGAAACATAAGAAGACTAAAATATGTAGATGTGTGCAATGAGAGATGATGTCAGCTCAAACACGGAAAGAGGGCAAGAGGACAGCCACCTCACTAAATACTACTTCGAACTCAAAAGAGAATATACAGGATTAAGTTGGCATGATTTACGACAAATTAAAGGTGGACAGACAGATTTGAAATGCTTTTGCTGAAGTCCGACATTCATGAAAACACATGCTTCCAGATAATAAATTTATTTACAATAAGATCGCATTGAGTTTACATATACTAACCTGAGGATATTATTCTGGAAGTCTTAAGCATCTCTTGCAAGTACATGCGTCAAATTTGGCATACTGCCCACGTCCAACTGTGCCAAATATACCAATCATGCTAGACATGGCATTCAGATGTCCATGCCAATCATGGAGTCTTTCTGCCAATATGAAATATTGTGCTGTTCTTACAAGTTGGTGGTACAGAACCCACAGCTTTGCAGTTCTTGACATTTCCTGCAAGTCTCTCATCCAGATTTTCGCTGTCACTTTCACCCACCATGTGTTTTACCAGCGGGTTGTTAAGAAGTGTGCTCTCAGGTCATTTGGGTATGCTGCACCTTTCAGGATGTACTGGACTGTATTAAGTCCATAGATGACTTGCATGGCTTCTGCCAGATCACTGCCTTCCATGATGTAGCCAATGCAGCCAATGTAACTCTTCAGGAAGTGAAATCCTCCAAGTCTCACAACAACTTCTAACTTCTGATCCTTAACAATTTGAGATGCCTTGATGAACAGAGGCAAATCAAAGGTAATTTCCCCCTCCCCCTCTGCTCTTGGAATAAATAATAACCCCCATATCCACCACGTAAGTTGAAATTAACCTCTTCGGTTTGTTTTTTGCTCATTTTTATATAATATGGTAATTTTCCTGTTATAAATATAACATTTTAGTGATAATACAGCTTTTTTGACCTTTGACCTCATTTTCAGAGGTCAGGATTTGGTCCCAAGGGTCAATAATTATCTTATGTCATCTTCTTTTGTAATTCTGTGCATTTTGACACCAATATCATCTATATACTAATATATCATGTGTTGTTGCTGAACTATTATTTTTAGTGATTTAGGCAGGGGTCAATGACCTTTGACCTCTAATAAAAATATGTCCCCAACCCCTCTCCCCCCTTACTTTTTTTTGGAAGTTGTCCATACCCATACCCACCAAAATCAGTTGAAACTAGCTTCTTTTTAAAAAAATCACAGATTGGCTAATATATGGCTAATTTAGGGTTACTAAATATGCAGTTTGTCTATACATATATGTTTGTTGTTTTACAGATTGTCTATGCATGTAAGTTTGTTTTTATGCATATTGTCTATGCATATAAGTTTGATGTTATACATATTGTCTATACATATAAGTTTGTTTTTATGCATATTGTCTATACATATAAGTTTGATGTTATACAGATTGTCTATACATATAAGTTTGTTTTTATGCATATTGTCTATACATATAAGTTTGATGTTATACATATTGTCTATACATATAAGTTTGATGTTATACAGATTGTCTATACATATATGTTTGTTGTTTTGCAGATTGTCTATACATATAAGTTTGTTTTTATGCATATTGTCTATACATATAAGTTTGTTTTTATGCAGATTGTCTATACATATAAGTTTGTTTTTATGCAGATTGTCTATACATATAAGTTTGTTTTTATGCATATTGTCTATACATATAAGTTTGTTTTTATGCATATTGTCTATACATATAAGTTTGTTTTTATGCAGATTGTCTATACATATAAGTTTGTTTTTATGCATATTGTCTATACATATAAGTTTGTTTTTATGCAGATTGTCTATACATATATGTTTGATGTTTTACAGATTGTCTATACATATATGTTTGTTGTTTTGCAGATTGTCTATACATATAAGTTTGATGTTTTACAGATTGTCTATACATGTAAGTTTGATGTTTTACAGATTGTCTATACATATAAGTTTGATGTTTTACAGATTGTCTATACATATATGTTTGTTGTTTTGCAGATTGTCTATACATATATGTTTGTTGTTTTGCAGATTGTCTATACATATATGTTTGTTGTTTTGCAGATTGTCTATACATATATGTTTGTTGTTTTGCAGATTGTCTATACATATAAGTTTGTTTTTATACAGATTGTCTATACATATAAGTTTGTTGTTTTACAGATTGTCTATACATATAAGTTTGATGTTTTACAGATTGTCTATACATATACGTTTGTTGTTATACAGATTGTCTATACATATAAGTTTGATGTTGTACAGATTGTCTATACATATATGTTTGTTGTTTTGCAGATTGTCTATACATATCAGTTTGATGTTTTACAGATTGTCTATACATATCAGTTTGATGTTGTACAGATTGTCTATACATATCAGTTTGATGTTGTACAGATTGTCTATACATATCAGTTTGATGTTGTACAGATTGTCTATACATATAAGTTTGATGTTTTACAGATTGTCTATACATATACGTTTGTTGTTATACATATTGTCTATACATGTAAGTTTGATGTTGTACAGATTGTCTATACATGTAAGTTGATTGTTGTTTTACTGATTGCTTAGACATATAAGTTTGTTGTTATATATGTTGTCTATACATATAAGTGTGTTGTTATTCAGATTGTATATACATATAAATGTGTTGTTTATTTATACAGATTTTCTATTGATATAAGTTTATTGTTTAATATGCAGATTGTCTATACATATAAGTTTGATGTTATACATATTGTCTATATATGTAAGTTTGATGTTATACAGATTGTCTATGCATATAAGTTGATTGTTATTTTACTGATTGCTTAGAAATATAAGTTTGTTGTTATATATTTTGTCTATGCATATAAGTGTGTTGTTATACAGATTGTCTATACATGTAAGTTTGTTGTTTTATATATTGTCTATGCATATAAGTGTGTTGTGATACATATTGTCTATACATATAAGTTGATTGTTGTTTTACTGATTGCTTAGACATATAAGTTTGTTGTTATATATATTGTCTATACATATCAGTTTGATGTTGTACAGATTGTCTATACATATCAGTTTGATGTTGTACAGATTGTCTATGCATGTCAGTTTGATGTTGTACAGATTGTCTATACATGTCAGTTTGATGTTTTACAGATTGTCTATACATATCAGTTTGATGTTGTACAGATTGTCTATACCTATATGTTTGATGTTTTACAGATTGTCTATACATATCAGTTTGTTGTTTTACAGATTGTCTATACATATATGTTTGATGTTTTACAGATTGTCTATACATATGTGTTTGTTGTTTTACAGATTGTCTATACATATGTGTTTGTTGTTTTACAGATTGTCTATACATATAAGTGTGTTGTTATACAGATTGTCTATAAATATATGTTTGATGTTTTACAGATTGTCTATACATATATGTTTGATGTTTTACAGATTGTCTATACATGTAAGTTAGTTTTTATGCATATTGTCTATACATATATGTTTGTTGTGATACATATTGTCTATACATATAAGTTGATTGTTGTTTTACTGATTGCTTATACATATAAGTTTGTTTTATGCATATTGTCTATACATATCAGTTTGATGTTGTACAGATTGTCTATACATATATGTTTGATGTTTTACAGATTGTCTATACATATGTGTTTGTTGTTTTACAGATTGTCTATACATATGTGTTTGTTGTTTTACAGATTGTCTATACATATAAGTGTGTTGTTATACAGATTGTCTATAAATATATGTTTGATGTTTTACAGATTGTCTATACATATATGTTTGATGTTTTACAGATTGTCTATACATGTAAGTTAGTTTTTATGCATATTGTCTATACATATATGTTTGTTGTGATACATATTGTCTATACATATAAGTTGATTGTTGTTTTACTGATTGCTTATACATATAAGTTTGTTTTATGCATATTGTCTATACATATCAGTTTGATGTTGTACAGATTGTCTATACATATACGTTTGATGTTGTACAGATTGTCTATACATATCAGTTTGATGTTGTACAGATTGTCTATACATATCAGTTTGATGTTATACAGATTGTCTATACATATCAGTTTGATGTTGTACAGATTGTCTATACATGTAAGTTTGATGTTGTACAGATTGTCTATACATATAAGTTGATTGTTGTTTTACTGATTGCTTAGACATATAAGTTTGTTGTTATATATATTGTCTATACATATCAGTTTGATGTTGTACAGATTGTCTATACATATCAGTTTGATGTTGTACAGATTGTCTATGCATGTCAGTTTGATGTTTTACAGATTGTCTATACATATCAGTTTGATGTTGTACAGATTGTCTATACATGTCAGTTTGATGTTGTACAGATTGTCTATACATGTCAGTTTGATGTTTTACAGATTGTCTATACATGTCAGTTTGATGTTGTACAGATTGTCTATACATGTCAGTTTGATGTTTTACAGATTGTCTATACATATATGTTTGATGTTTTACAGATTGTCTATACATATATGTTTGATGTTTTACAGATTGTCTATACATATGTGTTTGTTGTTTTACAGATTGTCTATACATATGTGTTTGTTGTTTTACAGATTGTCTATACATGTGTGTTTGTTGTTTTATATATTATTTAGACATATAAGTTTGTTGTTATATATTTTGTCTATACCTATAAGTGTGTTGTTATACAGATTGTCTATACATATAAATGTGTTGTTTATTTATACAGATTTTCTATTGATATAAGTTTATTGTTTAATATGCAGATTGTCTATACATATACGTTTGATGTTATACAGATTGTCTATACATATACGTTTGATGTTTTCCAGATTGTTTATACATATAATTTTGTTAGTATACAGATTGTCTATATACATATACGTTTGTTAGTATACAGATTGTCTATATACATATAATTTTGTTAGTATACAGATTGTCTATATACATATACGTTTGTTAGTATACAGATTGTCTATATACATATACGTTTGTTAGTATACAGATTGTCTATATACATATAATTTTGTTAGTATACAGATTGTCTATATACATATAATTTTGTTAGTATACAGATTGTCTATATACATATACGTTTGTACTTGGTGCCAAGTTTATTTTAGATCATGTAGGATAGGACGGCTTTGTCTCAATAGTTGTTATTTCTGTTTTGACGGATTTCTCCCGACAAGTAAGCATTGTTAATACATAACAATGGTTCCTCTCTCAATGGCAACAAGATAAGTTTGAGGCCTCATTCTAATTTTAAGAGCCAAAGAGAAATGGTTTCAGAGGCGATTCGCAGTTTAAGCCACTGATGATTGAAATGCACAGGTTAATATATGTGTCTGTTTCTATTACAGGGTTCAACTCTGAGGACGATTGGCAGTGCCGGGCTGGGTGTAGATCTGGTAGGACTTGCCGGGTATGGCATTTACAAGTACATCAAGAATGTATAAACATTTTACAGGCACATAGGCTTTTAAATTATTTTGGTTCTCTCATTTTTGTATATGCTTCATTATTTTTCTATGGTTTTTCAGGATTCAAAATTGATCTATAGGCTTCATAAGTTTACAATAATTGTCAGGTTTCATAATATTAACAAAAAGGCTGCATTCATTTTCTATAGGCTGCATTCATTTGCTATAGGCTGCATCCATTTTCCTATAGGCTGCATTCATTTGCTATAGGTTGCATTCATTTGCTATAGGCTGCATTCATTTTCCTATAGGCTGCATCCATTTGCTATAGGCTGCATTCATTTGCTATAGGCTGCATTCATTTTCTATAGGCAGCATTCATTTTCTATAGGCTGCATTCATTTACTATAGGCTGCATTCATTTTCTATAGGCTGCTTTCATTTCCTATAGGCTGCATTCATTTTCTATAGGCTGCATTCATTTTCTATAGGCTGCATTCATTTGCTATAGGCTGCATTCATTTTCTATAGGCTGTATTCATTTGCTATAGGCTGCATTCATTTTCTATAGGCTGCTTTCATTTTCTATAGGCTGCTTTCATTTCCTATAGGCTGCTTTCATTTTCTATTGGCTGCTTTCATTTTCTATAGGCTGCATTCATTTTCTATAGGCTGCATTCATTTGCTATAGGCTGCACTCATTTTATATAGGCTGCTTTCATTTTCTATTGGCTGCATTCATTTTCTATAGGCTACATTCATTTTCTATAGGCTGCTTTCATTTTCTATAGGCTGCATTCATTTTCCTATTGGCTGCATTCATTTTCTATAGGCTGCATTCATTTCCTATTGGCTGCTTTCATTTTCTATTGGCTGCATTCATTTCTATAGGCTGCTTTCATTTTCCTATAGGCTGCATTCATTTGCTATAGGCTGCATTCATTTGCTATAGGCTGCATTCATTTGCTATAGGCTGCATCCATTTTCTATAGGCTGCATTCATTTTCTATAGGCTACTTTCATTTTCCTATAGGCTGCATTCATTTGCTATAGGCTGCATTCATTTGCTATAGGCTGCATTCATTTTCTATAGGCTGCATTCATTTGCTATAGGCTGCATTCATTTTCTATAGGCTGCTGTCATTTTCTATAGGCTGCATTCATTTTCCTATTGGCTGCTTTCATTTGATATAGGCTGCATTCATTTGCTATAGGCTGCATTCATTTGATATAGGCTGCATTCATTTTCTATAGGCTGCATTCATTTGCTATAGGCTGCATTCATTTGCTATAGGCTGCATTTATTTTCTATAGGCTGCATTCATTTTCACATATGTAGAATATAGAATAACATATGTAGAATATAGAATAACATATGTAGAATATAAAATAACATACAATCTCACACATATGTAGAATATAAAATAACATACAATCTTACACATATGTAGAATATAGAATAACATATGTAGAATATAGAATAACATATGTAGAATATAAAATAACATACAATCTCACACATATGTAGAATATAAAATAACATACAATCTAACACATATGTAGAATATTGAATAACATATGTAGAATATAAAATAACAATCTCACACATATGTAGAATATAATAACATACAATCTCACACATATGTGGAATATAAAATAACATACAATCTTACACATATGTAGAATATAAAATAACATACAATCTAACACATATGTAGAATATAGAATAACATACAATCTTACACATATGTAGAATATAGAATAACATACAATCTCGCACATATGTGGAATATAAAATAACATACAATCTAACACATATGCAGAATATAGAATAACATACAATCTTACACATATGTAGAATATAAAATAACATACAATCTAACACATATATAGAATATAGAATAACATACAATCTTACACATATGTAGAATATAGAATAACATACAATCTTACACATATGTAGAATATAAAATAACATATGTAGAATATAGAATAACATACAATCTCACACATATGTAGAATATAAAATAACATATGTAGAATATAGAATAACATACAATCTCACACATATATAGAATATAGAATAACATATGTAGAATATAGAATAACATACAATCTCACACATATGTAGAATATAAAATAACATATGTAGAATATAGAATAACATACAATCTCACACATATGTAGAATATAAAATAACATATGTAGAATATAGAATAACATACAATCTCACACATATGTAGAATATAGAATAACATATGTAGAATATAGAATAACATACAATCTCACACATATGTAGAATATAAAATAACATACAATCTAACACATATGTGGAATATAAAATAACATACAATCTAACACATATGTAGAATATAGAATAACATACAATCTTACACATATGTAGAATATAGAATAACATACAATCTCGCACATATGTAGAATATAGAATAACATACAATCTTACACATATGTAGAATATAGAATAACATACAATCTCGCACATATGTGGAATATAAAATAACATACAATCTAACACATATGTAGAATATAGAATAACATACAATCTTACACATATGTAGAATATAAAATAACATACAATCTAACACATATGTAGAATATAAAATAACATACAATCTAACACATATGTAGAATATAAAATAACATATGTAGAATATAGAATAACATACAATCTAACACATATGTAGAATATAAAATAACATGTAATCTCACACATATGTAGAATATAGAATAACATACAATCTCACACATATGTAGAATATAAAATAACATATAATCTCACACATATGTAGAATATAGAATAACATACAATCTTACACATATGTAGAATATAGAATAACATACAATCTCGCACATATGTGGAATATAAAATAACATACAATCTAACACATATGTAGAATATAGAATAACATACAATCTTACACATATGTAGAATATAAAATAACATACAATCTAACACATATGTAGAATATAAAATAACATACAATCTTACACATATGTAGAATATAAAATAACATACAATCTCACACATATGTGGAATATAAAATAACATACAATCTTACACATATGTAGAATATAGAATAACATATGTAGAATATAGAATAACATATGTAGAATATAAAATAACATACAATCTCACACATATGTAGAATATAGAATAACATACAATCTAACACATATGTAGAATATAGAATAACATATATAGAATAACATACAATCTCACACATATGTAGAATATAGAATAACATATATAGAATAACATACAATCTAACACATATGTAGAATATAGAATAACATATATTTTGTAGAATATTACATACAATCTTACACATATGTAGAATATAGAATAACATATAATCTTACACATATGTAGAATATAAAATAACATATAATCTTACACATATGTAGAATATAGAATAACATACAATCTTACACATATGTAGAATATAAAATAACATATAATCTCACACATATGTAGAATATAAAATAACATACAATCTTACACATATGTAGAATATAGAATAACATACAATCTTACACATATGTAGAATATAAAATAACATATAATCTTACACATATGTAGAATATAAAATAACATACAATCTTACACATATGTAGAATATAAAATAACATACAATCTTACACATATGTAGAATATAAAATAACATACAATCTCACACATATGTAGAATATAATACCGTCTGAAACCTCACACATATGTAGAATGTATTACAATTGAACACAGACAGTGATCGACAAATACTAACTTCTTTTATTGATCTCTTGAGTTTAGCGATCTGTTCTTCTCTGAGTCGTACTTCCTCTCTCAATGCAACCACAGACTCCTCTTCCTGTCCAAGCCGCTCCTCGACGTGCGTGTCTTAACAGAATTGACATCCCCGTAAGAACTGAAAGTTGCGCATGCGCATAATGGTCTATAATGGTACATATTAGCGGCCGTGAGGAATGAGAGACATTCGCTTTATTTTCAATAGTTGTGCTAATTATCAGTATTATGTGACATGTATGAACCTATAGATATTTATAAAGTGTGTCTGTGAAGGGGATTTTCCAATTTCTATATAGATTACGGTGTATGCTTTATCCTTGCTTACCGGATACGAATACACGCGGTCAATTGATGGAACAGCCTACTTTATTGACATCTAGCTAAATGAGGTAAATAATTATATTAGAAATCTACTGTTTGGTTTTATTTTTTTAATTAATTGAAGCAGTTATCACATTCCATTATTCAGTAATGATGTTAGTGACTTGTTTGTAATGGTTGTCACTGTGTTATCAGTTGTAATTTGACTGTAAATGTTTCGAAACTCTGAAACCACACACTGGCTCATTTTTTTCAACCCAATTTAACACAAATCTACATGAGCTTTGTACAGGTAAAGTTTTATCTCAAATTAATGTGACAATTAACACACATTATGTCATTTTCAGTTTTGTTTTGTACAAATAACTGAATAATGCACACTATTTTAATTTTGTTTACAAAGATGATCAAATGACACGGTCCCTAGAACAGGTTAGAGAACAGTCCAGAACAAGCTATAATAGCTCGATCAAGCTATAATAGCTCGATCGAGCAATAATCTAATGAATAGAAACGTTAAAAATCATATATATTTTCACATTTATCCGAAATATCCAACGAGGACGGAAAGTATGCCACTTACATTTTTTGTAGAAATAGACTGTTCTCCAACATATAGAAATACCGAAAGACACCGGAAAATATATATATAACAACAATATAAGAACGAGGCAGCTTGTGTTTAACTATTTATTAAGCTAAATACACCTTATTGACTTAATATCTGCCAATAATGTCAGACCCCTTGCGAGGAACTACGCTTGTTTTCCTGGACACGCTTAGCCGACCTGACTGGGCAGTCTTAGCCGACCTAAGCGGTTAACAGTACTAAGCAATGTGTGTGAGACGCCTACCTCGATGACACTACATATGTGGCCTGACCGAGTATTGAACCTGGTGTATAGAATATTGACCCCCCTCAAAATAATGTCTCTCGGGTTATTAGTCGGTCATGGAAAAAAAGACCCCCTTGCGGAACAATTACTCCCCTTGCGAATGGCAATATATAGTGGGAAAATATTAAATTTATTATAATTAAATGTTAATTAACACTGTTTAAGGCCTAGCAACATTTAGTTTGAATCAATGATGTACAGAATAACATAAATATATTGAATATGAAAATATAAGTACACAGATAATTTGTCTCTATCAATTTCTAACATTGATATGGTGGGTGCTGTATAACTAGGAGGTTCACATAATGTATATGCATAATATTTACACAGACAAGCATACAACAAATAATAACAATGACCCCCACCCCCTATGTATACACTGAACAAGTGAGGGCAGGTCACTTTTCGATGCCATAGAATAATGACCCCTCTATGTGTAGACTATACATGTATGAGAGAGAGGGTCACTTTTCGATGCCATGGATTAATGACTACCCTATGATTTAGGGTGACAGGTGGACTGTAGTCCAGCGGTTAACTATTGGACTGGTAATCCAGGGATCGCAGGTTTGATCCCCCGTCTGACATAATAAAATTAACAGTCTTTCAGATGGGACTTGAAACCAAGGTCTCGTGTCGGTGCTTTACACCGTGCATGTAAATGTATCTCTGTCGGTATCATTGCACTATCCAACAATGACTAATCTCTTCAGGTGACGTCGCTCATATGGGCACCTTGTAGCGTCAATAAATACACGTAAAACGCACACACACACATCAAGTTAAAATGCTAGTTGGATGCTTATTCAGCAGAAATTGATGTATATTTCTTTAATATATTTAATTAATATGTCTGACTAATAAGTTTATTTAAAGTCACCCGCATAAATGCATTTGGGCGAGTTTTCTAAGATAATTAAAATGCCCATCATCTAAGTGATGGTTTTGCCTATCGCAATTATTATAACTAGATGTTTAGTGGACTATGAGGGCTGCTGTAATCTCAGTGTGTGTTTGGTTTTCATATCGCCAACTGTCACTCACACAGGAATTTGTGTCAGCGACAGTCAGGGGTAGACCGGGTGAATACAATACCCGGTGCACATATACTTCTAAGATGTCTAAGATTGCATATCTATATATATAAAAATATGTTTACCATTTCTAATACAACGAGAATACCTTGTTACATGTGCAATATCGTGTTATACTGTAATACTGTGATCTACATGTCACAAGACAATAAAGTCTTGCACCCATATCCATGGATCCAGCATCCAACATTATGCATTAAAATTGTTATGGACTAAAATACTTTTAGTTAAGACTACGAAGTTTAAAATATGTGTACTAAGAAGATTACGAGCAAGTGGACTGTCTTAATATGTATCTGTACTATGATAGTTCATAACTTATCCCCCGAGTACATATAATTATAACCAGTCATACAGATATATAGCCGGTAATAACAAATCTCCCATATACATGGGAAATTATAATTCAATTTGTGTTTATATATTACATTTGTGTCCTCGGCCCACTATGTCGATTGGAAATATTTTTTAACATTTGAAGAAAGATCAAACTAATATGGGTTACCCCTAAAAACATAAATATATAACTAAACCCATATTTCTTTGCAGTAAGCTGCAATAAGTGAAAGTTCATTTTCACTTGAAACCTAGTAGGTTACTGAGGATGTGATTTTGTGTTCCCTCCTTCATATTCCCGCTCCCATGTTTTATATTTCCCCGTGTACTGGGATCATTAATTGTTATAAAATAACAACTATACCCCTGTGTGACAACATTTATGATCAGTACGTTAAAAAACACTTCTGTAGCAATTCCAACGGTCTCCTTAGTAGAGCCAGTTAAAGTATTTACATTAAAAAGACAGTCACACAGGGAATAGCCAAACAAATAATAACCGTAGATCCTTGTCGAATGAAAAATCTTGTATGGCAGTAATCCGGTTCGGTTGTTCATGCTTACTTGGAGATAGACCGACAGCACGCAGGCATTTTTCGCGACAAGACTATTCCCATTGATAGGCGGTTTGCTGTCATAATGTTCCTATCTATGCTTCTTTTACTAAATTAAACTAAACTGGATTCTTGCATGGATTTGGACAATGAAGAATTACATAAAAAGGTGACCTGAAATGATAATTGAAATTTCCTCGAACACCCTAGTATAATTCCAGGGATAAAGTATCATTTTTGCAAGAATTTTGAGATATATGTTCATATTATCATTCCTCTGACTCAGGAATGTGTACCGAGTTGATCTTTGTTAGCGTGGGGATCAACATACAGACCAGAAAGGGTTATTTCAGGTGTGGATCTAGGGGGTAAGGGGAAATTATAACAGCTTGCAATAAGTATAGTGTTATATTCTATACATTTTAGGATATTTATCCCAAGAAGCACTCACAGGATAGTTTGACTGAGCACATATAATCCCAAAACAAAAAGTCAGAATTGGACAACATTGCCCATATGTCACAGCATAAGGGCCTCAACTGTGGTAATAATACAGTTATGTAACCGTATTTCATTGTTTGAAGTCAATATCATATTGATGTTTATAGAAAGGCATAAACATTTTGTGGATATTAGATAAATGATCATAAAAACTAGGTTATGTATGCATGACACATGTGGTATAATAAATCAGATTTCTAACTTTATATGGAGAAAATCTCAAAGGGCATTTTCTTGGAAATTTTACCAACCTCAACAATAGTTTGTTTAATTATGTATATAATATTTTATTATGTATACATGGGGATTTTTATCCCTTTATACTTTCAATCTTTTGTGTAATTGACCAAAAACTGAACAAAAACACTACGTTTTGACATT
>CM026395.1:35574310-35680086 GCA_014843695.1 Archivesica marissinica
CCTCTCCCCCCTTACTTTTTTTTGGAATTTGTCCATACCCATACCCACCAAAATCAGTTGAAACTAGCTTCTTTTTAAAAAAATCACAGATTGGCTAATATATGGCTAATTTAGGGTTACTATTGACTGTTGTGGCTAACTAATTTTTCCACAGGTGTGAAAATCCCCATATTAAAGCAATACAACCTTATTGTTGGAGCAATGCAATCAACTGTGACACTTCCTGTGTTACATGTTTTATATCATTCATAATACATAATATTTTATTATTGTATGAGCAAGGTCAGATAACGTGTGCCTCCCAGTGCAAGAAACGTTTCCATGCCATAGAATAATGACCCTATGTTTACACAGTAAGAGTGAGAGTTGTCACTTTTCCATGCCGTAGAATAATGACCACCTGTATGTATGTAAACTATATGAGAGAGGAGGGAGGGTCACTTTTCCATGCCATAGAATAATGACCCCCCTGTATATAACTATTAGTGAGGTGGGGTCACTTTCATGCCGTAGAATATGACCCCCTGTTATTAACTATATGAGTGAAGGGGGTCACTTTTCCATGCCATAGAATAATGACCCCCTGTATATTAACTATATGAGTGAAGGGGGTTCATTTTCATGCCGTAGAATAATGACCCCCTGTATATTAACTATATGAGTGAAGGGGGTCACTTTTCCATGCCATAGAATAATGACCCCCTGTATATTAACTATATGAGTGAAGGGGGGTCACTTTTCCATGCCATAGAATAATGACCCCCCTGTATATTAACTATATGAGTGAGGGGGTCACTTTTCCATGCCATAGAATAATGACCCCCCTGTATATTAACTATATGAGTGAAGGGGGGTCACTTTTCCATGCCATAGAATAATGACCCCCCTGTATATTAACTATATGAGTGAAGGGGGTCACTTTTCCATGCCGTAGAATAATGACCCCCCGTGTATTAACTATATGAGTGAGGGGGGTCACTTTTCATGCCATAGAATAATGCTCCTTATATAACTATATGAATGAAGGGTCCTTTTCCATGCCATGAATAATGACCCCCCTGTATATACTATATGAGTGAAGGGGGGGGGTCACTTTTCCATGCCATAGAATAATGACCCCCAGTATATTAACTCTATGAATGAGGGAGGTCACTTTCATGCCATAGAATAATGACCCCCAGTATATTAACTCTATGAATGAGGGAGGTCACTTTTCCATGCCATAGAATAATGACCCCCCCAGTATATTAACTCTATGAATGAGGGAGGTCACTTTTCCATGCCATAGAATAATGACCCACCAGTATATTAACTCTATGAATGAGGGAGGTCACTTTTCCATGCCATAGAATAATGACCCCCCAGTATATTAACTCTATGAATGAGGGAGGTCACTTTTCCATGCCGATGAATAATGACCCCCCAGTATATTAACTCTATGAATGAGGGAGGTCACTTTTCCATGCCATAGAATAATGACCCCCCAGTATATTAACTATATGAGTGAGGGAGTCACTTTTCCATGCCATAGAATAATGACCCCCCGTATATTAACTATATGAGTGAGGGGGGTCACTTTTCCATGCCATAGAATAATGACCCCCCAGTATATTAACTATATGAGTGAGGGGGGGTCACTTTTCCATGCCATAGAATAATGACCCCCAGTATATTAACTATATGAATGAGGGAGTCACTTTTCATGCCGTAGAATATACCCCAGTATATTAACTCTATGAATGAGGGAGGTCACTTTTTCCATGCCATAGATAATGACCCCCAGTATATACTCTATGAATGAGGGAGGTCACTTTTCCATGCCGTAGAATAATGACCCCCCAGTATATTAACTCTATGAATGAGGGAGGTCACTTTT
Organism: Archivesica marissinica; assembly: GCA_014843695.1. NCBI lineage: Eukaryota > Metazoa > Mollusca > Bivalvia > Venerida > Vesicomyidae > Archivesica > Archivesica marissinica. The sequence goes on from CM026395.1 coordinate 35,576,187, forward strand.
CCATGCCGTAGAATAATGACCCCCCAGTATATTAACTCTATGAATGAGGGAGGTCACTTTTCCATGCCGTAGAATAATGACCCCCCAGTATATTAACTCTATGAATGAGGGAGGTCACTTTTCCATGCCGTAGAATAATGACCCCCCAGTATATTAACTCTATGAATGAGGGAGGTCACTTTTCCATGCCATAGAATAATGACCCCCCAGTATATTAACTCTATGAATGAGGGAGGTCACTTTTCCATGCCATATCGATCAGCCAGTAAAGCGGGATGGATCAGCCAGTAAAGCGGGATGGATCAGCCAGTAAAGCGGGATGGATCAGCCAGTAAAGCGGGATGGATCAGCCAGTAAAGCGGGATGGATCAGCCAGTAAAGCGAATGGATCAGCCAGTAAAGCGGATGGATCAGCCAGTAAGCGGATGGATCAGCCAGTAAAGCGGGATCGATGAAGTCGTCCCAATTAGTTTGCTAATCATTGGTATATTTTACAATGTTTGGGCAAGTGTTTGATTAAACCTCTCCATTAAACCATTTGTTTGGGGTGATATGCACTTGTCCTGCGACGGTCGATGCCAATTAGTCTGCAGATTTCGTCATTGAGCATTGCAAAACTATTCTATGATATAGATAGTGACCCCCTCCAACTCATATAATCTATTCATATTGGGGTGATTATCCTCTGATATGGATAGTGACACTCTCCCACTCATATAATCTACACATATGGGGGTGATTATCCTATGATATGGATAGTGACACCCTCCCACTCATATAATCTATACATATGGGGGTGATTATCCTATGATATGGATAGTGACACCCTCCCACTCATATAATCTATACATATGGGGGTGATTATCCTCTGATATGGATAGTGACACTCTCCCACTCATATAATCTACACATATGTTGGTGATTATCCTATGATATGGATAGTGACACCCTCCCACTCATATAATCTACACATATGTTGGTGATTATTCTATGATATGGATAGTGACACCCTCCCACTCATATAATCTACACATATGGGGGTGATTATCCTATGATATGGATAGTGACACCCTCCCACTCATATAATCTACACATATGGGGGTGATTATTCTATGATATGGATAGTGACCCCCTCCCACTCATATAATCTACACATATGTTGGTGATTATCCTATGGTATGGAAAAGTGACCCTCTCACTCATATAGTTTACACACAGGGGGGTCATTATTCTATGGCATGGAAAAGTGACCCACCGTCACTCGTACTGTGTAAACATAGGGGGGTCATTATTCTATGGCATGGAAAAGTGACCCCCTCACTCATATAGTTTACATACAGGGGGTCATTATTCTATGGCATGGAAAAGTGACCCCCCCTCACTTGTACAGTTTAAACATAGGGGGGTCATTATTCTATGGCATGGAAAAGTGACCCCACTCATATAGTTTACACACAGGGGGGTCATTATTCTATGGCATGGAAAAGTGACCCGCCGTCACTCGTACTGTGTAAACATAGGGGGGTCATTATTTTATGGCATGGAAAAGTGACGAAAAGTGACCCACTCACTCATATAGTTTACATACAGGGGGTCATTATTCTATGGCATGGAAAAGCGACCCACTCACTCATATAGTTTACACACAGGGGGGTCATTATTCTATGGCATCGAAAAGTGACCCCCTCATTCATAGTTTACATACAGAGGGGTCATTATTCTATGGCATGGAAAAGTGACCTACCCTCAATCAGATAATCTACATTATGGGGGTCACATTCTACATACATGTATGCATGGAACAGTTTCTTGCACTAAATAGATAGGGATGCAGACGTTATAAAGTAGAATGTTGGTTTAAACATATTTATTCGATAATAATGTACATTACATATACATTGTATACAAAACGAAAATGGATTAAATCGGAAGCTTAAAGCTTATTGAGATTTTCTCCATGAGTAGAATGTTGTCTGTCCTTGCTCATACAATATTAAAATATTACTTATTATGAATGATATAAAAAATGTAACCAGTGTATTGGGAACACAGGAAGTGTCACTGTTAGTTGCAGTTCCCTAAAAATAAGGTTTTATTGCTTTTCACACCTGTGGCAAAGAAGATAAGGCTTAATATGATCCACAATAGTCAGAATTACAATTGTTAACAACATATTACATAAGTGTGCACATTTTCTGGAAAGATTAAGGGAATATGAATAAACATGATAAGAATAGTTTGCTATAGTAAGTGGATAACATATTAATTAAATTTGTTAAAGAAATATACATCAATTTCTGCTGTAGAAGCATCCATAGTGTGAGAGTGTTTTTCAATTATTTATCGTCACTACTGGTTGCCCACATGAGCGAAGCCTCCTGAAGAGATTAAGTCATTTTAGATTTTTGGATGATAGGGCAATGATACAGACAGAGACCCATTCCAGGGGGTCATTATTCCATGGCATCGAAAAGTGACCCTCTCTCTCATAATTGTAATCTATACATAGCGGGTGGGGGTCATTGTTCTTATTTGTTTTATGTTTGTCTTTGTTTTATGTTTGTCTGTGTAAATATTATGCATTATGTGAACCTCCTAGTTATACAGCACGCACCACCTCATGATCATCTTTAGAAATTGATAAGAGACAAATTATCTGCATACTTCTTTTTCAGATTCAATATATTTATGTTATTCTGTACATCGTTAAATCAAAATATATGTTGTTAGGCCTTAAACAGTGCTAACTAACATTTAATTATAATAAATTCAATATTTCCCCACTATATATTGCTATTTGCAAGGGGGTCATTTTTCCGCAAGGGGGGTCAATATTCTATGGCTGAATAATGACCCGCGGGTCATTATTTTGAGGGGGGTCAATATTCTATATGACACCGGTACAGTCAGGCATCCGTGTAGCATTTAGCAGAATTTCAGGTACAATATGATGCGGTGTATGGTCATTTCGGACCATGGTCATTTCGGCCCATATTTTTGTGGTCATTTCAGCCCATATTTGTGGTCATTTCGGCCACATGCCTGGTCATTTCGGCCCATCTGCATGGTCATTTCGGCCCATCTGCATGGTCATTTCGGCCCACCTAGTCACTTCTTTGGTCATTTCGGCCCATCAATAATATTAAGTCTGATCATTTCGGCCCAGTAATACATGTATGTTTATTTTGCGAAATTTCGTCAAACATGTCCAAAAAGTGTACTAAGATAACACATAAATGTGGCGTCATTATGTTATTTACGTCTGTCTGATTGTGTTAACACAAATTATTCCTTTTGATGACCCATCGCTTTGTTGGTTTGGTCCAAAGTGTAAAAAGGCAAGAACAAATTTCCACTCCGCAAAATACCTCTATAAACTAAGAAAGAATAACGAAACGAAAGAAAGCCTAAAACGAACTGCTACTATTTATAAAAATACTATGAAACAGTTTTACAATAAACATAAGCATTCAAATATAAGGAAATTAAGAGATGTTAAAAGTAAAGACACGAGAAAATACTGGAAAATATTAAATGGAAGAGCTATAAATAAAACTGAAGCTGATTTAACAGATCTTTATAATTTCTTTAAAAATGTAAACTTTACAGATAATAATAATAGCGATAACAATGATAATAATAATAATAATCATCATCATCATCATCATCATCAAGACAATGAAATTAATGGAGATATAAACCCCCCTATCACTGAAACAGAAATAGAATGGGCATTACAAAATTTTAAAAATAACAAAGCTAGTGGCTACGATAAAATACTAGATTGATTTATTCTTTATTTCAGTCTCATCGTTGTACAATACATAAAATATACACAACAAATTATCGTGGCATAGTACAACACCATTCATTATAAAAGAATTATAAGAGACTAATGTAATCACAGATAATCAAACTATCACAGTCTAACGACATATTATTATATGTACATATTAAAACCGAGGAACAGTCGCTAATTGAAAATTAAATACTTACTAAAACCAGAAATTTTGAAATACTGAAATGGAAAAAAAGCACTAATGCGCAATTAAGAAATGTTTTAAAATATCAGTTATCAACCTCGATCAGATCGCGGTTGAACTAATTAGCAGCTGTTTCTCGGAATGGATAAGAGACACACAATCAATAAATCAAATGCATACATTATTTACATAATAAAAGGATCGTCTTTGAAGAATATAAAAACAGGTTTTGGCAACAATTCTAATCAGAGGTATAGTAGTAAAAATAATTCTAAGCTGGTCGGATACAGGTTTGTTCCGAAAGTCATTTTCATATAATGAGGCTTTCTCTAAGAGAACAGCTCTCAAATCATCATACAGTGAACATTCTAATAATACATGACTTTCGTCTTCTAATACATTACAGAAAGGGCACTTACGTTCATAAAGTGGTAAATTCTCATACCTTCCGGTTTCTATACGTAATGGAGCAACTCCACATCTAAATTTACATAATGCCGATCTGTGACGTGTGGGTAAAATCATTTTACAATATACTTCTGTTTGAAATTTAAATTTAAATGTACAGTAGGTTCTACGCTTATTGCGACCACGTCCAGAAACACCTATCACACTGTTAATAGAGGTGGACCAGTCAGTAACATATTTCTCCATTACCGCATTTTCCACACTATCTACTAAATTGTGCTTATGTATAGGTATAGATAGGTTACAGTAATCCATCAAAGTAATGTCTGCAAACTGTCTCTTGACATAATAAAACCAGTTTTTATAACTTGTAGATTTAGCATTCGCCCATAGTGCAACTCGCTTATTTAATCTGGAATTGTCGGTATTAGCTAAGCGTGCCCAAAACCCAGATATGTGCTTCCATTGTCGCACAACTGGCGGCTGCCAACCCATTTCACCGGAGACAGCTGCATTGGGAGAATATTTCCTAACACCAAGAAAGAAACGCATGGCACGATTGTGGATTGCATTAATGCATGAAAACGCTTTATATCCCCAAACCGGGGCGCCATAAGCAATCACAGGCCAGACAACAGAGTCATACAATTTGGAGAAAACATTATATGGTACACCCCCAACTAACTTACATTTAGCAATGAGTAGTCCCAATGCACGACTTGCACTTTGAGCAACACATTTTGCAGTAACATTGAAGTCAAGGTATTCACTCAAAACAATTCCTAAATAAGTATATGTACCTATAGTTTCCAGAACATTAACACCACATTTAAAAATAACATCAGATCTTGGCATAGAAGCAGGACGAAAATGGACAACTTTACTTTTATCCCTGTTTATAAACATATCGTTTATATTGCACCAGTCATGTAAAGCATTCAATAATCTCTGCAAATCAAGTTGGTTTTCTGCTAGTAGGACAATGTCATCCGCGTACAATAGAATACCTATACAGTCATTATCGACATTAACACCGATATTTAATGATTTCAAAAATATCGTTAAATCATTAATGTACAAATTAAATAAAAGCGGCGATAGAATGCATCCCTGTCTTAAGCCACAATTAACATCAAACCAATCAGTCTTAAAAGAGTTTACCCTAATACATGACGATACAGATGAGTAGATAGACTTAACAGCTCGCCACATATTACCGGCAACTCCAATTTCATTGAGTCTTTTCCACAATTTATCTCTGTTAATAAAATCGTACGCCTTACTAAAATCAATAAAGGCACATAATGTGGATTTTTTAACTTGTTTTCTTGTATCAATAATAGAGGTCAAAGTGGATAAGTGATCTATGGTACTACGCTTCTTTCTGAAACCGTTTTGCTCATCTGCGATTTTATCGTTATGTTCAGCCCAACAACTTAGCCTGGCGTTTAAAATATTACAATAAATCTTGTACATGGCTGAGGCCAGTGCTATGCCCCTATAAGACAGGGGATCTCTTGAATCCGTCATTGAGGGTTTTGGTATCGGGTTTATAATACATTTGCCCCAGATAGACGGGACAGTCCCATTGGAGAAGCATACATTAAACAGAGTATGCAAAAATAGCACGGACGTATCGTTCTGCAAAACTTCACTAGGGATACCGTCTATGCCACAGGCTTTTCCCTTCTTGGCACCATCAATTGCCTTCTTTACTTCAAAAATAGTAATGTTTGCATTAAAAGACAGATCTGCATAATCAGTTACATCATTCAATACATTAGAGTTCTGTGATGAATATACATAATTATCATTTTTATATAACTAAATGAACAAATAAAAGCATCTTTACCTTTGATGAAAAACATATACGTTAAACTGTTAAATCTTATATTCGATACCGGAATCATCCCAGAACAGTGGACAGTTGGTATTATTAACCCAATATATAAAAATAAAGGAGACATAACAAAACCAGAAAACTATCGCCCAATAACATTGTTAAGTTGTCTAGGCAAAGTATTTACTATTATTTTGAATAAAAGAATAACCGATTATGTTGAAACTAATGATATTTTAAACAACACACAAGCGGGATTCAGAAAAGGATTTTCAACAGCAGACAATTTATTTATTTTACAACATATCATTCAATATCTTAACAACAACAGAAAATTGTTATTGTGCTCATTTATCGATTTAAAACAAGCGTTCGATACCATCTGGAAAAATGGCTTATGGGAGAAATTAATAAATGCTAAAATCAATGGTAAATGTCTACAGGTTATAAGAAACATGTATAATGGAATAAAGTCTTGTGTAAAAGTTAATTCAAAATTTTCTAACTTCTTCACATGCAATATCGGAGTTCGTCAAGGTGAAAATTTGTCTCCTTTGCTATTTTCTTTATTTTTAAATGACTTAAGAGATTTTTTCTAAAACAATAGTAATGCGCAAGGAATATTATTACAGAATGAACAAAACACAAACGAGCTCTTTAATCTTTTAAAAATATACATTTTACTTTATGCAGACGATACAGTAATACTGGCAGAAACTGCAAGTGATTTACAAGATGCATGCCCTAAATACTTACGAACAATACTGTGATAAATGGAAGCTAAGGGTTAATATCACAAAAACTATATATATATAAATAATCGTGTTTTCAAAAGGTAGACAACCTATGTATAATTTCAAATATAAAAAGGAAACAATAGAAGTCGTAAAAGAGTATAAATACCTTGGTATCTTCTTCAATAGAAGCGGCTCTTTCATTAATTGTAAAAAAATATTTCAAATCAAGCAACTAGGGCAATGTATAGCCTAATAAGAACTTAAAATCGACTAAACCTACCAATAGATCTACAAATAAAACCATCAAACCGATTCTACTATATGGAGCTGAAAGTTGGGGGTTTGGGAAATTAGATGTAATAGAAGGGTTCAACTTAAATTTTTAAAACATATATTGAAATTAAAACGGTCCACCCCAAATTATTTTATTTATGGCGAAACTGGATGTATGCCGCTATCGATAGCTATTGAGGAAAAAATGATTTCGTTCTGGTCAAAACTATGTATTACGGAAGAAGGTGATATACCAAAGAAATTGTCTCATCTAGTATATACAAATATGTTACAAACATCACAAAATTTACCCGAAGAATTGCTTAAGGTAAAATGTCCATGGCTATATAATGTTAAAACAATTCTAATAAAATGTGGTTTCATAAATGTATGGACTGAACATAGTTTTCCTAATGCAAAATGGTTAACACTAGCGGTAAAACAAAAACTACATGATTTATATTTAAATAATTGGTACACCATGGTAGACAACTCTAGTAATAGTACGTTTTATCGAGTGTTTAAAAGATCTTTTGCAATTGAACCTTACTTATCAAAATTACAAAACTCCACACTGTATAACCTAATTAAATTTAGAACAGGAAACCATCGATTACCAATAGAAACAGGAAACTGGTCAAGAACACCTTTTCCCATATTTCCATTATGACTGATGATTTCTCTCTCTTCGCCTGTGGACGTCATAAGAAAATATCGAAACTCTAGGCACGCTTGACGCAAGATATCGACGTCACTTCTACAATAGTCTAACATTTCCCGTTTAAGTTGAACGTCTCATCCGTTTTGGTGGCATACCATTCCATGAATTCTTTTCTTTCGTTGGAAGACATGAAATCTACACAGTAAAATCGCGGTTCCGGATATGGTTCTACGTATTGCTGATTCTCTCTGGTGTTAAAGAAATGCGGGAACCAGCCTTTCTTCAATTCTTGCAATCCAAAGGTTTTCGGCAGGGCGCTTAACTTCATGGGTAAGAAGTTGAGACTGTCTATGACTTTAATGTGTTACTCGAGACGGAGGAATTTAACACCCAACAAATTATGAAGTAGGATGCATTATGGGCATATCGCTGTATTAGCTATTAAAAATTAAAATACAGAAATACAATTATATACCTGAATTCAATCCTTGTTTCGCTTCATCCTATGACCTCTCCACCTCAATATTACAATGACACAAAGAAGAAATACTAATGGAATCACTTATTTTTAGCATCGTTTTGCCGCCATATTGTCAACAATTACGTAAGCGTCACTTCCGAGTATACCGCGGTAAATGGTTGAGGCCCTGATTTGGGTGTTTATACAAAGGTAGTCATAATAAAATTATCAGAATAGTTAATACATAATTTATTCTCTATAAATCAGTGAGAATAGGACAGTCTGTATCAGTAAATGTATCATCTGAACATATAACAGGGAACAATGTTAATAATATCCCATCAGAATAACAAGTTTTACCATGGGTCTGGTCTATTCTTCACACATGGTATAATGTGGGCATCTGAAAATGTCGCCACGCCTCAGAACACGGATATCACAATAGAATTTAAGGTGTGTTGAATATCCACACATGTCGCATTTCAAAATACAGGGGTATTGGCAGTCCCTAAATGATCTCTATCAGCAACTTCGCTCTCAATATCAGAATCTGAGGAGTAGTCTACCGGTACCCGTAATGGTTTACCACCTTTCTTAACCCCTGATGTTCCCGGCAGTGGCTCAGGCCTGTTGTGTGTGTGTGTGTTTTACGTTTATTTATCGTCGCTACCGGTTGCCCATATGAGCGACGCCTCCTGAAGAGATTAGTCATTTTAGATTTTTGGAGGATAGTGCAATGATACAGACAGAGACCCATTCCAGAGTCTCCTGTTGTCACCCAGAACCACCCTTTTATACAAACGTTCTGAAGGGTTCCCAATTGTTTTCTTTGGGGGGCAATTTTCCTTTTTTTCTCTTCAACTTGTTCCAATGTGGTTATGTTAGATTTTTTCAGAAGGCTCCCAACAATGAAGGGTGGAACAAACTTTCTCTTTTTGGTTTTGGGACAACAGCCGTGATGGCCCTTTTCTCAAAGAATTGCTGAGCATCTGGTTTTCCTATTGTGCTTACAGCTTCTTCCGGGGCTTCAGAATCAGAATTACCATAGGGTATTGTTTCTTGCGAATCGCTATGCAAGCAATGGACAGTAGAATCTGTTTCGTTATAGATAACAGCGGGTGCTACCTGTGATGCTGAGATTACATTACGATTGAAGGGATGAACACCAGATTTGCGGAATGCAGATATAAGGTTTTCAGGTCGCAGAGCTCCAATATATGGCTTGGCTGTTAGTTCTGAAACATTGTAGCGGTTTATGTTTAAACCTGGATTTTGCTTCATGTAAGCACGGCATTCATGATAATACATTGACTTAAAGGGACCAAATATACCAACATCTAAAGGTTGTGTTAAGTGACTGGAATGTGGGGGGAGCACAAATAATATGACATTTTTCTTTTCTGCCCATTTGACAAGTGTTAGTCGGATATGCGACTTATGGCCATCATAGAGAATTAATGTTTTTGCTCCATTTTTCTCCGCAGAGAGTTGTACATAATTTACAAAGTGCTTGGTTAAATAGTTACAAAAAATGGTTGAATTTGACCATCCACTCTTTGACACATCTCCATCTGACCCAGTTGTAGCACCTTGTAAGAGATTACCATTCCATCTCTTCCCTTTAGACACGTAAAATGGTGGTACATGATTACCAATGGCATTTCCTGCAGCAATAATTGTTACATTTGACGACCTAGGCGATGTTACACATTGAGCCACACTATCCTTCCCACTATTTTACATGGGTTGTGTTCCAGACTAATTCCTGTTTCGTCTATATTATAAATATGCTCTGGGTGTTCATGCAAGTCGTGTGTGGTTAATATAGCACCCAGTTCCTTGAAATAGGAATCAATGTTTTCCTTGGATCCTGCTTTTGCCCTTGCCATGGACAGTTTTTGAGGCATGGCTTGCTTAAGTTCAGGCCACCTGTTCAAGAATCCGTAGAACCAATCATTACTGAGTGCTTCTTTGCACTTAACTGGCTTACCAAGGGATACGCCCTACCCATAAATTGGATTTCCGATTTCAAATATCCATAGCCTATATCAGCCATGTATTTTATATGTGTTTCAAGCTGGTGCTCTTCATTATGGCTGAATACAATATTGCCTTGGCCTGGTTTTGCATCCAGAGCAACAAGTCTCCTAGTTCTGTCACGCAGAGTGGACTCCGGAATGTTATATTGCCTGGCAGCTTTGTAAACTGACATACCACGCCGGGTAGCTTCAAATGCATACTGGAGATTATCCCTGTCGTACTGGAGGCGGGATAATTTGGCTTTGGGATCCTGTGAAAACAACATTAAAATATAAGAAAAGGGTTACTACATCAGGGGCGTACCCAGGGGGGGCCGAAGGGGGCCGAAGGGGGCCTTGGCCCCCCCAAACCAAACTTGCACCGGTAAAGATTGAACTTCAACAACCGTGGACTAAATTTATCATAAAAAGTTTTGAATAATGCTATATAGGTCCCATTGTAATAACCTGTTGAAGTTTTTTCATCCTTTGAGAGGTGTAACAATCATGCTAAACCCTATTGTAAATTACTCTTTGAAAATTGAAGATGTGCAGAGAGGTTGGAACAGAGCCTTCTATACCTAGGCGATGCAGCAAGCAGCGCAACCGTGCTAACACTCCAGCCCAAACGGCAAGTGAATGCTACGAGCACATCCTCACCATTCCCCTGCTTGACCATGTTCTCAGTCAGCTCAACTCCAGGTTTGCCACCCATCAAGTCCAGGCTATCCAGGGACTGTGTCTTGTGCCAGCTGCTCTTGTCTCCCTCGCTCCAGATGAAGCCCAAGAGAAGCTGACATCACTGATCAACTTGTACAAGGATGATCTACCATCACCAGGCAGTGTGAAGAGTGAAGTACACTGCTGGCGAGTCAAGTTGAAGGCTGAACTGGATGTTGCTGGGCCTGACAACCTCCCCAAGACGCCCTCTGCAGCCCTTGCATATGCCAGCAAACACCTGTTCCCAAATGTGAAAACACTGATCACTATTCTCTGCACCCTGCCTGTGACCACCTGCTCATCAGAACGATCAGACAGCACGCTCAAGTTGGTGAAGAACCGCCTGAGGTTAACCATGGAAAATGACAGACTCACTGGCTTAATGCTGATGTCTGTGCACAGAGACATTGAGGTTGACCCAAAGAAGGTCATCTCTGAGTTTGCTAGGAGACACCCCAGGAAACTAGAGCTGAAGAACATCCTGACTGAGTGCTAAGAGACTAAATACAACCTTGTGGACCTGTGTGAACTTTATGCAAAGTTGTGCTAAACCGGAATAGTGTCTAGAGTCTCTATAACTAGACATAATATTATAGTGCAAGACAGACTTGATATCTCTTGTGATAGTTAACTTAAGTAAAATTAGAGTATTTTATGTGTAATAGATTTTTAATTTTTTTTACAATACATGTATATCAAAATAAAGTTTAACTGGTCATTTCTAGTAATGTGTACACCCACGCTGTTTTAGCTCGGCCAGCCAATCTCGGCACCCCCCCCCTCAGAAAATCCTGGGTACGCCCCTGTACATTGCATATAATTGGCAAGATTAGTACAGTATGTTCTAATATTGTTGTGCAGTTAATTTGCCAGCATATGACGATTTTTAACATGTTGGCATATTTTCACTATAATGAGATAAATTAACACCTGAAAGGCCTCTATTCTACATAAAGTGATTAAAAATTGAAATTAAAAATGATCAAACAATTATAAACCAAACATATTAAATTTGAAGATTTTTTATTTTTATAGATAATTCAGTATAAAAAATGTTCAGTCTGGCAAATTTATTTGGCATATTTCATGACCACCGGAAATACGTAATAGGTTGATCACGTGATCAAAACAGTTTCATTCATAAATATTGGATTGCAGACGGTCATTTCACAAAGTTGCAATGAACAGAAATATATATGAAGGGGATTAGGAGCATCTTTTTAGATAAAGGGGTGGAGTAATTTTACATGAAACTTGATATTCAATTAAGAATCTATCTATTTAAAGCGGTTTACTTACCATTATGTTGACATTTTGCATTGTTCTGGTGTCAACACAAATGTGTATGCTTCTGGGTCAATACCGATCCAATGAAAAACAGGATAGGTGGCGCTATTTTACCTCGTTCTGAAAAAATGTGTTTACCGCGGTATGTTACGACCAGCGGTATGTTAAGAAACGACTATAAGTTGTGACATGGAGAGAAATGTGAAACATCAACATTTACATACTTTAAAAATAAAATGTGAAATATTATCTGCTTGACGCGCAGTTTGCTCTTTGATAAGTAATATGTGAATACCATAAGTACCAAAGCAGTTGTTTTAAATAGAAATGACGATATCAGGGATGTTGATGATGATACTCGAAATTTGCATTTCGCAGTGGTCGTATTAATTGGGAAATCACATTACGAGCTATGCATCTGGTATATGTTAATATATTTACCTGCGACCTGTGTGATTTAATTAAATACAATTAAGAGTCGATATATAATACAATATAAACCACTTCATGTGCTTCATTTTCATTTATATATTATTGTAATTTCCATTTCGCACTCGCAAATCAATTACATTTCGTCCATTTCGCACGTAATATTCCATTTGGTATTTCAGGCAAACTCACAAGTTCCAAAATGGCTTCTAACAGATAAAAAGATATACAGAGCTGAACATTTTAGACAGACGGACAGACGGATATGTAGTCCAGTGGTAACACTCTGGACTGGTAATCCAGGGATCGCAGGTTCGATCCCCCGTCTGACCCTAATAAAATTAACAGTCTTTCAGATGGGACGTTAAACCGAGGTCTCGTGTCGGTGCTTTACACCGTGCACGTAAAAGAACCAGAGGAGATTCTGGAATGGGTCTCTGTCTGTATCATGCACTATCCTCCAAAATCTAAAATAACTAATCTCTTCAGGAGGCGTCGCTCATATGGGCAACCGGTAGCGACGATAAATAAACGTAAAAAAAAAACATTTTAGATTGCAATTCGCCTAACTGGTAAATATTTACATTGAAATTAGCGTTGTTCTTTTTCTACTCCCCATCAATCACTAGTTTTTGTTGTGTCGGGAGAGTAGACTCTCACATATCTATACGAGTTCCAGTCAAAACGTACCCAAGTCAAAACGTACCCAAAAAAGTCAAAACGTACCCAAGTATAAGTCAAAATGTACCCACCCAGAAGTCAAAACGTACCCTGAATAACTGGAAATAGATTGGAAATATTATGTGTCAAGTAAAAAGTTGTAGATAGGTAAAATCATACTTAGAAGGTATTAGAATGAGAAAAAATGGTATACTTGAGATTAAAATATGCATATAAATTGGTAATTATTTTCTCAACATACATGAAGGTATTTTTTCCGGTGAGTTACAGATTGCATAAAAGAATTTGATATTTGTTAATTTGTTTGTGTTGGTAATTGGAAACACTTGCTTTAATTCATGATAATGCTGGAGTGTTTGCAGATATGATGGCCGATTGATCAATGATAATTGGATTTGATTGAAGACATTAATCCGTGTTAATTGGTGTTGACAGTTTTATGACATCCTGCCTAGAAATACACTGCCCGAATCACGCATTCCATTGCGTCTGGACAATGACATACCACTTCATTCTCATGAACTAGTAGTCTCTAGAGTCAATGCAAAATATATCAACCACAATGATATATTTGACCTTCTATTTGGGTACGTTTTACTTCTTGAGTGGATACGTTTTAACCAAAGAATGGTAACGTTTTAACTTATAGTTGGGTACGTTTTGACTTAAAATGCGGGTACGTTTTGACTTGGGTACGTTTTGACCAGCACCCTCACATATCTATCATGTGTACCACAGGTACAAATTATTTTTGTTTGCCCTACAGTAAACATTACTTACTATATGACCATAGGGCAAACAAAATAATGTGTGCATTATGCCTGTGACTTGTACCTGATGAGGATAGTCCAATATTTAGACTTGAAAGTTGAAAAATGTGACATTCTGCTATCAAGGCATTTTTCAAATAACAGATCGAAAAAAAAATAATATGTAGCTCTAGATTTTATATATATAGCACTAGGGATATAGAGTGGTGAAACCTATGCTCGGCTTAAATTCATATAATAACCAGAATAAATTTTTTAATTGCTCTTGCCGTATATTATTATTTTCTTATGTCGTGAAAACAACTTTCAAAAAACCTTTGTTGACAGTTTTAGCCTCATCGTGTGATCTTGCTGCTCAATACAGCTATTGCAACGGTGTCGTGTTGATACCCGTTTTTTCAATATAGTATAGTTTGCGTTATGTTTATAAAACAGATCGTCTGCTTGAGCAAAGACATCAACAGTGAGCCTGTTAAACTTTGCCTTTGGCTTTAGCTCTGATAAAATTGAGCCCACTTCAATTGGTAAGAGAAAGAAAGAGGCATCAGTTTAAAAGTACAGTCTAGTTGATCTCAGGTACTGGCTAGTCAATTTCCAGAGTTACTGGTCCGACTGGTCTAGTGATAAAAAAATTAAATGTCGACTCCTGGTAGGTGACTGAACAATTGATTTTGTGTAAATGAGAATATTAGATATGAAATAAAACTGTTCAGTCATGTTTGGTGTCATATAACATGAACAGTGCCATAAAGTACAACTTAGCAACAACAGGGTAGTTGGGCGAAGGATTTATGTCCTAGACCCTTTTAGTTTTTTTTTATTGGGTATATATATAGGTGACACTTGTCCAAGTCGACACACTTTTCTCTTTTGTATTCCTTAAACTATGCCCATTGGAATATATTTATAACACAAAGCTTGTCGTCCATGCTTCATTTCCAAAACTTCATAATACTACACATCACTTTTTATTGCAATGACTTCATAAGTACATATACATGTTTTTATTACTCCACTGAAGCAACAGGGAGTGGGGCGACATGTGTGTTTTTTGGAGAACAATCTAGTCTTACAGGCTCATTCTAGGACATAGATTTTGGGAGAAGTGAGAAAGCGCGCGATTGCGTCCTTAAATTGTGTCATTTAATAAATTTCAACAACATAGGGTTAAAATGCACAATATGATCATTAAATACAACATTGGAATAGAAGGAGTGCTTTATAATGGACCAGTGTATCTTACTGTACAAAATTGTGTATGAAAATTAAAAATAAATATGAAGTGGGGCGAAGTCAGGGTGACTAGGGCGACTATTTCGTCGCCCCCTAGAATGAGTCCCGTGTCTATAACTGTTACTATGCAGACCAGAGAAATTATACAATGTATTACGCCAAAATTTGGAGTCAGATATATTACTGTTTTTGTCAATTTTAGGAATACCGGTACAATGGTTACAAGTATAGATAATTCACACCATACATTGCACAGACTATTTTCATTGTATGAGAGGCAGGAGTTCTCGGATATTCAACTCAAAGTCGGAAATGCAAGGTACTTAATCTGGAAATGGTTGACTAAATTTGGTGTCTAGACCTAGAGGGAAACTGTAGGGTATTAGTGTGCTTAACTCTTTCAACACCAAGTAACTGACATGGACTGGTCCATGATATTCTTAGACTAATAAATGAATAAGAAAATTACATTCGGACCAGTTCATTTATCAAGATGGGTAATTTTGTCTAAAATTATTAATACTACTTGCAAAAAGTGCAGATCCTGATGAGACGGCTCGTCACGAGCCGGCTCATCTGGATCTACACTTTTTGTAAGCCTATATAGAGGTCTGTGGTGTTGAAAGGGTTAAGCTGTTTTTCATTTCCCCCTGGTTTCAGCAGAGGGAGTTTCTCATTTAGATTACACAGAAGGTAAATAAATGTACTACATGTGTCTACATGTATTATGAAAGTAAAATATAAGTTTGGTCTCAAGATCAGTTAGTTCTGTCAAGCCCGTGACGCAATTGTGTGATTTTTGCACAATGCATAATGATTCAAACTTCCTGAAGCGAATGCGCTATCACGACTTCCACAATTTGTTGAAAAATTAGTATTAAAGGAAAAACTCTGGCAAAACTGTTTGCCTAATTAAACCCCATCTACATTATGAAAATCGCAATTATTGGAATTTGACAACTTGATATAATGTTCAAAATGGTAGCCATTTATGATTGTTGTCATGACATCAGAACTGCATTAGAATTGACCGCCTGTTAGCCAAATAATGTAAACATATACAATTGTATATGCAACTCGCACAAACATAAGTAAGCTTGTTAAAAACTATGCAAATGTATGTAGCTACACAAGCAGATTTTAAAGCAGCATTATATCGTAATAAAGGATGTTTTGGGTAAAATATAAATACTAATGTGAGGGTGTTTACAAAAATCAAAATAGTCGCTCAGAAACGATAAAATTCCAATAAATTTAAACCGTCGTATACTCGAATTTGTTTATCAACACACGAAATGTAAACACGCACAGCGCGCATGCGTGAAACAACCGAGGATTTAGAAAACAACGTATATATTTTGAACATGAAATACTATCTATCTATCTTCCTCTAATGCCGAACCCCTCACAGGGATGTAGAAATGTCCCTAAAGACTTAGCTAACAAAGGTATGCATCAACATATCAAGTAATTTAATTAAAAAAGATAACGTGGGACAAATGGGGGCGATGCATTCTGAATGCAAACAAGTGCGGACGATGCGTTCCGGTTGTAAACAAGTGCGTGACCGATCGACTCGGAAAGTCCTACTTTCGGTTTCGAGTTTGTTTTATCGCAAGAAACACTGTTTACCAAATGGCATACAAAGTATAATGTGTAGCAGCATTGCTACCCATACGTAAAAATTAAATTTTTCAAATATCTTTTATTTCATATGATGTAATGCTGCTTTAATAGAATTGTTAAATTAGGTATATGTGCCCATAATTTTCTAATTGATGGTCAGCCAGTGTTATAGGCCCAGACCTCATTGTTAAAGACCATATCCATTGTAAACCATTGGCTGTATGCTCTTCATTAGCCTGGGAACAGGCGTCGATATATATAACCTGGTCAGTCAAATAAATATATTTTAACACCGAGACTATTAATTGGGCCGTATTGAGTTTCTGATCATTTTGAAGTGAAAAATCGACATACTGGCACCCACGCTATCTCTTCATATCTTACAGGAACATTCATTTTGCAACAATTGTAATTGTTAATGTTATTATTATTGAATTGTTATATATTTACAAGATACTCCACACACAGAATGGTGTTATGCATGAGCAGTGATGTATTCAAGACAATGCTATCTAGTAACACATGGCCGGAGGGCCGAAGCAACCTCATTGTTCTTCAAGAAGATGCACAATGTGCAGCCATCTTTGAGATCTTCCTGAAATATTTATATGTAGGACAAGTCAACCTAGACAAAAACGACGTGCTGCCTTTGTTAACTTTGGCAGATAAGTACAATGTTTCTGATCTATCAAGGTCCTGTTTGGAGTATATACAAGAGAACTGTACTCCACAGTCTAAACATGTGGTTATTTCCTGGCTGCAGTATGCATTGATGTGTGGATATAAACTCATTGAAGAAGTTTGTCTAAACTTTATAATGCGTAACTTTGAGTCGGTAATGAATACACATGCATTTTTAAACACAAGTAAAGAAGTGCTTATCACCTTTCTTCAAAGTTCAGAACTTGTTGTAAATGGTGAGTACAGTTTATATAGGGCTCTTAAAGCATGGTTGCTTGAGAATGAATGTGAACATTGCGAAGATACAACCAATTTGTTCAAATCCGTAATGGAACATATAAGATTTCCCATGATGCATTTGTCTGAACTTGCAGCACTGGAAAATGATCAGCTTGTAAATGAACACAAGCAGTTTTATCTGCGACATATATTCACTGCCATGAAGTACCACACATGTGCTCTTGGAATTGATTGGGCAAGTGTGGGTCCCAAAGACATGCGCAGATGGGACAAGCAGTTTGTACCCAGAATCTATGAGACAGAGAGCTGGAGCACAATGATTATTGTTGAGAATCTGTCATCCGTGAAGGAAGGGGAGATACGTGGGGCATTTTTCACAACGCCATCCAGTTACTCCGATGCCGACCAGCATGCACATCTTGACTGGCACGTTATGTTCTATCCAAAGGGTGTAGTTTACGAATCGTGCGTCATGATAAGTGTTCCTATAAATTTAATAAATCCTAGTGTAGTTATTAAACATGTTCGACTAGCCCTGTCGACCCAATGCGAAACAAAACGACGTTTTAAAATAACCACATTGATTGTTGCTAGCGACGATGTGGAAGAAGAATTTGCTTACGAAGCCCAAACACGAAATGCAATATTTGACCAAAATCATGCACTCTTCAACTTTGATGATGTAATACCATTTAATGACTTGTACAAGGCACATTCTATTTACAAACCAGATATTGACATGTTAAAAATAAAGATAGTAATAAGGCCTGTTGAATTCTTTTAGTTTTATTTTTAAAAAGAGGCCAAAAGTTAATTTTGTTTCACTATCTTGATTACCTAACTAGAGAAATTTTATTCCAAATTTTCATTTTCAGCATGATTGTGAAATATTTTTTTTACTTATTTTAATTTGAAAGTCGGTGAATGCATGAGATAGACATAAGTCACTTTAGTGAACGTCTGTTTTGAAATAAATCGAAGGGGACATACTACACTTAGGGCCACCTCTACTACACTTAGGGCCACTTCTAACCTGACACTTACATAAACAGTTTTTGTTTGTTATTTATAAGTTTTATACCTTTTTGTTTATCAATTGAGAAGACGGTTCTTGTATGTAGTATAATATGTTGATTTATACATAGTCCATTGTTTTACATAATGATACATTATGTCTGACTAACTTGTTATTGAATAAATGGAAATTTCAACATGTTTTAATTTGTAATTTAATAGAATATCTTGGTGTGCAGCAATTTGATGTCTTGTGTGTTACAGTGCAAATAGGAATCAAATTGTCGAACTTTATTTATTTACAATGATTGTGAAACAAGCTTTAACAACTTATATTAATCACTCTATCGTTGGCGTAGATGAAAGCGTAAATGTGGTCATTCCTGTGTGAGGAAACCGGAGAAAACCCACCTGTCTGATCTGGCGACCACCATAATTACCATCTCACATACTTCTCGGTCTGAGGATCGAGCCCGGGTTGCATTGGTGAGAAGCGAGCGCGCTAACCACTACGCTAATCGGATAGCCAAATTGTCTTGTAGACAGCTCTTGGCCATGTCAGAATGAATCCCTGACGAGTTTCGAACCATCGACTTCTCACTCTGTTGGGGGACACATTACTCACTAGGTCAAGGAGAGTTATTGTTGATGACTAGACTATATAGCTAGACAAGCCTGCACTACATGTGTTCCAGAGATGCAATCCCTATTTTATCTAATCGAGGACCATACCACTTGTCATGAAATACTCATTCGAAAACCCTATTGGTGTGCATCTATGCTTTCCTACGTAATACCGTACTGTTCGAAAATCTGGTCCCAACAGATGAGGCGTACAGTCTTATATACATGCGTGCATTATATATTTGTCCAAGTCGATGGCCATGACTATTGTTCTACTTGTCACGAAAAAGTGCAGATGCGTTTTGTACTTTCATGAGTGGTTATCATGGCTGAGTTCTCCAGTTAACAATTAGGAGGATACTGTTGTTAGTGGGTCGTCCTCCACCAATAATTACTGCAGAGTCGCCATATGACCTTAGAAGCTGTTGGTGCGACTTTAAACCCCAAAGGAGGAATTTCCTGTGCCCATCCGTGTCAGTGCCCATCGGCTCCAGTCCATTACACATTGGCGTCCTTGATCAGATAAACAAGGTCCTCGTCATTGTTGGTACATGTGCTTGATCCACTGTGTTGTCTTGGGAACTACCATTCGCTCCATTTGTAGATCCATGGTTAACAATTGGCCTGATGAGGACGGAGCCCCAAACGACCACCGCCAACACCACAGCAGAACCGAACATGAAAAGTGTAAAATACACTTATCCGCTTTATACGGATACAGCCCAGACGCTAATATGACGTTATATAGGCCTACATTTATACAATAACTATTACAATAGATACATTATAGACATTATTATTAGCGACTGTACATGGTTTTACCAATTCAGAATCATGTAGTAGCTCTGACGACAGTTTACATTTATCCACCCACTGCAACACTACCAAGACCACACACTCCCTTGTGGAATCAGAATTCTAAAATGTTGAAAAAGGCAAATTACTGTATCTTTACTTCAATGTTCGTATTTAATATTGGGACTTAATAAATTAGATTGTAAATAGGTGAGCCCTCGGGCTATTTGGTGCAAACAAGCTCGAACCCCATTCAGTTATTGCAACATAGTTGCCAACTACGTGTATGGCATACGGCACTTTGACCCTGTCCCTTGCAGTCACAAATTTGTTCTCTGCTAATCGCCCAGTTTCTGTGAGCACCTGTACTTCGTTATTGTCCAAACATAGATAAACTCCACCGTTCTGGTGGCAAGACACACCCCATGGGGATGCATTAGTTGGGAATGTCCATTTCACCCGCCCCTGTGTATCGACACAGAAAAGCGATCGTTTGTCACGGTCAGATACAAGGATTTCACCATCAGATGTTGCTGATAAAAATCTCGGCCAACTGAATAGATCATCTCCGGAATCTGTCTTTTCTACTGATTTCAAAATAGACGCCATTGAGTCTATAATATCGACAGCTTGCCTGCCGACGACGCAACACGAAACCACATACTTGCCGTCAGACAGTTTAGTTATACCCTCGTATGGTTTGGAGGTTGTAACAGTTTCCTTTAGCACTAAACCACTTTCTGTTCCGATGATGGCAAGTTGGCTGTGTTCAGGCAGGGTCACGACGGCGTCTGTAATGTCGTAGGATGGACATACGCTAACAGGACAATCGAGCGTTAGCTGGTCGGGATCCAAACTAGAATTCCGTATGTTAAATTTGAAGAGTTGTCCGTTATGCGCGTCGGTCAAAACTAAAAAGTCGTTGATGATAGCCACGCTAGTTAACTGCCAACATATGTTCGAACGATCGGCCGATTTCACACTGAATGTTACCTTATCTCGGCGAGGAGTTGGTTCGGATCTTGAGGTTCCTGGCTCAGATCTGGGTGTTGATGTAGGAAGACTCAATGATCTGGAAGACCTTGCGGAGTTTACTGCTGCCCTTGGATTACCAAGAAACAAACTACTGCTCGGTATATATCCCAGCTGTCCTTGACTTCCGATTGCATACGGATTCAAGCTATGTATAATGACTGAGCCTAACACCGGTGGATTCTCAAACACCCGTTCAGTTTCTTCATTTACAGTGAAGTAAACATCCATGGCAGGCAACTGCGTTGAAAGTGCCTTCAAAGCATTGTCGTATTGCTTCACGTGTATTTCCACTTGAGAAATGCTATTCAATATATCGATGCCTGTTCCAGAGTTGCAAACGTCATCAAACTTGCCGATAGTTTCATTTATTTTAGCCACAATTACTGCAGACTGTGTATTTTCTTTGACGGCCGTTTTTCCCGCATCTTTAATCGTTGTCTTCATGTCATGAATTTGCTGCATTGCAGTTTGGAAGTAAAATTTCAGTTTGGTCTCGAGATCAGTTAGTTCTGACAAGGCCGTGGTTTTACAGCTTTTTAGCGAGTTGTGTCCTGTATCATCGCCATATTTATACTGTCGAGCAAACTGTGCTTGTTTCTGTAATGTATTTTGTAGTTTGTCGATTTTTGGACGAACGTGATCAACTGCTTCTTCTATACCAACACATTCACATCTGCTTCCTTTATGACTCTTGATGACGCAGTATGCGCAAGCGGTTACTGCGCATGTCAAACAGTAAAACTCCTTTAATCTACTCTTATGCTCCTTGCATGTGATGTTCCCCATGTCCGAACTGTCTGGAGCAGCATGAAGCAGAACTGCGCTTAACACGCTTCCAAGAAATGTATCCGGCGGAAAAGCACCTGCCCAATGTTTTAATGCAAGCCCTGGCGTCGGTCGCCCGATCTGGGTTCGATCATTAGGACACTTGAAATAGAGAGCAATAGGGTCTGTAACGGTTTGTTTAATGTGGTCATCCAGACATTGTTTGCAGAAGCTGTGCCCACATGGCAACAGACGTGGATCACGATACCGTCCAAGACATATACTACACATCAAATAGTCGCTCTCCACGTTACGAACAACCCTCTCCGCCATTGTACACTAGCTCACGTGCAGTCCGAAAGTTCTTCAATGCTGCTTTCTGATTTTTAAATACAAAGTGAACTGTGTCATGTTAACCGTCTGCGCTCTTATGACACGGGGTGTGTTAACAGTTCTCATTTGATTACACACGAATATATGCAGTTAATCCACTTGTTATATATATATATTGTATCATTTAAAAGTACATTGTACATATATGCACTTAAAAACAAGCTTAAACCTCGGAATTTCTGGCAGACTTAACACAGCCATGTAACTATTAAGTGGCTCATGCTTAAACCGTTTCTAAGCCACACTGTCTTCAAGCTCGAATCCACTTTTAAGCTTCCAGTTTTAATGTAGTTGAATATAAACCTCACTAGATAGCAGTTATTGAATATTGAAACGCCGCGAGTATATAGTGCATTGAATGTAAATTATATTTAGTATTGAACGTTCCTGTTTACTTTCTAGATATTCCAATGTAAAGTTAGATCGATAGTTAGCACACCATTGATTCTGTAAGAACGTTTTTATATGCATGCACGTATATAGGCTACATAAACAACTTAAAGCGGGGTTTTAACATTTCCCTAGCTTAAACGAGAAACGAATGCAAATCGTGATGAAATTATATACATTTTTTTAAGTAGGCAATATATTGAATATGTTATCAGAAACTCCAAATATGTACATCACTATTTGAATAAATTACCCATTATCAATATTATTAACTTCTTACTATTTACTGTTCTAGTATGATACTGTATATATATATCCATCACGCACGCACGCACGCACGCACGCACACGCATGTTCGATCCCCAGTCTGACCATAATAAAATTAACAGTGTTTCAGATGGGATTTAAACCGAGGTCTAGTGTCGGTGCTGTACACCGTGCACGTAAAAGAACCAGAGGAGACTCTGGAATGGGTCTCTGTCTGTATCATTGCACTATCCTCCAATAATCTAAAATGACTAATCTCCTCTGGATGCGTCGCTCATGTGGGCAACCGGTAGCGACGATAAATAAACGTAAAACACACACCTATATGTACAGACCTGTCAACTCTCACGCAATCGAGTCCCATCTCACGGTCTCACTCATTGATCAATGATTCTCACGCATTTTCCAAAAAATAAAAAAAAACCCTTATATACAACTATTTGCGAAGTCTGACGGTTTCCAGAAAGCGAACCCTACCAATGAAATCGTAACTCTACAAGTATCGGTACATACGGGGTAACGGGGTTAGAAAGTCGCAACTGTGGATAGTCCGGGTATCACGATCGGCGTAAATCGGCGTATGCAATCAAGTCCACCTAATTGAATGTCATCCGGCGTCGGAGGAAAAGAAAGTCGGACGTTTACGAACTTTCGAGTTTGTGACGTGTAAGTATTAACTGTTTCCTGGTGATTATTGCTATTTGCATCATCATCTTACACATTTAACTACCGGCTAAGTGATAGAGTTTTGATTTGTCTACACAGAATTTGACAGAAACAGGTTAAATGCAATGCCGAATTATCCAGTAACCGCTCTTATATATATATATATATTAGCAGGTTTTGCAGAAGACAATGTGCTTCCGTAAACACTAGTTTAATCGCTATCGAGACCTTATTCCAGATGGAAAGCATCACATTCACAGAGAGAGTGAGAGAGAGAGAGAGAGAGAGAGAGAGAGAGAGAGAGAGAGAGAGAGAGAGAGAGAGAGAGAGAGAGAGAGAGAGGAGAGAGAGAGGAGAAAACATTACATACAGAGAGAGAGGAGAGAGAGAGAGAGAGAGAGAGAGAGAGAGAGAGAGAGAGACCTTATTCCGGATGGAAAGCATCACATCCACAGAGAGAGAGAGAGAGAGAGAGAGAGAGAGAGAGAGAGAGAGAGAGACCGTATTCCGGATGGAAAACATTACATCCACATAGAGAGAGAGAGAGACCTTATTCCGGATGGAAAGCATCACATCCAGAGAAAGAGACCTTATTCCGGATGGAAAATATCACATCCAGAGAGAGAGAGAGAGAGAGAGAGAGAGAGGGAGAGGGAGAGGGAGAGAGAGAAGAGATAGAGACCTTATTCCCGATGGAAAGCATTACATCAATAGAGAGAGAGAGAGAGAGAGAGAGAGAGAGAGAGAGAGAGATATTTAGAGAGAGAGAGAACTCAGGCAATGTTGATTTAAGTGTCCGTATCCATTTCATCGGGAGACTCCACATTCAACATATTCCAAGGTTATATCAGCATTTTATAAATAACACATTGTCTTCGTATGCGCACGTGGTCTAGAGTCATCTACATACATTGACAATAAGTCTGCAGCGGAGTTATATGCTCCGTTAATATATTCTACTTTGCACTTGTAATCTGTAATATTGAGGGCCCATACTTGTAATTTCTTATTTTTAATTTCACTTCAATTTGTCAAGATGTGTAGTTCGAATGACAAACTTACTGTTGTGCAAGAAATGAATTTCTGCAATGAATAAACTATAAGAAATACATGCTTCCTTTTCTATGAATGAATAATATTGCTGGGACCTGTTTAATTTATGTGATAAGAAATAGATGGGTTTTCCTTTTTCAATCCCAGTAGTTCAAATGTTTCGTTTCGTTTAGCACACAATTTTGTATAAAACAAGCTCCAACAGAATGATTTGAGGCATATGTGTAGAGTATACAAAGCTTGTTAGCATCGGGATATGCTAACAAATGGACATTGGTTCAGTCGTTTTTCAAAGACTCAAACGCTTCTTGACAATGTTCAGTTCATTGAAATTTTGAATATTTCTTCGTGAGATTAATTAATGGTTCTGCTATTTCAGCAAACGTATGTAGGACTTGTCTATACCAGCTACACATTCCAACAAGTCCTCTCGCATCTCTCACTGACTTTGGTACACCTAATTGCGGTGGCGTTTTCAGGGTTTGGTCTAACACCTTGTTCATCTACAGTCAACCCTGTCATAAGCAGCCAGCCAAGCTGAGGAAATCACATAATGTGGCTGCTTTAGCACAGGTGGCTGCTTAATAGAGGTCAAACAACATAATGAGAATAAGGAAACTGGCTGCTTAATACTGGTCAGTTTGTCTGTTTGCATTGTTGATAGAGGACAATGCACTCTGAATGTCTGAAATGCGTGACCGACCAAATCAGGAAAGACCTACTTTCAGCTTCGAGTTTGTTTTATCGCAAAAAAATAACTAGACACATTATAATGGGAACATGTTAGCATTGCTATCTGTATGTAACATTTTAAAATATGTTTTGTTTCATAGTGCTGCCGTAAGACCCAAAACCGTAAGACAAATTGAATGGACCGACCAGTAAATAATAAGAAGTATTATACAGTAACCGCCCCTGGTACACGTATATTGGTTCTCTTATCTGGTGTTCTCTTGTTTTATAGGTTAGTTGTTTCCTTTGCACCACATGCTATCCATTTTCACTTATGTTCTCATCTTATCATTATTAAATATCGCCAGATATCATACAGCATATGCAATGGGTACTTAACTCGTTGAAACACGTAGGTATCATGCATAGAGTACTAGAAATGTTATCACAGTGCAATTAACATGTAACGTTATAAACAACATATTCTAGCTACATTTGTAAATTGACACATGAGATATTGCATATCAAACACCGCCTGAAAATACAGCCAAGACAAACATGGCCAACCTCTTTAAATATAAGAGGGAAACCATCAATAAACAAAATGAACATGGAAAACTACAGTAAATATAAGAGGGAAACCATCAATAAACAAAATGAACATGGCAAACTACAGTAAATATAAGAGGGAAAACATCAATAAGCCAAATGAACATGGCAAACTACAGTAAATATAAGAGGGAAAACATCAATAAGCCAAATGAACTTGGCAAACTACAGTAAATATAAGAGGGAAAACATCAATAAGCCAAATGAACTTGGCAAACTACAGTAAATATAAAAAGGAAAACATTAATAAACCAAATGAGCATGGCAAACTACAGTAAATATAAGAGGGAAAACATCAATAAGCCAAATGAACTTGGCAAACTACAATAAATATAAAAAGGAAAACATTAATAAACCAAATGAGCATGGCAAACTACAGTAAATATAAAAAGGAAAACATTAATAAACCAAATGAGCATGGCAAACTACAGTAAATATAAGAGGGAAAACATCAATAAACAAAATGAACATGGCAAACTACAGTAAATATAAAAAGGAAAACATTAATAAACCAAATGAGCATAGCAAACTACAGTAAATATAAGAGGGAAAACATCAATAAGCCAAATGAACATGGAAACTTACAGTAAATATAAGAGGGAAAACATCAATAAGCCAAATGAACATGGCAAACTACAGTAAATATAAGAGGGAAAACATCAATAAGCCAAATGAACTTGGCAAACTACAGTAAAATATAAGAGGGAAAACATCAATAAGCCAAATGAACTTGGCAAACTACAGTAAAATATAAAAAGGAAAACATTAATAAACAAAATGAACATGGCAAACGACAGTAAATATAAGAGGGAAAACATCAATAAGCCAAATGAACTTGGCAAACTACAATAAATATAAAAAGGAAAACATTAATAAACCAAATGAACATGACAAACTACAGTAAATATAAAAAGGAAAACATCAATAAACAAAATGAACATGGAAAACTACAGTACATATAAGAGGGAAACATCAATAAACCAAATGAACATGGCAAACTACAGTAAATATAAAAGGGGAAAACATCAATAAACAAAATGAGCATGTACTGGTTTTGTTAAGATAAGTAGGGGTATTTGCAATAAATAGACGCACGCTCTAAGTATTTGTCTTTTATCACGACATGTATAAGTAATATTTATCCGATCGTTTGTTCTTATGCAGGAATTATCTACTGCAGCATTACATTGTAATTCAACACTGTTCAAACAAACAATTTGTTATATGTAAAATTATGTTTATTTACTTGTAATCCTTGTATGTCGAGTGAAATAATATGCAGTCCCACATTGATACCTTGGCGTGGATATCTCAGATAACATGCCGTGGGACGCTCACATACTGAAAAAGGTTCACAAATAAAGCTAACAAAACATTAGGATTTCTACGTAGAAACATCCAGGTCACATCCGAATCCCTTAAGTCCATGGCTTACAAGACACTATTGAGACCCCAGCTGGAATATGGCTCAGAGATTTGGTCGCCCCATACCCAAATATTGATAAACCAAATTGAAGGTGCCCATCGAAGAGCAGTCCGATCGATACAGGCTGACTTCTATCGTACCTCTAGTGTTACAGAGGTGCTACATTCCCTAAATATACGCAGACTAGATCAACAGTGTATTGACAGTAGGTTATCCTTATGTTTAAAAATCATAATAATCTGGTTGCTATCCCCATTGAAAATTATCTAGTTCCCCCCGTCGCACACGCCACTGCCATTCCACAAGCTTTAGGTTAATTACAGCAACTACAGACTACCACACATTTTCCCTTTTCCCATGCGATTAGTTGAGTTGATGTGTGTCTGGGTCTGGTAGAGTTGTGTATATAGTTTGTTGTTGATGTTCACATGAGATTAGTTGAGTTGATGTGTGTCTGGGTCTGGTAGAGTTGTGTATATAGTGTGTTGTTGGTGTTCCCGTGAGATTGGTTGAGTTCATGTGTGTCTGGGTCTGGTAGAGTTGTGTATATAGTGTGTTGTTGGTGTTCCCGTGAGATTGGTTGAGTTCATGTGTGTCTGGGTCTGGTAGAGTTGTGTATATAGTGTGTTGTTGATGTACCCATGCGATTAGTTGAGTTCGTGTGTGTCGGGGTCTGGTAGAGTTGTGTATATAGTTTGTTGTTGATGTTCCCGTGAGATTGGTTGAGTTCGTGTGTGTCGGGGTCTGGTAGAGTTGTGTATATAGTTTGTTGTTGATGTTCCCGTGAGATTAGTTGAGTTCATGTGTGTCTGGGTCTGGTAGAGTTGTGTATATAGTTTGTTGTTCCCATGATATTAGTTGAGTTCGTGTGTGTCGGGGTCTGGTAGAGTTGTGTATATAGTTTGTTGTTGATGTTCCCGTGAGATTAGTTGAGTTCATGTGTGTCTGGGTCTGGTAGAGTTGTGTATATAGTTTGTTGTTGATGTTCCCATGATATTAGTTGAGTTCGTGTGTGTCGGGGTCTGGTAGAGTTGTGTATATAGTTTGTTGTCGATGTTCCCATGAGATTTGTTGAGTTCATGTGTGTCTGGGTCTGTATCTGGGTCTGGTAGAGTTGTGTATATAGTGTGTTGTTGATGTTCCCGTGAGATTAGTTGAGTTCATGTGTGTCTGGGTCTGGTAGAGTTGTGTATATAGTTTGTTGTTGATGTTCCCATGATATTAGTTGAGTTCGTGTGTGTCGGGGTCTGGTGGTTGTGTTTGTTTGTTGTCGATGTTCCCATGAGATTTGTTGAGTTCATGTGTGTCTGGGTCTGGGTCTGGTAGAGTTGTGTATATAGTTTGTTGTCGATGTTCCCATGAGATTTGTTGAGTTCATGTGTGTCTGGGTCTGGATCTGGGTCTGGTAGAGTTGTGTATATAGTGTGTTGTTGATGTTCCCATGAGATTAGTTTAGTTCATGTGTGTCTGGGTCTGGTAGAGTTGTGTATATAGTTAGTTGTTTATGTTCCCGTGAGATTGGTTGAGTTCATGTGTGTCTGGGTCTGGTAGAGTTGTGTATATAGTTTGTTGTTGATGTTCCCGTGAGATTGGTTGAGTTCATGTGTGTCTGGGTCTGGTAGAGTTGTGTATATAGTTTGTTGTTGATGTTTCTGTGAGCTTAGTTGAGTTGATGTGTGTCGGGGTCTGGTAGAGTTGTGTATATAGTTTGTTGTTGATGTTTCTGTGAGATTAGTTGAGTTGATGTGTGTCTGGGTCTGGTAGAGTTGCGTATATAGTTTGTTGTTGATATTCCCATGAGATTAGTTAGTTCATGTGTGTCTGGGTCTGGTAGAGTTGTGTATATAGTTTGTTGTTGATGTTCCCGTGAGATTAGTTGAGTTCATGTGTGTCGGGGTATGGTAGAGGTGTGTATATAGTTTGTTGTTGATGTTCCCGTGAGCTTGGTTGAGTTATCCAGTACTATCTGGGACCCACATTCTAAAACACAAAAACACCAAATTGAGACGGTACCAACCGATACCATAACACTAGTTCAGTCTCCGAAATGATCGACAACCTAAACTGGCCAACACTTGAGACACGCAGAGTTAGATACGGATTGATTCTCTTCTATAAAATAATACACCAAATAGTAGCTGTAAACATTCCCATAAACCTTTTGATACCCGTAGACAACATAACCAGACACACAAACCCATATTGTTATAAACACATCCCTGTCAACAAAGATTCATACAAATTCTCTTTTTATCCAAGAACCGTCATCCAATGGAACTTGTTACCACTTGCCGCACATGAAGCAATAACAGTTGATGGCTTTAAAAAAGCACTCATCCCTGTGTCTGCCCTCCCAACCATGATCTAAAGCATTCATTATATGTACAAAATCTTAAACAAGCACTGTAATATATCTGTCTTTGGACATTCACTTATTTGTTAATTAATCATTGTAAATATCATCATCTACAGAGCGTCGGATTTGGAATCGAACGGTCCGGGTTCGATACTCAGTCAGGCCACGTATGTAGTGTCATTGACCAAGGCACCTCACACACATTGCTTAGTACTTGTTAACCGCTATGGTCGACTAAGCATGCCCAGGAAATTATGTATAGGTCCCCGCAAGGGGTTTGACATTAATGGTACATATACATACATACATCTCAAAATTCACCAGCGACGACACATATTCCTCAATATTGAGGGAGTGCCGAAATCACCAAGAAGAAGAAGATGTCTGTCTGGGTATGGTAAAGTTGTATATATAGTTTGTTGTTGGTGTTCCCGTGAGATTGGTTGAGTTCATGTGTGTCGGGGTCTGGTAGAGTTGTGTATATATTTTGCTGTTGATGTTCCCGTGAGATTGGTTGGGTTCATGTGTGTCTGGGTCTGGTAGAGTTGTGTATATAGTTTGTTGTTGATGTTCCCGTGAGATTAGTTGAGTTCGTGTGTGTCGGGGCCTGGTAGAGTTGTGTATATAGTTTATTGTTGATGTTCCCATAAGATTAGTTCAGTTCGTGTGTGTCAGGGCCTGGTAGAGTTGTGTATATAGTTTGTTGTTGATGTTCCCATGCGATTAGTTGAATTGATGTGTGTCTGGGTCTGGTAGAGTTGTGTATATAGTTTGTTGTTGGTGTTCCCATGATATTAGTTGAGTTCATGTGTGTCTGGGTCTGGTAGAGTTGTGTATATAGTTTGTTGTTGATGTTCCCATGGAATTAGTTGAGTTCATGTGTGTCGGGGTCTGGTAGGTGGAGTGGTATAATTAAGTGGCTGTTGGTCACTCTACCTTAGCAAAAGATAAGTGCATGTTCTTGTGTATGTTTTACACTGATCAATAGCACAACAATCGTCTATTTTTCATACAGTATTAAGTCTAACAATTACCCATCCGTTGGGGTCTATGTTTTCCATTGGGTTCTATAAAGAGTTCACTGCCCATTGAATTAGTACTCTTCGCATGGCGGATGTTTTGAAACAAGTCTGAACAACAACAACATCTAAACATTCGAGCTGTAGAGATGCAACAGTATCAGCTTAGCCCGAGTTAAATATAAACAGGGACACTGTTATGTCGGCAATATTGAGACATGATGTCGACTTCAATGTACTCTTCAAGAAACTGGGTAAACCATTATATAAACACTGCCTATTTCATAGCCCTATAAATAAGACCTCTACATAAAAATGTTTTCTGTTATTTCGAGGTCTTATTGTTAAAGCTCATTTTCGCATAGCACTTTCCGCCCTGATCCGATGGCGGGATTTCTGACCATTATTTTGAAGCTTTTCGGCTATGAACAGTTATAAATGTGTGCATTGGTGTTAAGAATAATCCTAAATATAGATACAGTTCTTTAGGGTATAGCGGATCTTGGTGAATAACGGATCAGTCTTAGAAACGCGAAGAAATTATATAAGTTCCCAGAAGAATCACAATGTTTTAATGATTGATATATATATAATTGAACCTTCAATTTACCTTGAACCTTTTCGACGCCTCGTCATCAACTTTGTTTACAAATGACATATTTAAACGACGTGCTAATTTTATGGACGGCAATTGACATTGATCGGAACCATGACAAAAATAGACCCGTCAAACTCAATGAATGCGTTTAGCAAGTTCTTTTAACCATTGACTCGTCAACATACATGAGTCGTTAGTCACTCAAACAGTTTTACTGCTACATGGTAATAATACTTGTGATGGCGCAACTATGACTTCAAAAATACAAGTTAGGTTTATGAAACTTTGTGTGTCAGGCTGGTTTGACACAGGGGTCTGTAACGGGGTCTATAACGAACGATAATCGAAGTGATCCCGGCCTTTCATCAAGTACCAGTGATACCGGTCCTTCATCCAATGTGACAGATCACAACATTGAGAGACAAAACTCCGTCATAAAAGGATATCATGTGTTCAAAATTAAGCCCCCCTGTATGTGAACTGTATGATAACCCTAGGCTTATTGTTGACAGAGTATACAAATATACAGGATAAGGATGCATGCCTTGTTTGGTTACCATCATTAGATTCCTATGAGTCTACATTACATGAGATGACAACTGACCAAAGCAGATACCTTAGATTGTCAGACATTGCCGATCTGCCAATCGGACACGTGGATTAGCTAACTATTGTAGAACTATTATTGATAATGACGGCACAGTTCATGCTGAAGTGACATGCGAACCATGTCCAAGCTTTCCACCGTGGCCAGCGACCCAGGAAAAGGGGGGCGGGATTGTTATCCCATGCAATTATTACATTGGAATAACATGTACACACTCTGAAGCAACTAAGTATGTCTCCATGTTACATGATATTCTAAATAACATGGATGAGGGATCATGTATGACAATTGTTTCAAAGTGACATTACATCATTATATGTCCCTGGTTATGTGAATAATTGTTTATCAATAGCCATACATGATCTTTCATCCATGTTACATGTATTTAGAATATCATGTCATATCGAGACATATTACAGCAAACACTATATCTTTATATGATTTATTGGTTGTTATGATACTATGGTATGCTGATAGCATAATGTAAATTATGTTTAATATTAAATACTATGACATTTTATATGATAATAAATACTATGACATTTTATATGATAATGATAATAAATACTATGACCTTTTATATGATAAGCATGTCACTGATGTAGTTCATAGAACTCTAGTTAGCTACAGTTAAATATTGGTGGTTTTATCAAAGTGTATGTCAGAGACCTATACTAGTAACCCTACGTGTACTGTATTATATGTCTCTGATTATGTGAATAATTGTTTATCGGCATTTATTATAGCCACATATAATAACAATACGGATCAATCCATATGTAGCATCTGTGATTTCTGGTATGATCGTATATAACTTTTGTTTCCATTTTGCTTCTCAAGAGTGCACTGTTTTGCTTTTTATTATGTGATTATTATAAATGTTCGTTGTGTGATCCACTGTCGAGTACGTATTATAAATGTTCATTGTGTGATCCACTGTCGAGTACGTATTATAAATGTTCATTGTGTGATCCAGTGTCGAGTACGTATTATAAATGTTCATTGTGTGATCCAGTGTCGAGTACGTATTATAAATGTTCATTGTGTGATCCAGTGTCGAGTACGTATTATAAATGTTCATTGTGTGATCCAGTGTCGAGTACGTATTATAAATGTTCATTGTGTGATCCAGTGTCGAGTACGTATTATAAATGTTCATTGTGTGATCCAGTGTCGAGTACGTATTACAAATGTTCATTGTGTGATCCAGTGTCGAGTACGTATTATAAATGTTCATTGTGTGATCCAGTGTCGAGTACGTATTATAAATGTTCATTGTGTGATCCAGTGTCGAGTACGTATTATAAATGTTCATTGTGTGATCCAGTGTCGAGTACGTATTACAAATGTTCATTGTGTGATCCAGTGTCGAGTACGTATTATAAATGTTCATTGTGTGATCCAGTGTCGAGTACGTATTATAAATGTTCGTTGTGTGATCCAGTGTCGAGTACGTATTATAAATGTTCATTGTGTGATCCAGTGTCGAGTACGTATTACAAATGCAAAATGATTTGTTTTTGATTGAAAAATAAAGATGGTATTTTGATATTTTATAACAATCATTCATAGTAGTGTATCTACATGATCTAGTCCATAGTGAAACCTGTGATACATAATGGTGTTTCATTTTGTTATGTTGGTCAATTTCATTTTGCTTCTGTTCTGTTATTGGAGTTATTAAATGTAAACACATTTTAAGCTATTTTGTTATGTGTTCCTCTAACCTCAACACGAATCTGAACATAGTTGATGGTTTGTAGTCTTAAGTGACAGGCCACTTAGCTTTTGAGACGATCCCCGATCAATGGAAAGTTTTGATCCGATAAAGACCGAAGCGGTCCGTTATTTACCAATCGACCGTGTAACTTTGTCATCAAATTACTCGTGTATAAACTAGGCGTTTTATTCCAAAAATGTTGGTATGTCAAGGCCGAATAATGTGTTCATCATTTGCCACAACATTTATTTTGAAAATATAAAGCATATCATCGTATTCAGCTCATATGTCGTTAGTGATCCGCTATACCCTAAAGAACTGTATTAACAACGTTTTTAAAAAATATAT
Source organism: Archivesica marissinica (assembly GCA_014843695.1). Taxonomy (NCBI): domain Eukaryota; kingdom Metazoa; phylum Mollusca; class Bivalvia; order Venerida; family Vesicomyidae; genus Archivesica; species Archivesica marissinica. The sequence continues at coordinate 35,610,591 of CM026395.1, forward strand.
TGTCTAACCGTTGTGCATATCATTTAGCTGTTTGAAGTCGACAGGTGAGATTCTCCCATTTTTTCTGGGCAGTATTCACAAAAGAAATATATTTAGTACATTTCATGCGTATGAACAATTGGATATTAAACAAAATCTTATTTGGTTCACCATAATTGCACGGAGATTGTTTTTCACAATAATCAATATTCAAAATTGACGATTTGGTATGACGAGACATTATAGACTGTGCAGAATTATATGTTACTATGTACATGTATGTTCCATTTATGCCAAACCTCTTGCGGGGGACCTAGACATGTTTTCCTGGACATGCTTAGCTGACCTAAGCGGTTAACCAGTACTAAGCAATATGTGTGAGGTGCTTTGTTCAATGACATTACATACATTGAACCCGGGACCGTACGATTCCAAATCCGACACTACCACTGGAGCAGACACCAGACATCGATAAATTTGAGAATGTCCAGAGATAGGCCGTCAGATTCATAATACGAGACTGCACAACCAAATCAACTGGGTGCATCATCTGCATGTTATATAGGCAGCCGGAACAAAGCATAGGCAGCCGGACCAAAGCATAGGCAGCCGGACCAAAGCATAGGCAGCTGGACCAAAGCATAGGCAGCCGGACCAAAGCATAGGCAGCCGGACCAAAGCATAGGCAGCCGGACCAACGCATAGGCAGTCGGACCAAAGCATAGGCAGTCGGACCAAAGCATAGGCAGCCGGACCAACGCACAGGCAGTCGGACCAAAGCATAGGCAGCCGGACCAAAGCATAGGCAGCCGGACCAACGCATAGGCAGTCGGACCAAAGCATAGGCAGCCAGACCAAAGCATAGGCAGCCAGACCAAAGCATAGGCAGTCGGACCAAAGCATAGGCAGCCGGACCAAAGCATAGGCAGCTGGACCAAAGCATAGGCAGTTGGTCCAAAGCATAGGCAGTCAGACCAAAGCATCGGCAGTCAGACCAAAGCATCGGCAGCCAGACCAAAGTATAGGCAGCCAGACCAAAGCATAGGCAGTCGGTCCAAAGCATAGGCAGCCGGACCAAAGCATAGGCAGTCGGTCCAAAGCATAGGCAGTCGGACCAAAGCATAGGCAGTCGGACCAAAGTATAGGCAGCCAGACCAAAGTATTGGCAGCCAGACCAAAGCATAGGCAGTCGGTCCAAAGCATAGGCAGTCGGTCCAAAGCATAGGCAGTCGGACCAAAGCATAGGCAGCCGGACCAAGGCAGTCAGACCAAAGCATAGGCAGCCTATTGCAAAGATACGCACCATGCAACTTTTATATGTTTTAAGCGGCAATTAAGCTATCCATCATTTTTACAAACAGGCCATCATCTTGAAGAGATCCGAGTGCGAGCATTGGAGAACATTTTATCGAAGCTGGAGCACAGACTGATCTGTGACTCGGACCTGGTACAGGAGAGACATCTCTTCATACGTCTTCTGGAATGGTTCAACTTTCCAAAGTCAACCAGACATGCAGATGTTCTCAACCTGCTGTTAAGATTGTCAGAGGTAAATTGTACCCAATATTTTTTTACATGTTTCGTTGTCTGTTGCATCTTTACAACATGAATTGAGACTATATGTGCATCCTATCTCCAAGTAGGTAAGTGGTTCTTGTGACCTTGTCAGGACTTTCAGGTCTGATAAGTCTTTATTGAATTACGTGACATTTTATTTTTGACTATGTTACACAGCCGGATTAATACATTTTTTATAAGTTTTAAGATCCCATCCTGCATCTGCATATATTTTAGCATACATCTGCAGCAGAAGTTATTCAAGACATTGGTGGAATTGAGTTTTTGACTGTTGTACGCAAGGACGTTATGTCGGCTCTCCAGCCCATCATCGATCAGATACTGGAGAACACAATGAGGTTACCAGACGTACAGGCCCAGGACCATGCCCCGGAATGCATATATCAAAAACAGAATCATTCAGGTATATATACAGTAGTATAGTGCTTGATATATATACATCGAAAACACAATTATCATACAACATAATTATATATGGTAGTGTTGGTCTTTATATATTTTGCCATATCTGCCACAGTGATACATACACATGGTTTGAGCTAGATGGTGATTGGTCTACTTCAGCTGCCTCATTCATCTGTATTTGGAGTTAGTTCAGGGGAAAGTGTTTTCATGTATGATACTTGTATAGTCTTCATCTGTTACCTCAAAGTCGGTTATGTCAAATTCATCGGTTATGTCAAAGTCTGGTCATAGTCCCATTTCTCATTCTCCCTTGTAAATTATTCTGTGTAAATCTCAAACTTCGCATTTGTAGGCCTCAATCTTCTAACTTGTAGATCTTAAATGTCTCACTTGTATACCTGAACCTTATCCCGTGTAGATCTCAAACTTCTTGAACTATTTCTAATATTAGGCATCTTATGTACCGGTATCTGTCATTATAACAGAATCATGAGAATATATTGAAACCTACCTGTAATATCGTCATGATAAATAAGATTTCCCAGTAATGCACATAATTGTACAATGTCATGTCAAAATATACTGAATCAAATCTGCTGTAGGCATGACGACGGGGATGGAAACCACCATGCAATCTATTGTCAGCAGACATACGCTGGAACATTCCACAGCGCCCAGTTCCCGACCACCCACAGAGACAGCTCAGTTATTGCCTGACTACAGGGAACCACCCCTGGGGTTCTTTGAAGGAGATCTAGGACCAGCCACAGGCTCACAGAATGTACAGTCTCAGCAGCAAATGCATGTTGATGTTGGTACAGGTATGCTTTTCCTTTACGAAAATGATAATTTAAAGCCTCAACTTGTTTGTCTGAAAATGGAAAAATAAACGTTTTCTCCTCCTATGATGTAAATTTGTCAGTGTTATTATTCATAAACGACTTGGGCGAAATGGCCCTAAGGACCCTGACTTCGCTGCAATTTCTCCCTAATTTTTTTTGGCAATTTACATACAAAATGTTGATACACTAAAGCACTGCTTCTATTCATATGTTCTATTTAATTGTGATATTTTGATGAAATATATTAAATAACACCAAATGACGCAATCACACGCTTTCTCACATCTCCAAATATTCTGACCTAGAATGAGCGTTGAGTGAGGGGTGTAATTTACTAACAATTAAGTTCACAATAACAAATTCATTAGCAGACAACATTTTATGTTAAAAATTGTGTTTAATACTTTAACAATTTGATATGAAATTACCTATGAACAGGAAAAGCCAAGAAAGGGTTGAAGTCAAAATCAATTACTGAAATATACATTTTGATATTTGATTTGTAAGTTTAATGTTCATGTGCATATTAACTACAGCAGTACAACCCTAAACAGTGGACATTTATAACTGTATGCCAATTTTTAATCATCCACTCTTTTGCTGATCTCATTGTACGACACACTCTAAATAATCACATACTGAGGCTATGCGATAGATTTGTCAGTTGAGATGAGAGAGACGTATGTGGAGGTGGTCTATGACATACACGTACTGGTACAGACTTGTACACCATCGCACCTGCAATTTGTAACAATTTCCCAATAACATATCATTTATAGGTCGATTGTTCCTAGCAGGGAACTAGTATATTGTCCTCTCTATGTCCACATTTTCGGCTTACAAGTCTTTTTCACGGGAAACATAAATCATCCAGCTAAGGCATTGTCTTTAAGATTGTTAAACAAAACAATTGATGAAAACTAGCCTTATGAAAAAGGTGTTTAAGCCGAAAATTCGAATATTGAGATGACAATATAGCAGAAATCTATGCTGTTTTTTCAATGAAATTAATATAAAATTTGTGAGGTATTTGGGTTTATATTTAAGAAATAATAAGTATCAACCGTGGTATATCGCAGAATAACCCGAGTTTGACGTTCTTATGCGTAGAAATATATCACGATTTCGATTCTAACACGACTTACTTCTAATAATTTTAGAGAATCAAAGGAGTATTTTCTTCAAACGCCGCTGCATTTGGCTTTCGAAATTTCCTCCCACGTAAGATATCAATCTAGTGCATAAATGAACAAAAGTTGTAACTGATCAATAATTTTATTTATTTAAAACTGTACAGAATATTAACTGAAATGTTACTTAACAGAAAAACAAGACGGACAAGAGATTATCTGATTCTAAAAATAGCTCACTTCCGCGAATTCCCACGGTATTATTTACAAACATCACGTGACTTTCATTCATAAAACTTTACACGCATTGTATAAATGGAATAGCCAAAACACGGTGCGCGTGCAGCATAGTTCAAGGTAGGTATATCGCAGAATAACCAGAGGTAGATTTTACTCTACAAGTATGTATGTTATTAGCTGGGTCGTGTTAGAATAATGAATATCAATTAATCTTGCATTAAACAGTTATAATAGTAATACTTACATACTCTGCTTGGATATTCACTTATCCGTAATTTAGCATGTGGCACCACAGCATTTAAAAGCTATTGAGAGGCATTATTGGGTTTTCGATTACCTCCCCTTGACAGATAAAGTCTGATTTATCCCAAAATATGTATTGGTCCTTTTAGTTGAAAGCCTATGTTTTTATTGGTGTTCCCTAACCATATGTTGCTGTATGATAAATGTGATTTTATCAAAAGCATGTTAATTAATTTATAATCAGTATCCATTAGATATGCTGTAGTATCTGTCGAGATTTACGGTAGTAATTTAATAATTATAAGATAAGAAAACTAATGAAATCAGATATCATGTGGTGCAAAGGAAACAATGATAAAAACAGAGGAAGCCAATTAAGAGGACCAATATACTTTCATGAGTACCCAGAGGCAGTAACTTACTAATGTCTATCATTGGTATAGTTCAATAAAATTAGAAATCACAGTCAGACCATAAATATAAAAGTTACAATTAATGAATACGTAATGAATCACAGACGGCTTTGTAGTCCAGTGGTAACACAGACTGCTAATCCAGGGATCGCAGGTTCGATCCCCCGTCTGACCATAATAAATTAACAGTCTTTCAGATGGGAATTTAAGCCGAGGTCTTGTGTCGGTGCTGTACACTGTGCACGTAAAAGAACCAGAGGAGACTCTGGAATGGGTCTCTGTCCGTATCATTGCACTATCCTCCAAAACTCTAAAATGACTAATCTCTTCAGGAAGCGTCGCTCATATGGGCAACCGGTAGCGACGATAAATAAACGTAAAACACACATACGTTATGTATCTGTAAGCAAGTCAATGGAGGCAGAGATATTCTGGTATCGACAGATAATATGTAATGACGCCATTCAAGCATAAATTATTAAATATTTCTTAACAATTTTGATCAATTATAAAACAAGTTCCAATGGTCACCCTACTTATATGTAGTACAAACAATAGGGTAATTAGACCCACAAGCAGACGTAACAGTGCTTTGATAGTATAATGGGTGCTGACGAAATAATAATAACAAATATATGATTTTTAGATGATATACATGTATGTGCTTTGATAGAAGAATTGTGCTAAAAGGGTTTTAAAAAATTGAAGAAAAAATAAATGTTATTTAAGATACACACGCTGTTTATGTATTACGCATGGATGTTAACCATAATTAACTTATTTTGTTATCAAACGTCTTATATGACATTCGTTCAATAGTTGAAATACTCAGATTCTGTTGCAAATATTTGGGGGGAGGGGGGAAGACCATATAACAGGCAATTATATTTTGTAGAAGTTTGCATTTTTCACAGATGTAGTGCTGCTTTAAAGTATGAATATTCATGTAGTTCTAAGAAATGTGTGTATATATGAATTGTGTTTCAGATGGTTGCAGGTGCTATAGAATGACAATATTTCCATGGTTACCGCTGACACCCACAGATAGACATGTTATTATGTCTACTAACACGTAATTACATTTGTCTATTTATATATCAGTCCGCCTCCGTGGTCGAGTGGTTAAGGTCGCTGACTTGTATACCACTGTAACCTATCATCACTGATGGTCACGGGTTCGAGCCCCGCTCAGTCCGTGTCTCATTTATATGAAAAAGTTGGCAGTTTCTTACGGAGGTTGGTGCACCCAAGTACTGGTTAACCGCTGGAGCCTGCCCAGGAAAGGTGTTGTTAGGTAAACTGCCCGCCGGCGATATATGGCGTAAAACCCGAATCATAACATAACATAACTATTTATATATCATGTATGTATTATATATGAAAGAGAAATTATACTACCGTAGTCCCCTAATTTAGTTTATAATATCATTTATTATGTGTGCGTTTTATATTTATCTATCGTCGCTACCGGTTGCCCATATGAGTGACGCCTCCTGAAGAGATTAGTCATTTTAGATTTGTGTAGGATAGTGCAATGATACAGACAGAGACCCATTCCAGAATCTCCTCTGGTTCTTTTATGATCAGATGTAAAGCACTAACACGAGACCTCGGTTTAAAGTCCCATCTGAAAGACTGTTAATTTTCAGTGTCAGACGGGGGATCGAACCTGCGATCCCTGCATTACGAATCCAACGTGTTAACCACTGGCCTACATATCCGTCTGTATTTATATGTTTGTTGTCACTAATGTGATCATGACCAATAAAAGATATTTTTTGTTGAAAAGGTACTATAGTACATGTATTTACCCTTGCACTGTCTGTATAGTTATACATAGTTTGTGAATACAATGTATGTCTGTCTACTGTATAGAGTATCGTGGAATGAATGCTGAAATATATGAAAGCACGTAGAACATGATGTATTGTAACTAACCCACTTTGTGTCACATTGGAAAACATTCATCTAATCCATTGTTTCATAAATGATAATTAAAGTCTTGGTAGCGCTTTTGCTTCATGTGCATTGTCTCAGTTCCCTGCAGAGTAGAGAGGGTTCTATGTTATGTCCTATGTTTTCATGTTCATTTTGCACATAGTTTGCGTCCAGCTATAGCCATATCGATTGTGCCCTTAGGCAAGGCATTTAAATTCCACATATCTTCTATATCTCCCTCATTGCGATGAATTCCATCACAAATGAGGTCACGAGAGTGATTAATATAAGTTGTAAGAACTTGTTTTGCAATCAAGTTAAAATAATTTATATAAACAAAATGATAATTCCTATGTTTTCAGTTCCCTGCAGAGTAGAGAGGGTTCTATGTTTATGTCCTATGTTCTCAGTTCCCTGCAGAGTAGAGAGGGTTCTATGTTTTCAGTTCCCTGCAGAGTAGAGAGGGTTCTATGTTATGTCCTATGTTTCCATTTCCCTGCAGAGTAGAGAGGGTTCTATGTTATGTCCTATGTTTTCAGTTCCCTGCAGAGTAGAGAGGGTTCTATGTTAATGTCCTATGTTTTCAGTTCCCTGCAGAGTAGAGAGGGTTCTATGTTATGTCCTATGTTTTCAGTTCCCTGCAGAGTAGAGAGGGTTCTATGTTAATGTCCTATGTTTTCAGTTCCCTGCAGAGTAGAGAGGGTTCTATGTTAATGTCCTATGTTTTCAGTTCCCTGCAGAGTAGAGAGGGTTCTATGTTAATGTCCTATGTTTTCAGTTCCCTGCAGAGTAGAGAGGGTTCTATGTTATGTCCTATGTTTTCAGTTCCCTGCAGAGTAGAGAGGGTTCTATGTTAATGTCCTATGTTTTCAGTTCCCTGCAGAGTAGAGAGGGTTCTATGTTAATGTCCTATGTTTTCAGTTCCCTGCAGAGTAGAGAGGGTTCTATGTTATGTCCTATGTTTTCAGTTCCCTGCAGAGTAGAGGGTTCTATGTTATGTCCTATGTTTTCAGTTCCCTGCAGAGTAGAGAGGGTTCTATGTTATGTCCTATGTTTTCAGTTCCCTGCAGAGTAGAGAGGGTTCTATGTTAATGTCCTATGTTTTCAGTTCCCTGCAGAGTAGAGAGGGTTCTATGTTAATGTCCTATGTTTTCAGTTCCCTGCAGAGTAGAGAGGGTTCTATGTTAATGTCCTATGTTTTCAGTTCCCTGCAGAGTAGAGAGGGTTCTATGTTAATGTCCTATGTTTTCAGTTCCCTGCAGAGTAGAGAGGGTTCTATGTTAATGTCCTATGTTTTCAGTTCCCTGCAGAGTAGAGAGTGTTCTATGTTATGTCCTATGTTTTCAGTTCCCTGCAGAGTAGAGAGGGTTCTATATTAATGTCCTATGTTTTCAGTTCCCTGCAGAGTAGAGAGGGTTCTATGTTAATGTCCTATGTTTTCAGTTCCCTGCAGAGTAGAGAAGGTTCTATGTTATGTCCTATGTTTTCAGTTCCCTGCAGAGTAGAGAGGGTTCTATGTTAATGTCCTATGTTTTCAGTTCCCTGCAGAGTAGAGAGGGTTCTATGTTAGTGAGTACATGTGAATTCCTCAGTGATGTTGTGTTTCACGACTTTCCATCAGAAATCTTCCTCCAGAGACCAAACATAATTAAGGTTTGCATTTAAATTGCGTGTGCTATTCGGGTATATTATGTTGGAATTTTAACAGCCATGAATTACCAGTAGTAGTCTACATAATTATATATAAGTAAGTAAGTAACTATTTTATTATAGTGACTCGTGCATTAACATAGTTACAATACATACATATAGACAAATAAATATAGCACCCGACCCAATGGGTCTATAAGTCACCTGAATATTAAATCGTTAAAGTACTTTCATTTGTGTTAAGATCATTCGTATACCGATATTTAAATGGCTTTACATACAATATCAACAATTACTGTGAGTGATAGTCCAAAAGAGGTTATATACAACAGGGTGTTGTACTGTGTTTCAGAATCTGGTCTCGTTATTAAGTGGGCCAATGCAGGACCTGGGTAGGCCCCGACTTCAGGCAATACGCACCCTGGCAGATTATGCATCTTGTCTGAGAAGCAAGATAAACTGCCACCAGGATCCAAATCTGTACACAGCAAAACAAGGTAAATATCATCTGTTTAACTCTGTTTCATAAAAGTTCAATAATCTGTATAATAACCCATACAACACCAAGTAACTGACATGGACTGGTGCATGATATTAGTTGACCAATAAATTAATAAGAAAATTACATTTGGACCAGTACATTTATCAAAATGGGTAAATTTGTCTAAAAGCCAGTAATATTACTGGCAAAAAGTGCAGATGGGTCATGAGACGGCTCGTCACAAGCTGGCTTATCTGGATCTACACTTTTTGTAAGCCTATTTAAAGGTCTATAGTGTTGAAAGGGTTAAACGGCTATAAGAAAAAGTAGCATTTAATTATAGTTCACACTCGAATACTCTTAAGGTGATTTTAATTTGTGAGCCTCTCAGCTTGTTGTCCATTTAGTTTTGTATGTGTATTTAGACTTCCTGTTATCTAGAAGTTATTAAAGCGACACTATATCGCAATAAAGGACGTTTATTTGTAAATCCAAATATTCGCACACAAACGGAAAACAATGAAATAAATATAGCACTGTCGTATACGCGAATTGTTTAATATAGCACTGTCGTATACTCGAATTGTTTAATATAGCACTGTCGTATACTCGAATTGTTTAATATAGCACTGTCGTATACTCGAATTGTTTAATATAGCACTGTCGTATACGTGAATTGTTTAATATAGCACTGTCGTAAACGCGAATTGTTTAATATAGCACTGTCGTTTACTCGAATTGTTTAATATAGCACTGTCGTATACTCGAATTGTTTAATATAGCACTGTTGTATACTCAAATTGTTTAATATAGCACTGTCGTAAACGCGAATTGTTTAATATAGCACTGTCGTATACTCAAATTGTTTAATATAGCACTGTCGTATACTCGAATTGTTTAATATAGCACTGTCGTATACTCGAATTGTTTAATATAGCACTGTCGTATACTCGAATTGTTTAATATAGCACTGTCGTATACTTGAATTGTTTAATATAGCACTGTCGTATACGCGAATTGTTTAATATAGCACTGTCGTATACTCGAATTGTTTAATATAGCACTGTCGTATACTCGAATTGTTTAATATAGCACTGTTGTATACTCGAATTGTTTAATATAGCACTTTCGTAAACGCGAATTGTTTAATATAGCACTGTCGTATACTCGAATTGTTTAATATAGCACTGTCGTATACTCGAATTGTTTAATATAGCACTGTCGTATACTCAAATTGTTTAATATAGCACTGTCGTATACTCGAATTGTTTAATATAGCACTGTCGTATACTCGAATTGTTTAATATAGCACTGTCGTATACTCGAATTGTTTAATATAGCACTGTCGTATACGCGAATTGTTTATCAACAAATGTATGTAAACAATGCTTATACATACTCGAGCATGACACAACACTAATGTTGAAACAGCTGTCTTACATGTTTAGTCTGATTGCCGATAGACAGCGATGCATTCCAAATGTACGCAGGGCGTGACAAACCATTTCATGAAAGTTGTACAAAACAAGTGTTTACTAATTATTCAAACTAGAGTGAAAGAATGTTTAGTAGCATTGCTACTTGTACGTACACTTCAAATTTTATAATATTTTTATTCATTACGATATAGTGTCGCTTTATGTCAGTCGAAATGACTTTCCAGTTTCAGCAGTGTATAAATTACAGAAACCGATCAACGAGGAACACAAATTACATGTGCACTGTTGTTTATTTTTCCTTCTGATGACACTTACATGAAAAACCATATGCTTAGAAGCCATAAACTTGAAAACCATATGCTTAGAAGCCATAAGCTTGAAAACCATATGCTTAGAAACCATAAGCTTGAAAACCATAAGCTTGAAAACCATATGCTTAGAAGCCATCAGCTTGAAAACCATATGCTTAGAAACCATAAGCTTGAAAACCATATGCTTAGAAACCATAAGCTTGAAAACCATATGCTTAGAAGCCATAAGCTTGAAAACCATATGCTTAGAAGCCATAAGCTTGAAAATCATATGCTTAGAAACCATAAGCTTGAAAACCATATGCTTAGAAGCCATAAGCTTGAAAACCATATGCTTAGAAGCCATAAGCTTGAAAACCATATGCTTAGAAACCATAAGCTTGAAAACCATATGCTTAGAAACTATATGCTTAGAAACCATATGCTTAGAAGCCATAAGCTTGAAAACCATATGCTTAGAAACAATATATATATATAAGCAATGGAATAACACTGCTTGATGCACCTCTTATGTTGTCATTGTGGCTGTTTTCCGACTGAAACTGTTACTGTCCACTAAATTCTATCTTTTCCATTGAGCAAAGGCGGTCATATGATGACCCTACATGACACTGTGGAGGGTCAGTAAATATCTCGTTTAGTGTCAGTAGAAATAATGACGACTTTCTAAAACTCTCGATTGTGAATTTTAAAAGTGTTAAAAAAGTTCAGAAATTACTTTAATGAATTAAATCGGCGTCAAAACTGTTAGAAAGTTAGAATGAAGCAATAACCTCCTAGCTTCTAGTTCCCTGTCGGTTACGGAACCAAAACTGTTAGAAGGTTAGAATGAAGCAATAACCTCCTAGCTTCTAGTTCCCGATCAGGTACGGAACCAAAACTGTTAGAAAGTTAGAATGAAGCAATAACCTCCTAGCTTCTAGTTCCCGATCAGTTATGGAACCAAAACTGTTAGAAAGTTAGAATGAAGCAATAACCTCCTAGCTTCTAGTTCCCGATCAGGTACGGAACCAAAACTGTTAGAAAGTTAGAATGAAGCAATAACCTCCTAGCTTCTAGTTCCCTGTCGGTTACGGAACCAAAACTGTTAGAAAGTTAGAATGAAGCAATAACCTCCTAGCTTCTAGTTCCCGATCAGGTACGGAACCAAAACTGTTAGAAAGTTAGAATGAAGCAATAACCTCCTAGCTTCTAGTTCCCTGTCAGTTACGGAACCAAATCAATTTGCAGCATCCATTGAGGGCAATAACATAAATGTCAAGGTCAACGAAAATGGGAGCAAAGGAAGATTAAATACCGATAAGATACTGACAGGTTCTTCTTGCCATCAGTCACCCTCTTCACTTTATATTTTGACGCCAATTTATTTTGGATTCAGAATTCGGAATTGATACAATATTTCCAATATATACAGTTAATGACCATGTTGTGCATCAACATCTGTGATAATATATTAATGGATCAATATGTCTACTGGTATTATCAGTATTGATTGTATTTAATGATATATCTTAAGTGCTATATTTTTAATATTGTACCAACATTTTAGATTTTAGTACCACCCAATCTCCATTCTCAACACCCAGCAGTAGTACATCTGCCAACAACAATGCCGACGGTAGAGACGGTAGACCATCTGTGATTGGTTGGACAGACATGCGTCACCGTGGCGATGGGAGAGATGGGGATAGTTCTGAGTCTTCCACAGGGTATATATAACCTTAGTGCAGTTTTCAATTGGAGACGGATCTGTAGTCCAGTGGTAACACGCTGTACTGGTAATCCAGGGATCCCCCGTCTGACCCTAATAAAATTAACAGTCTTTCAGATGGGACTTTAAACCGAGGTCTCGTGTCGGTGTTTTACACCGTGCACATAAAAGAACCAGAGGAGACTCTGGAATGGGTCTGTATCATGCACTATCCTCCAAAATCTAAAATGACTAATCTCTTAAGAAGGCGTCGGCACTTGCTAATTATACAATAAAAGAATTCCAATATTTTATTTGTTCCAATGATATACTGAGTCAAAAAAGAAACGATACCTGGTGTTTATGTGTCTATAATTTCAACATTTATTAAGAAAATTCTTTGAAAATTCATAAGATGATAGTCCAACATGTTTGAAAGAGGAGCACATAAAGCATAATGAGCCTCCGAAACTGTCTGCTGCGTGATGACGTAATTCATCGGACAGGGGTCTAATGGAGTTTTCACACAGACGTCAATACCGAGTATGGGCACCATTTGCGTCTCTCACTGCAATGCACCACCGTCGCATCGAACGGAAGAGTGTCTGAATCTCTTGCTGGTCAATATTTGTCCAATCCTGACGCAAAACATCCCTCAGTTGGTTTAACGTTACCGGCTGACGTCGTCTGATGCGGCGGTCTAACGTATCCCACAAATGTTCTATGGGTGACAAGTCTGGTGACAAATCAGGCCACGGCAGGGTTTCAATATTGTTCTGCTCCAATAATGTGGTGGAAATCCGAGCAGTATGACACCTGGCGTTGTCCTGTTGGAACAGTGTGACGTTTCTGTTGGCGTTAAAGAACGGCACAACAACTGGCGCAAGAAATCTCATCATAGTACCGCTGGGCGTTTAGGTTCCCGTCCACCACTAACAGTTCAGTGCGACTGCCGAAGGTGATACCGCCCCACGCCATAACGCTTCCGCCCCGAACAGATCGACCTGACGTACACATGCGTCGGCGTAACGTTCACCGCGTCTGCGATATACCCGCTCTCTGCCATCCGCTCGACGCAAACAGAACCGCGATTCATCGCTAAACATCACCGAATTCCACTGTAACCGAGTCAAGCGAGCACGTTCCGTCGTCCATTCCCGCCGTACGTCACGGTGACGTCGTGTCAGGATGGGTCCAACGTATGGCCGATAGGCACGAATGCCACGTTCACCGAGCCGGTTCCTGACTGTTTGTGCACTGATGCGATTGTTGGTCATCCCAGGAGTAACGGCAGCTGTGTGCGTAGCAGGTAGGAACCGGTCACGTAAATGTGACGTCCGAATGTGACGGTCCTGTTCACGCGTCGTCACACGTGGTCGTCCACCGATCCATGTGTTCGATAACGTCGAAGTAGACGTGTTATCGTGATCCGTGTAACCCCGAGTCGATTTGCGACGTCACGCTGACGTAAACCGCCGTCAATCATGCCAATGGCACGCATTCTCTGATTGCGGTTTAGCCTAGGCATTTTGTTAGAGGTAACAATGGGTATGTAAGGTGTTTTTCCTCGATGATAATGCAATACCAGTACAATAAACCGGTTTTCCGATTTGTACATGTGTAGGAAGTTGTCTTTGTTCAGGAGCATGTGCAAATCGGAAATTCGGCGTTCCAGGATTATCGGGTGTTTATTTACCTGTGTTTATGGTTGGCTGACGTTGCAATAAGATACCCGGTACTGATACGTAATAATATATTAAACCTTTCTATGGTTTTATCCGTTTTACGTCCTTTTTAGTTTGGTATCATTTCTTTTTTGACTCAGTATATTTCCATCATTTGTAGTATTAACCTCGTTACTGACTGTTTGTAGACATTATAGCACCCATTTGTAAACTATTGTTAACAGTTTAACTATTGGTTATGTGAGGAAACCTGTGTTATCTGCATATAATTTAAACAATATATTTATTCAGGAATGGTACATAACATAGGAATAGTTGAAACAGCACAGTTAGGATTGGGGAATAAGTTACATAGTGTGTGTGCGTTGCATTTTGTGTGCGTGCGTATGTTGTGTGTGTGGTGTGCGTATGTTTGTTGTGTGTGTGTGGTATGTATGAGCATGCACGTGTTGTGTGTGCGTGAGTGTGTGTGAAGTCACTGTCTTGACAAGAAATTTTGTCAGTATGTCAGACAATACTTTATGTCCATGTGTAACTTGCAACCTGCAAAGCAATGTTTTATTCGCAAGTCCGCCTCCGTGGTCGAGTGGTTAAGGTCGCTGACTTGTATACCACTGTAATCTATCATCACTGATGGTCACGGGTTCGAGCCCCGCTCAGGCCGTGTCTCATTTATATGAAAAAGTTGGCAGTTTCTTACGGAGGTCGGTGCACCCAAGTACTGGTTAACCGCTGGAGCCTGCCCAGGAAAGGTGTTGTTAAGTAAACTGCTCGCCGGCGATATAGCCCGAAATGGTGCTGATGCAGGCGTAAAACCCGAAATATAACATATAACATATAACATATTTATTCGCAAATAAATAACGCAAATATGAGTATTATTTTGATTCTGACATTATCAAAATATCTAAAAATCGCATAAATGTTATTCTTTGGAGTGGTAAATAGCATCACAAAACTGCAAAAAATGCTAGCAAAATGACGGTAAATTCTTTCAACACAGTCAAAATGCTGAGTCATGTTAGAATTAATAATATGGTGTTGTTCATTTGTTAACCCTTTGCACTCTAGCAGCAGATAAAATCACTTTTGCAAACATCATAGAGCCAGATCAGACGTCACAGTTCTGTGTTATCTGATCAGGCTCTATGTTGTTTGCTATTCGGATAGTGGAGCTAAAACACTTGACTGAATAGCAAACAACATAGATCCTGATCAGACACTGCGTTACGCCACAGCTGATCTGGATCTATGTTGTTTGCAAATGTGATTTTATTTACTCAGCATGCAAAGGATTAAGTAAGTGTATATTAGTGTGAACTGTGTAATACATGAATATTGACGGATTAGTGGAGAATAATCTCTTAAATATCAACTGTCTACATTCATCATACCATTTAATAATTTTCAATGAAATGCATTTCCTGCATTCTAGATCATCTCGTGCTTCTAGCGTGGGTCTCAGTCCAGCAGCAGAGAATGAGCAGATGGACTTTGAAGACATGCCCTCATTACAGTTCATGCAAATGACCATACCACAGTTTTGTGCCCTCGTTCTGGAGAAGTCGTTACCCCTACTGAAGACAAATGATGAAACCATGACAACTGAACTATTTCATCTGTTAAATCAGACGTTAGATATCATTGTTGCCATAGTAACACCAGAACTGTGGCAGGATAATACAATGGCTGCCAGAGAATGTGTAAGTATTAGGTAGCATTGTTGTCATAGCACTGCTGACTGCCAGACTGGTTGTATCACATGATCAAGAAGCATTGTTGCCATAGTAACGCTGGTTGTCAGTATTGTGTTATGTAGCATTATTGCCATAGTAACACTGGCTGTCAGTAGTGTGATATGTAGCATTATTGCCATAGTAATGCTGGTTGTCAGTAGTGTGTTATGTAGCATTATTGCCATAGTAACACTGGCTGTCAGTAGTGTGATATGTAGCATTATTGCCATAGTAATGCTGGTTGTCAGTAGTGTGTTATGTAGCATTATTGCCATAGTAACACTGGCTGTCAGTAGTGTGATATGTAGCATTATTGCCATAGTAATGCTGGTTGTCAGTAGTGTGTTATGTAGCATTATTGCCATAGTAACACTGGCTGTCAGTAGTGTGATATGTAGCATTATTGCCATAGTAATGCTGGTTGTCAGTAGTGTGTTATGTAGCATTATTGCCATAGTAACACTGGCTGTCAGTAGTGTGATATGTAGCATTATTGCCATAGTAATGCTGGTTGTCAGTAGTGTGTTATGTAGCATTATTGCCATAGTAACACTGGCTGTCAGTAGTGTGATATGTAGCATTATTGCCATAGTAACGTTGGTTGTCAGTAGTGTGTTATGTAGCAGTATTGTCATAGTAATGCTGGTTGTCAGTAGTGTGTTATGTAGCATTATTACCATAGTAACGCTGGTTGTCAGTAGTGTGTTATGTAGCATTATTGCCATAGTAATGCTGGTTGTCAGTAGTGTGTTATGGAGCATTATTGCCATAGTAATGCTGGTTGTCAGTAGTGTGTTATGGAGCATTATTGCCATAGTAATGCTGGTTGTCAGTAGTGTGTTATGTAACATTATTGCCATAGTAACGCTGGTTGTCAGTAGTGTGTTATGTAGCATTATTGCCATAGTAACGCTGGCTGTCAGTAGTGTGTTATGTAGCATTATTGCCATAGTAACGCTGGCTGTCAGTAGTGTGTTATGTAGCATTATTGCCATAGTAATGCTGGCTGTCAGTAGTGTGTTATGTAGCATTATTGCCATAGTAACGCTGGCTGTCAGTAGTGTGTTATGTAGCATTATTGCCATAGTAATGCTGGCTGTCAGTAGTGTGTTATGTAGCATTATTGCCATAGTAATGCTGGCTGTCAGTAGTGTGTTATGTAGCATTATTGCCATAGTAATGCTGGCTGTCAGTAGTGTGTTATGTAGCATTATTGCCATAATAACGCTGGTTGTCAGTAGTGTGTTATGTAGCATTATTGCCATAGTAACGCTGGCTGTCAGTAGTGTGTTATGTAGCATTATTGCCATAGTAATGCTGGTTGTCAGTAGTGTGTTATGTAGCATTATTGCCATAGTAACACTGGCTGTCAGTAGTGTGTTATGTAGCATTATTGCCATAGTAACGCTGGCTGTCAGTAGTGTGTTATGTAGCATTATTGCCATAGTAACGCTGGTTGTCAGTAGTGTGTTATGTAGCATTATTGCCATAGTAACACTGGTTGTCAGTAGTGTGTTATGTAGCATTATTGCCATAGTAACGCTGGCTGTCAGTAGTATGTTATGTAGCATTATTGCCATAGTAACGCTGGCTGTCAGTAGTGTGTTATGTAGCATTATTGCCATAGTAACGCTGGTTGTCAGTAGTGTGTTATGTAGCATTATTGCCATAGTAATGCTGGCTGTCAGTAGTGTGTTATGTAGCATTATTGCCATAGTAACGCTGGTTGTCAGTAGTGTGTTATGTAGCAGTATTGCCATAGTAATGCTGGTTGTCAGTAGTGTGTTATGTAGCAGTATTGCCATAGTAATGCTGGTTGTCAGTATTGTGTTATGTAGCATTATTGCCATAGTAACGCTGGTTGTCAGTAGTGTGTTATGTAGCATTATTGCCATAGTAAAGCTGGTTGTCAGTAGTGTGTTGTGTATCTAACTACTCTATACTCCACGCTATCGCAATAGTCCTCATTGTATCTAAACTCAGATCGTTGTTGCCTCCAGTTGCAATTATCTCCTTGACAATAGTTATTGAAATTAGCTCATTGATACACCAGGTAATATACAGAGAGACAGGTAGATTTATATCTCACTTTTATGTTAAATATATATAAAACATATAAAATGCATAACACCAGTCAATATGACTTATGAGGGACAGCAGTTATTAAAACAGATAAACAAAAGAGCTATTTACATTCAAGTCATAAGAGCAAATGTTAATCTAAATATTATGTCAGTAAAATCTAAAATAAAAGTCTTCATGTACAATATATAAATACAATAAAACTGACTGAATCTTTCTGGTAGTATTAACATTTCATGACAGGTTTTGGCACTGTATTTGACCTATATTTGCATTAAGCATGATATGATTAAATTATCTGTATCGCAATAAGTTGAAGAGTGTAAAGTTTCATGGTTTAATAATGCTGTTAAGTTCTGGCTCTGAGAGTGTCAAATAACGGACATATTAATGGTATGTGTACTTCATCCTCGACCTCATTTTTACATACGAAGCACATCCTTTCATTGACCGGAAGTTCACTGTAGCGTCCATTCTCAATCCAAAGAGGCGCTACCCCACACATAATGAACTTCTATGTTGATGCGATATAATACATGGTTGCGGACAAAGTGAACATATTTGTACTTTATTTCCAGAGTGAAAAATTCATTGAGAGTTTAGATGTACTTGCTGACCTCTTGAAATATCATCACCATAGCAACATGCCATATGACCTTGAGGAGAGTAGAGTTCAAGGACCAAGTGACCTTATACAACATAGACTGGCTTATATAGGTCTGTCTGTATTCGTTGGAAAGTTTGTGAGACTGTTGGTCCCTGTAGAAAAGGTAGGTTGGGCATACAGCTACAATTAATAACCGTTTATTGGGGCTCTCAAATTTTTCTTTGGGCACACTGATGTTCATGTAAATTTGCCACATTAGTTTATACAGCGGGGCTCGACCTCCGGACCATTCGCACCTGAAGCGAACACGCATCCACTGCGCTATCACGACTTCCACAATTTGCCACATTCACGCTAG
This sequence comes from Archivesica marissinica, assembly GCA_014843695.1. Taxonomy (NCBI): domain Eukaryota; kingdom Metazoa; phylum Mollusca; class Bivalvia; order Venerida; family Vesicomyidae; genus Archivesica; species Archivesica marissinica. Next base: position 35,629,398 of record CM026395.1, read on the forward strand.
CATTGTTAAATATAAGTATCCCGTATAGTATGTTCCTTATTAATTCTCCGATGGCCTCTACTTTGGCATACATATGTTTATTTATCGTCGCTACATGTGAGCGACTCCTCCTGAAGAGATTAGTCATTTTAGATTTTTGGAGAATAGTGCAATGATACAGACACGGTCACAGAGACCCATTCCAGAGTCTCCTCTGGTTCTTTTACGTGCACAGTGTACAGCACCGACCGAGACCTCGGTTTAAACTCCCATCTGAAAGACTGTTATTTTTATTAGGGTCAGACGGGGGATCAAACCTGTGATCCCTGGATTACCAGTCCAGCCTGTTACCACTGGACTATAGATCCGTCTGGCCTCTACTTTTCCCTAGTCAAGCCGACTAAGGTGAAATGACCAATGGGAGAACTGTACTAGTCTGTTGAAGTGTATATGTTAAATTAGCAGGTCGTGTGGAGGTTTAATCTAGAAACTTAAATTATGAAGAAGTTTTTGATATATTTGGAGCAGTTTGTTTACTTAGCTAAGTGCACTTAATATATGAAAATAATTCTTCCTCAGATTGGGTCAGGGTACGCTTTCTATCAGATCTCTAGCGTTAGACTCTGACAGGATGTACAGGACCTCTAGACTCAGTACGTCAAAAAGATAATTTTGTTTTACATACAGACAAAATATGCTTTCACTAGTCTGGTTTTTCTAAAATTGAGTCATAGGATACACAGAACAGAACTGAGAACTACACTTTACTGATACATACACAGAACAAACATGAACTGAGAACTACACTTTACTGATACATACACAGAACAAACATGAACTGAGAACTACACTTTACTGATACATACACAGAACAAACATGAACTGAGAACTACACTTTACTGATACACAGCCATACACAGAACTCATGTTACTGGGTTGAACAAGTAAGATTACATAATGCTAAGCATTCTATAATTACTAGTATATTAATTTGTTTATAGAGCCGTGGAATAATTCCGGAGAATATGCTGTCAGTATTCAACATGATGGTTTATGACGAGTGCCTTAGCAACGCACTTCCTGACCTGCAGGTCCTGTTGCTAGGCTACCTGAAGCAGCTAGATGAAGGAAGATACAATGTTTATGTTTCCACGGCAACAATTTGTCAGTCATTGACGAAGACATGTAAATTTTTGACTCTTTGCCAGGAAGAGGTATGCATACACATTCATTATTTTGGTATTGAATGTATTTTGCAGAATTTTGCCAGTTAGAAAGAGGTATTAGCAATATTTTCATGAAGTTTCAATTGAAAAAGCTATACAGCTGACTTTCAGAAGATTGGTGATTCTACCTGGGTGCCTGTCCATGTCTCTGAAGCATTGTATAACCCTTTCCGTCATAGAGATTTAGGTTTATATACTATTATATCTCCATACAAACGACAGCCATTTAGCTATCATGCAGTGGATAAGTAGTTGCCATATTTATCCCACCTCCATAGATATTACTGGGACTACATGAGATTTAGGTTGATATACTATTATATCTCCATATAAACGACAGCCATTTAGCTATCATGCAGTGGATAAGTAGTTGCCATATTTATCCCACCTCCATAGATATTACTGGGACTACATAGAGATAGTCGCCAGATCGGACAGGTGCGTTTTCTCCGGGTACTCCGGTTTCCACCCACATGAATGACCACAAATACGCTGTCATCCGCGCCAATGAGAATGATTAATATAAGTTGTTACAGCTTGTTTCGCAATCATTATAAAATAAATAAAGTTTATACTACAAAGTTAAAGTAAGAAAGGAGAAGCTTGTTGATCCACCGAAGTGTACCCTGTATACTCTATGATCCACCGAGGTGTACACTGTATACTCTATGATCCACCAAGGTGTACACTGTATACTCTATGATCCACCAAGGTGTACACTGTATACTCTATGATCCACCGAAGTGTACCCTGTATACTCTATGATCCACTGAGGTGTACACTGTATACTCTATGATCCACTGAGGTGTACACTGTATACTCTATGATCCACCAAGGTGTACCCTGTATATACTCTATGATCCACCGAGGTGTACACTGTATACTCTATGATCCACCAAGGTGTACACTGTATACTCTATGATCCACCAAGGTGTACACTGTATACTCTATGATCCACCGAGGTGTACTCTGTATACTCTATGATCCACCAAGGTGTACACTGTATACTCTATGATCCACCGAGGTGTACTCTGTATACTCTATGATCCACCAAGGTGTACACTGTATACTCTATGATCCACCAAGGTGTACTCTGTATACTCTATGATCCACCAAGGTGTACACTGTATACTCTATGATCCACCGAGGTGTACTCTGTATACTCTATGATCCACCAAGTGTACTCTGTATACTCTATGATCCACCAAGGTGTACACTGTATACTCTATGATCCACCAAGGTGTACACTGTATACTCTATGATCCACTGAGGTGTACACTGTATACTCTATGATCCACCAAGGTGTACACTGTATACTCTATGATCCACTGAGGTGTACACTGTATACTCTATGATCCACTGAGGTGTACACTGTATACTCTATGATCCACCGAGGTGTACACTGTATACTCTATGATCCACCAAGGTGTACTCTGTATACTCTATGATCCACCAAGTGTACACTGTATACTCTATGATCCACTGAGGTGTACACTGTATACTCTATGATCCACCGAGGTGTACTATGTATACTCTATGATCCACCAAGGTGTACACTGTATACTCTATGATCCACCAAGGTGTACACTGTATACTCTATGATCCACCAAGGTGTACACTGTATACTCTATGATCCACCAAGGTGTACTCTGTATACTCTATGATCCACCAAGGTGTACACTGTATACTCTATGATCCACCAAGGTGTACACTGTATACTCTATGATCCACCAAGGTGTACTCTGTATACTCTATGATCCACCAAGTGTACACTGTATACTCTATGATCCACTGAGGTGTACTCTGTATACTCTATGATCCACCAAGTGTACTCTGTATACTCTATGATCCACCAAGTGTACCCTGTATACTCTATGATCCACCAAGTGTACCCTGTATATACTCTATGATCCACCGAGGTGTACTCTGTATACTCTATGATCCACCAAGGTGTACACTGTATACTCTATGATCCACCAAGGTGTACACTGTATACTCTATGATCCACCAAGGTGTACCCTGTATATCTCTATGATCCACCGAGGTGTACACTGTATACTCTATGATCCACCAAGGTGTACTCTGTATACTCTATGATCCACCAAGTGTACTCTGTATACTCTATGATCCACCGAGGTGTACACTGTATATCTCTATGATCCACTGAGGTGTACTCTGTATACTCTATGATCCACCAAGGTGTACTCTGTATACTCTATGATCCACCAAGGTGTACACTGTATATACTCTATGATCCACTGAGGTGTACTCTGTATACTCTATGATCCACCGAGGTGTACTCTGTATACTCTATGATCCACCAAGGTGTACTCTGTATACTCTATGATCCACTGAGGTGTACACTGTATACTCTATGATCCACCAAGGTGTACTCTGTATACTCTATGATCCACCGAGGTGTACACTGTATACTCTATGATCCACCGAGGTGTACTCTGTATACTCTATGATCCACTGAGGTGTACACTGTATACTCTATGATCCACTGAGGTGTACACTGTATACTCTATGATCCACCGAGGTGTACTCTGTATACTCTATGATCCACTGAGGTGTACACTGTATACTCTATGATCCACTGAGGTGTACACTGTATACTCTATGATCCACCAAGGTGTACACTGTATACTCTATGATCCACCAAGGTGTACCCTGTATATACTCTATGATCCACCGAGGTGTACACTGTATACTCTATGATCCACCAAGGTGTACACTGTATACTCTATGATCCACCAAGGTGTACACTGTATACTCTATGATCCACCAAGGTGTACTCTGTATACTCTATGATCCACCAAGGTGTACACTGTATATACTCTATGATCCACTGAGGTGTACTCTGTATACTCTATGATCCACTGAGGTGTACTCTGTATACTCTATGATCCACCAAGGTGTACTCTGTATACTCTATGATCCACTGAGGTGTACTCTGTATACTCTATGATCCACTGAGGTGTACACTGTATACTCTATGATCCACTGAGGTGTACACTGTATACTCTATGATCCACCAAGGTGTACACTGTATACTCTATGATCCACTGAGGTGTACACTGTATACTCTATGATCCACCGAGGTGTACTCTGTATACTCTATGATCCACCAAGGTGTACACTGTATAGTCTATGATCCACCAAGGTGTACACTGTATACTCTATGATCCACCGAGGTGTACTCTGTATACTCTATGATCCACCGAGGTGTACACTGTATACTCTATGATCCACTGAGGTGTACACTGTATACTCTATGATCCACTGAGGTGTACACTGTATACTCTATGATCCACTGAGGTGTACACTGTATACTCTATGATCCACTGAGGTGTACACTGTATACTCTATGATCCACCGAGGTGTACACTGTATACTCTATGATCCACCAAGGTGTACACTGTATACTCTATGATCCACTGAGGTGTACACTGTATACTCTATGATCCACCAAGGTGTACACTGTATACTCTATGATCCACTGAGGTGTACACTGTATACTCTATGATCCACTGAGGTGTACACTGTATACTCTATGATCCACCGAGGTGTACACTGTATACTCTATGATCCACCAAGGTGTACACTGTATACTCTATGATCCACTGAGGTGTACACTGTATACTCTATGATCCACCAAGGTGTACACTGTATACTCTATGATCCACCGAGGTGTACACTGTATACTCTATGATCCACCAAGGTGTACACTGTATACTCTATGATCCACTGAGGTGTACACTGTATACTCTATGATCCACCAAGGTGTACACTGTATACTCTATGATCCACTGAGGTGTACTCTGTATACTCTATGATCCACCAAGGTGTACTCTGTATACTCTATGATCCACCAAGGTGTACACTGTATACTCTATGATCCACTGAGGTGTACACTGTATACTCTATGATCCACCAAGGTGTACACTGTATACTCTATGATCCACTGAGGTGTACACTGTATACTCTATGATCCACCAAGGTGTACTCTGTATACTCTATGATCCACCAAGGTGTACTCTGTATACTCTATGATCCACCAAGGTGTACACTGTATACTCTATGATCCACCAAGGTGTACACTGTATACTCTATGATCCACTGAGGTGTACTCTGTATACTCTATGATCCACCGAGGTGTACTCTGTATACTCTATGATCCACCAAGGTGTACACTGTATACTCTATGATCCACCAAGGTGTAGTCTGTATACTCTATGATCCACCAAGGTGTACTCTGTATACTCTATGATCCACCGAGGTGTACTCTGTATACTCTATGATCCACCAAGGTGTACACTGTATACTCTATGATCCACCAAGGTGTAGTCTGTATACTCTATGATCCACCAAGGTGTACTCTGTATACTCTATGATCCACCGAGGTGTACTCTGTATACTCTATGATCCACCAAGGTGTACACTGTATACTCTATGATCCACCAAGGTGTAGTCTGTATACTCTATGATCCACCAAGGTGTACTCTGTATACTCTATGATCCACCGAGGTGTACTCTGTATACTCTATGATCCACCAAGGTGTACACTGTATACTCTATGATCCACCAAGGTGTAGTCTGTATACTCTATGATCCACCAAGGTGTACTCTGTATACTCTTTTCTGTGAGTCCCTGGCTTAAGACAGGTTTGACTAAATAAATATGTGTGCATACCCCATTCAAGATTGTCTATTTATACACTGAGTATGTGTGCATGTGTGGTTATACATCTACCTGACATGTTTAACTGTGTTTGTAATAAATCTATGTGTATCTTCCAGGCTTCAAGATTGTCTAAGGATACACTGAGTATGTGCGAGGCGTCGTTTATATGCCTACCATACCATAAACACTTCGGTTACATCACAGAGACCGTCAAACTGTGCTCGGATATGTGAGTATAGATTGTTCTATGTTGTAAATTCGGAATCCAAGTGATTAGAACACATGTCATCTAGAACTTACATAACAGTAAAATAAACATTGATATTGCATACTTATCTATTAATAGTAACACATTAAAGAAATTGCATCAGCCATCAGTCTAGTCACGTGGGTGGGCCAATATGAATTATTGGCCTGGACTAGGGTGGGCCAAATATCCATATAGGACTTGTCACCAACATTACTTCTCAATGAACATCTTCTAGGAGCAAGAATAGGTATACCAGTCTCAAACACATTAAGTAAAATATGAATAGTCCGAGACAGAGGAATCTTATCCGAAATATACAACGATTGCGAAGCAAGTTTTAACAACTTATATTAATCACTCTCGTTGGCGCGGATGAAAGCATATATGTGGTCATTCGTGTTGGAAGAAACCGGAGTACCCGGAGAAAACCCACCTGTCCGGTTTGGTGACCACCGTACCATCTCACATACTTCCCAGTCCGAGGATCGAACCCGGGTTGCATTGGTGAGAAGCGAGCACGCTAACCACTGCGCTAATCGGACAGCCTACAGTGTAACAACTGGAAGGCAAAACAGAACATGTTATAGTACTATTGAGTTGCTTCAGCCTACCTTACAGCCTACCTTACAGCCTACCTTACAGCCTACCTTACAGCCTACCTTACAGCCTACCTTACAGCCTACCTTACATCCTACCTTACAGCCTACCTTACAGCCTACCTTACAGCCTACCTTACATCCTACCTTACAGCCTACCTTACAGCCTACCTTACATCCTACCTTACATCCTACCTTACAGCCTACCTTACATCCTACCTTACAGCATACCTTACAGCCTACCTTACATCCTACATTACAGCCTACCTTACAGCCTACCTTACATCCTACCTTACAGCTTACAGCCTACCTTACAGCCTACCTTACAGTCTACCTTACAGCCTATCTTACACCTTACAGCCTACCTTACAGCCTACCTTACAGCCTACCTTACATCCTACCTTACAGCCTACCTTACATCCTACCTTACATCCTACCTTACAGCCTACCTTACAGCATACCTTACATCCTACATTACAGCCTACCTTACAGCTTACCTTACAGCCTACCTTACAGCCTACATTACAGCTTACAGCCTACCTTACAGCCTACCTTACAGCCTACCTTACAGCCTACCTTACAGCCTACCTTACAGCTTACCTTACAGCCTACCTTACAGCCTACCTTACAGCTTACAGCCTACCTTACAGCCTACCTTACAGCTTACAGCCTACCTTACAGCCTACCTTACAGCCTACCTTACAGCCTACCTTACAGCCTACCTTACAGCCTACCTTACAGCCTACCTTACATCCTACCTTACAGCCTACCTTACAGCCTACCTTACAGCCTACCTTACATCCTACCTTACAGCCTACCTTACATCCTACCTTACAGCCTACCTTACATCCTACCTTACATCCTACCTTACAGCCTACCTTACATCCTACCTTACAGCATACCTTACAGCCTACCTTACATCCTACATTACAGCCTACCTTACAGCCTACCTTACATCCTACCTTACAGCCTACCTTACAGCCTATCTTACAGCCTACCTTACAGCCTACCTTACAGCTTACAGCCTACCTTACAGCCTACCTTACAGCCTATCTTACAGCCTATCTTACAGCCTACCTTACAGCCTACCTTACAGCCTACCTTACATCCTACCTTACAGCCTACCTTACAGCCTACCTTACATCCTACCTTACATCCTACCTTGCAGCCTACCTTACAGCCTACCTTACAGCCTACCTTACAGCCTACCTTACAGCTTACAGCCTACCTTATAGCCTACCTTACAGCCTACCTTACAGCCTATCTTACACCTTACAGCCTACCTTACAGCCTACCTTACAGCCTATCTTACAGCCTATCTTACACCTTACAGCCTACTTTACAGCCTACCTTACAGCCTACCTTACAGCCTACCTTACAGCTTACAGCCTACCTTACAGCCTACCTTACAGCTTACAGCCTACCTTACAGCCTACCTTACATCCTACCTTACAGCCTACCTTACAGCCTACCTTACAACCTACCTTACAGCCTACCTTACAGCCTACCTTATAGCCTACCTTACAGCCTACCTTACATCCTACCTTACAGCCTACCTTACAGCCTACCTTACACCCTACCTTACATCCTACCTTTCAGCCTACCTTACATCCTACCTTACATCCTACCTACAGCCTACCTTACAGCCTACCTTACATCCTACCTTACAGCCTACCTTACATCCTACCGTACATCCTACCTTACAGCCTACCTTACAGCCTACCTTACATCCTACCTTACATCCTACCTTACAGTCCTTACAGCCTACCTTACATCCTACCTTACAGCCTACCTTACAGCTTACAGCCTACCTTACAGCCTACCTTACAGCCTACCTTACAGCTTACAGCCTACCTTACAGTCCTACCTTACAGCCTACCTTACAGCCTACCTTACAGTCTACCTTACAGCTTACAGCAAACCTTACAACCTACCTTACAGCCTACCTTACAGCCTACCTTACATCCTACCTTACAGCCTATCTTACACCTTACAGCCTACCTTACAGCCTACCTTACAGCCTACCTTACAGCTTACAGCCTACCTTACAGCCTACCTTACAGCCTACCTTACAGCTTACAGCCTACCTTACATCCTACCTTACAGCCTACCTTACAGCTTACAGCCTACCTTACAGCCTACCTTACAGCTTACAGCCTACCTTACAGCTTACAGCCTACCTTACCGCCTACCTTACAGCCTACCTTCAGATCTATAAGAATAAGCACTCCATAATTAATCCCACGCTGACATCATTATGTGAGATTGTACGGTGTTCGCCAGATCGGACAGGTGGGTTTTCTCCGGGTACTCCGGTTTCCTCCCGCACGAATGACCACAAGTACCCTGTCATCTGCGCCAATGAGATTAATATAAGTTATTACAGCTTGTTTTGCAATCGTTGTTAAATAAGTAAAGTTTATAATTGATGCATCATCGCTGACGTTTAAAGCGTATTTAGAAACATGTTATTATGTCAGTCACTTAAATGACGTATTAAAATGAAAAACTAAATTTGTAATTAACATGTACTCTCGAGTCACTGATCAATACATTGTTGTTAAATAACACGATCCACTTTAGTTTATGGGTGGCCGAAAAATAAAAGTTGTGCCACCTACCAAATGTTACTTTAGTTAAGTTCTCCCCCTATAAATGTTTTTGTTTTCAGGTATGCAATATATAACTTATTAGTGGTTGTGGTACATGTGGTATTTCAGTTGTTCCAAGTCTCAGCACTACGAGAGCTTGCAGGGAGCATACACAAAGTTGGTGCTGAAATGTTTGTCACACCCTGTAGATAAAATAAGGCTACATGCATATACTACAGTGTTACACTCAGTACAGGTGGGTATGCATTTTGAATATGTTCTGACGTTGCCTGTGAATTGAATATTTGTATGATGCATATTTTTTTTGGCTGTCCGATTAGCGCAGTGGTTAGCACGCTCGCTTCTCACCAATGCAACCCAGGTTCGATCCTCGGGCCGGGAAGTATGTGAGATGGTACAGTGGTCGCCAGATCGGACAGGTGGGTTTTCTCCGGGTACTCCGGTATCCTCCCGCACGAATGACCACATATATGCTTTCATCTGCGCCAACGAACGTGATTAATATAAGTTGTTAGAACTTGCTTCGCAATCGTTAATATATATAATGTATCGTCGCTACCGGTTGCCCATATGAACGATGCCTCCTGAAGAGATTAATCATTTTAGATTTTTGGAGGATAGTTCAATGATACATACAGGGGCCCATTCCAGAGTCTCCTCTGGGTTATTTTACGTGCACAGTGTACTCGGTCCCATCTGAAAATTAGAATTTTATTAGGGTCAGACCATGTTCAATCTCTGGTGCAAGATATATTTTATTGAAATCTTTGTTCGCTTTGATAATCAAATTTGAATTGCATTCTTTCAGGCTCAACTGAGCGTAGCAAGGGCGTCGGATCCGTCTTCAACATCTTGTCTTAAAGTGAAATTTATCATCGACTCCGGTATGCTGTACGAGATTATAGTATATGGTTTAGCTGACAAAGATGCCAAGGTAGCTACTGTAAGAGGAGTAACATGTAGTAGTCATGCCATGTCAGGGATCATTCTAAGTCAGAATTCAAGTGAGAAAGCGCTCGATCACATCCTTAAATGCTGTTATTTAATCAATGTTAACAAAATATGCTTAAAATGCACAGTATGACCATTAAATGTAACATTTTAATAGGAGTGCTTTAAAATGAGCCCATCTATCTTACTGGCCAAAATTTTGTATGAAAATTTTAAAAGAAAATAAAAAAATTTAGGGAGAAGTGGTGCCCCTAGAGGGTGAAGTCTTAGGGCGACTATTTCACCCTCTAAAATGATCACTGCATATTCTTCCGAAATGTCTACATATTCTCTATGTGTGAGACATCACTCTAACCCTGCTGAGCCATCTGTCACGCTTGTTTCCGCTTGGTGATTTTGGGATCAGTGCTTACGGTCACGTTGACCTCGAATTCAAAAGCTCAATATATTGAGAAAATAGTTGAAGTGTGCCGTCGTCAAGCTTTGGGGAAAAACATTTGTAATGGTCAGTAGATGACCCATATTGATTTCTGGATCACTGGGTCAGAAAGTTCAGAAGGTCGCAGAGACATTGCATGGATTAATATATTATGAAGTACTGGGTTTACATGACCCCTATGGATTTTGGGGTCAAAGTTCATTGGGACCATAAATTCAAAACCATTGTCAGTTAAGAACTGTTCAAACATTACGTCTTCAGATGTTATAGGAACAATGATCATGTCCTATTATTTGATTATATATCATAAGTGTATTCCTGTAGATTGCGGGTTGTGCTTCTGATGTAATGTCCCACCTGCTGAAGAGTCAGTTACTGATGTCCCCAGAAATGTGGCAGACCTTGTTACAAGCTATACTGAGAGGACTTCCAATACTGCAGGTATGTATTGCAATCTCCCGTCCTGTGTCTCCCTCTATGTGTTGCTTCTCCCTGTGTTTCCATTCCCTGTGCCTCCCTCTCTGGGCCTCACCTCCCTATGTTTCCACTCCCTGTGCCTCCCTCTCTGGGCCTCACCTCCCTATGTTTCCACTCTCTGTGCCTCCCTCTCTGGGCCTCACCTCCCGATGTTTTCACTCCCTGTGCCACCCTCTCTGGGCCTCACCTCCCTATGTTTCCACTCCCTGTGCCTCCCTCTCTGGGCCTCACCTCACTGTGTTTCCACTCCCTGTGCCTCCCTCTCTGGGCCTCACCTCCCTGTGTTTCCACTCCCTGTTCCTCCCTCTCTGGGCCTCACCTCACTGTGTTTCCACTCCCTGTGCCTCCCTCTCTGGGCCTCACCTCCCTGTGTTTCCACTCCCTGTGCCTCCCTCTCTGGGCCTCACCTGCCTAAGTTTCCACTCCCTGTGCCTCCCCTCCTTATGTTTCCACTCTCTGGGCCTCCCTCTCTGGGTCTCACCTACCTGTGTTTCCACTCCCTGTCCTCCCTCTCTGGGCCTCACCTCCCTGTGTTTCCACTCCCTGTGCCTCCCCTCCCTATGTTTCCACTCTCTGGGCCTCACCTACCTGTGTTTCCACACCCTGTTCCTCACTCTCTGGGCCTCACCTCCCTGTGTTTCCACTCCCTGTGCCTCCCTATCTGAGCCTCACCTCCCTGTGTTTCCACTCCCTTGCTGGGCCTCACCTGCCTGTGTCTCCCTCTCTGAGCCTCATCTCCCTATGTTTCCACTCCCTGTTCCTCACTCTCTAGGCCTCACCTCCCTGTGTTTCCACTCCATGTGCCTCCCTCTCTGAGCCTCACCTCCCTGTGCCTCCCTCTCTGAGCCTCACCTCCCTGTGTTTCCACTCCCTGTGCCTCCCTTGCTGGGCCTCACCTGCCTGTGTCTCCCTCTCTGGGCCTCACCTCCCTGTGTTTCCTCTCCCTGTGTCTCGCTCTCTGGGCCTTACCTCCCTGTTTTTCCACTCCCTGTGCCTCCCTCTATGAGCCTCACCTCCCTGTGTTTCCACTCCCTGTGCCTCCCTCTTTGAGCCACACCTCCCTGTGTTTCTCTCTTTTCCTCATGTTTTTATTTCATCTGTAGCCAATATAGTTGGTCTTGTTTAGTTGATGCATCGTATAACCTAATACACTATCTTGTTTTGGTGCAGTATAACCTGTACTGTGTTGATGCATCGTATAGCCTAATACACTATCTTGTTTTGGTGCAGTATAACCTGTACTGTGTTGATGCATCGTATAGCCTAATACACTATCTTGTTTTGGTGCAGTATAACCTGTACTGTGTTGATGCATCGTATAGCCTAATACACTATCTTGTTTTGGTGCAGTATAACCTGTACTGTGTTGATGCATCGTATAGCCTAATACACTATCTTGTTTTGGTGCAGTATAACCTGTACTGTGTTGATGCATCGTATAGCCTAATACACTATCTTGTTTTGGTGCAGTATAACCTGTACTGTGTTGATGCATCGTATAGCCTAATACACTATCTTGTTTTGGTGCAGTATAACCTGTACTGTGTTGATGCATCGTATAGCCTAATACACTATCTTGTTTTGGTTCAGTATAACCTGTACTGTGTTGATGCATCGTATAGCCTAATACACTATCTTGTTTTGGTGCAGTATAACCTGTACTGTGTTGATGCATCGTATAACCTAATACACTATTTTGAACGTGACATTTTGGGGGCCTCCGTGACTGAGCGATTAAGCCCCTCACAACTGCAGGTTCGAATCCCACTGGGGGGGTGTCAAATCCTTTCAAGTGAGGAAGCTATCCAGCTGGCTTGCGGAAATTCAGTGGTTCACCCTGGTGCTCGCGCATGCATTAAATACTGCTCGGAGGGGCACCTGGGGTCTTCCTCCACCTATGACAGCTGGAGATTCCATATGACCTAAGCCGTTGGTGCAACTTTAGACCCCAAAAACAAACAAACAAACACAAAATATAACTTTTTCAGTCCTATGCTGGTCCTACAACAGTGATTGGCACTACAATTCTTTCAATGTTGGAACCGAGGTCTACAGAATCTGTTAATGAACTGTCAATGCTGGAGAAATTCAGGGGAACATTAAGATGTATGCTGTCTTCTGACCTGAAGTAAGTCCACTTCATAGTTTACTAGAAATGGTGTCGTCTAGCATGAGAGGGTGTTGTCAGACTGTTGGAGGGTGTGGTCTGATTGTGATGTTTGTTCTGACTAATTGGAGGGTGTGGTATAACATGTGAGGCACGATCTGCCAGTTAGATGGTGGTCTAGCTTGTGAGGGTGTGGTATAACAATCTGCCGGTTAGATGGTGGTCTAACTCGTGAGGGTGTGGTATAACAATCTGCCAGTTAGATGGTGGTCTAGCTTGTGAGGGTGTGGTATAACAATCTGCCGGTTAGATGGTGGTTTAGCTTGTGCGGGTGTGGTATAACATGTGAGGGCATGATCTGCCGGTTAGATGGTGGTCTAGCTCGTGAGGGTGTGGTATAATGGGTGAGGGTGTGGTCTAGCTTGTGAGGGTGTGGTCTAGCTTGTGAGGGTGTGGTATAACAATCTGCCAGTTAGATGGTGGTCTAGCTTGTGAGGGTGTGGTATAACAATCTGCCAGTTAGATGGTGGTCTAGCTTGTGCGGGTGTGGTATAACATGTGAGGGCATGATCTGCCGGTTAGATGGTGGTCTAGCTTGTGAGGGTGTGGTATAACGGGTGAGGGTGTGGTCTAGCTTGTGAGGGTGTGGTCTAGCTTGTGAGGGTGTGGTATAACGGGTGAGGGTGTGGTATAACAACCTGCCGGTTAGATGGTGGTCTAGCTTGTGAGGGTGTGGTCTAGCTTGTGAGGGTGTGGTCTAGCTTGTGAGGGTGTGGTCTAGCTCGTGAGGGTGTGGTATAACGGGTAGGGTGTAACGGGTGAGGGCACGATCTGCCGGTTAGATGGTGGTCTAGCTCGTGAGGGTGTGGTATAACGGGTGAGGGTTGGTATAACAACCTGCCGGTTAGATGGTGGTCTAGCTTGTGAGGATGTGGTATAACGGGTGAGGGTGTGGTATAACAACCTGCCGGTTAGATGGTGGTCTAGCTTGTGAGGGTGTGGTCTAGCTTGTGAGGGTGTGGTCTAGCTTGTGAGGGTGTGTTCTAGCTTGTGAGGATGTGGTATAACGGGTGAGGGTGTGGTATACGGGTGAGGGCACGATCTGCCGGTTAGATGGTGGTCTAGCTCGTGAGGGTGTGGTATAACGGGTGAGGGTGTGGTATAACGGGTGAGGGCACGATCTGCCGGTTAGATGGTGGTCTAGCTTGTGAGGGTGTGGTCTAGCTTGTGAGGGTGTGGTCTAGCTTGTGAGGGTGTGGTATAACATGTGAGGCACGATCTGCCAGTTAGATGGTGGTCTAGCTTGTGAGGGTGTGGTATAACATGTGAGGCACGATCTGCCGTTAGATGGTGGTCTAGCTTGTGAGGGTGTGGTATAACAATCTGCCGGTTAGATGGTGGTCTAGCTTGTGAGGGTGTGGTATAACAATCCCAGTTAGATGGTGGTCTAGCTTGTGAGGGTGTGGTATAACAATCTGCCAGTTAGATGGTGGTCTAGCTTGTGAGGGTGTGGTATAACAATCTGCCGGTTAGATGGTGGTCTAGCTTGTGAGGGTGTGGTATAACAATCTGCCGGTTAGATGGTGGTCTAGCTTGTGAGGGTGTGGTATAACAATCTGCCAGTTAGATGGTGGTCTAGGTTGTGAGGGTGTGGTATAACAATCTGCCAGTTAGATGGTGGTCTAGCTTGTGAGGGTGTAAATTGGTGAGATTAAGATCCGACTGTTGTCGAGTGTTCGAGAACTCAGTTCATTATTGTAATGTGATACACAACAGCTTCCAATATGCATGCGAACATATCAAGGGCTGATGCTGACTCGAGGCAAACTTGCTTGGGGGGGGGACGAGAGACATTGCTGACTCAACAAACTTGCTGGGGGGGGGGACGAGAGACATTGCTGACTCGAGACAAACCTGTTTGGGGGGGGACGAGAGACATTGCTGACTCAAGACAAACTTGCTGGGGGGGGGGGGGGACGAGAGACATTGCTAACTCGAGGCAAACTTGTTTGGGTGGGGACGAGAGACATTGCTGACTCGAGACAAACTTGCTTGGGTGGGGGGGACGAGAGACATTGCTGACTCGAGACAAACTTGCTTGGGGGGGGGGGGGACGAGAGACATATGTGTTTGTTTCAAAAACAACCTTCTGCAAACAACGTTTGACTTGTTTTGGAATGTAGATTTGCAATTACAATCAAACCTGTGAACAAAGACCACCCATAGGTGACGAGATGATCATTCCTTATATTTAAGTGGCCCTTTTTATTCACTGGTTCAATGATAAAGGTACGTGGCTGAGCGATTGCGGTAGCTGAATTCCAATCACTTGCCACTCACTGCTGTAGGTTCAAATACCACTGAGGATGTCTTAATTATTTCATGTCAGGAAACTATCAAACTGATTTCCAGAAGGTTGGTGGTTCTATCCAGGTACCTGTATTTGTCTGAAAAACTGTTTGGAGGGGTACTCCGGGGGGGGATCTTCCTCTGCCAGTAGCTGGAGAGACTCCATATAACCCAAGGTGGAAGTCGTGATAGCGCAGTGGATGCGCGTTCGCTTCATGTGCGAAAGGTCCGGAGTTCGAGCCCTGCTGGAGCCGTTACGATTGTGCCCTTAGGCAAGGCATTTAAATTCCACATTGCCTCTTCTATCTCCCTCATGGCGATGGTTTCCATCAGGAATGAGGTCTCGAGAGTGATTAATATAAGTTGAAAGAACTTGTTTCGCAATCGAGCTAAAATAAATTTGTATAAACTATATAACCCAAGCTGTTGGTGGGACTATCCCCCCAAAACAAACAATCAATGATAAAGTCAATAATAGATCCAGGTTGGTGATCTTCAATCCCAGGTTGGGATTTGTTATGTGGTCTTTGCTAAAGGTTTCTTCAGGTGTCTTCATAGCTTTCATAGTAATGCAATGTATTTTTAGGGTGAGAGCTGAGGCCCTGAAACATCTGTCATGGTACTTGTCAAATGAAGTGAACAGTAGCAGAAAACTGCCATTATTCTCGGCGCTCGACGTGTCCAATCTCTCAAATATCTTCATTGTGGATACTCCGAGGTCTGTGGATGAAGATCTGGGCAGATCTGTGTTTCAGGTAAGGTTCATTGTGGATACTCCGAGGTCCGTGGATGAAGATGTGGGCAGATCTGTGTTTCAGGTAAAGTTCATTGTGGATACTCCGAGGTCTGTGGATGAAGATCTTGACAGATCTGTGTTTATAAGTAGAGATCACCATGGATACTCAGAAGTCCATCTAGGATGGTCTGTCATTCAGGAAATGTTCATTGTAGATACACCTGGATCTATTGATTGAGATTTTGGAAGGTCTGTGGTTTAAGTATGGGTCATTGTGGATGCTCCAAGATCTGTAGATGAAGATCTAGGGAGAATGTGTTTAGGTTCTACGTGGGTACCGTGAGACGTTCTACGTGGGTACTGTGAGACGTTCTACGTGGGTACTGTGAGACGTTCTACTTGGGTACTGTGAGACATTCTACGTGGGTACTGTGAGACGTTCTACGTGGGTACTGTGAGACGTTCTACGTGGGTACTGTGAGATATGTGTATGAAAATCTAAGTAGGTCTGTGCACGTGTTTTAGATACGGGAATGACTGTTTGATCAGCATGCTCAGCTCTCAGCATAATAGAGATGGCATATATAATGAAACCAGGAATTTGGGTACCACTAACATGTATTTACTTGATTATTGGGTACCGTCACAAGAATACACCACAATACACGGTCAAAAGGTCAATGTTGTTGCACAGGAAATGAACTGTTGTTGCTGTAGAAGTGTTCAATGATGAAGTTTGCAGTTGAACTATAAATATTATCATGTAACATTATAATAAAATGTTTCATGTTGTTTTGTAGGTGGATGGTTTGCGCAAGGTTTATGAGATTTTCACGTCTCTGTCTGTAGACCCCGGGGTTAAGAAATCGGCCATTGATCAACTTGCTATCATACTGCAAGGTAAGGTTAAATAGAAAGGTTTGAATGTAACATCCATTTAAAATTTTGTTGTGGTATGTTGAAAAATATTGCTGTTATGTTATATTTCGTTATATTTCGGGTTTTACGCCTGCATCAGCACCATTTTGGGCTATATCGCCGGCGGGCAGTTTACCTAACAACACCTTTCCTGGGCAGGCTCCAGCGGTTTACCAGTACTTGATTGCACCAACCTCCGTAAGAAACTGCCAACTTTTTCATATAAATGAGACACGGTCTGAGCGGGGCTCGAACCCGTGACCATCAGTGATCATCATGAAAAATATTGCTATCTAGTTATATGCTTTTAATGAAAATTTGGAATTTGTGGATGTCGTGATAGTGCAGTTGTAGCGCGTTCGCTTCAGGTGTTAGAGGCCCAGAGTTTGCGCCCTATTGTAGCTGTTACGATTGTGCTCTTAGGCAAGGCACTTAAATTCCACATGGCCTCTTCTCTCTCCCTCATGGCGATGGATTCCTTCAGAAATGAGATCATGAGAGTGATTAAACTAATGTTGTAAGAACTTGTTTCGCAATTGAGCTAAAATCAATTTATATTAACTAATGTTATCCAGTCAATAAATGCTCTTATTGCAAATGACTCATTTAAGACAGTAATAGGTAAACAATTTAGTTTATACAAATTTATTTTAGCTTGATTGCGAAACAAGTTCTTACAACTTATATTACTCACTCTCGAGACCTCATTCCAGATGGAATCCATTGCCATGGGGAGAGGTGAAGAGGCAATGTGAAATTTAAATGCCTTGCCTAGGGGTACAATCATAAACAGCTACAGCTGGGCATAAACTCCGGGCCTTTCACACCTGAAGCGAGCCAACTTCCACAAACAATTTAGATTTTGGCATATGTTCATTTATTCAGTAACAATTTCATATAACATTGATTGATCAAGAATTCTGAGAGATGCCTATATTCATGATAGGGGGGTAAGACCAGTTTTATGGATGCATGCTTGCAACAGTTTGTCATGATTTGCAGACCCAACCTTGCATCCTGCATTCAAGAAGGATGGTGGATTTGAAAAGGTTCTGGAGCATCTTCAACTTGGTGTCCTGAAAGATGGAGATTCAAATACTGTGAGTTGACTTGTATTCCTAACACAGCAAGTTGACTGGTTTTCAAGAAACTCAGCAAGTTGACTGGTTTTCAAGAAACTCAGCAAGTTGACTGGTTTTCAAGAAACTCAGCAAGTTGACTGGTTTTCAAGAAACTCAGCAAGTTGACTGGTTTCCAAGAAACTCAGCAAGTTGACTGGTTTCCAAGAAACTCAGCAAGTTGACTGGTTTCCAAGAAACTCAGCAAGTTGACTGGTTTCCAAGAAACTCAGCAAGTTCACTGGTTTCCTGGAAACATTGCAAGTTGACTTGTATCCCAGAAACACTGTATGTTGACTGCTATCCTGGAAACACTGAATCTTGACTTGTATCCCAGAAACACTGAATCTTGACTGGTATCCCAGAAACGCTGCAAGTTGACTTGTATCCCAGAAACACTGAAACTTGACTGGTATCCCAGAAATGCTGCAAGTTGACTTGTATCCCAGAAACACTGAATCTTGACTGGTATCCCAGAAACGCTGCAAGTTGACTTGTATCCCAGAAACACTGAAACTTGACTGGTATCGCAAAAACACTGAAACTTGACTGGTATCCCAGAAACACTGAAATTTGACTGGTATCCCAGAAACACTGAAACTTAACTGGTATCCCAGAAACACTGAAACTTGACTGGTATCCCAGAAACTCAGCAAGGTGACTGATATCCCAGAAATACTGAAAATTCACAATTCGCAAGTTCCCTGGTTTCCAAGAAACTCAGCAAGTTCACTGGTATCCTGGAAACATTGCAAGTTGCCTGATATCTCGGAAACACTGCTAGTTGACTGGCTAAGTCTTCTGTGAGTATTTTGGAATGTCTCAGAACTGCAGATAATGTAGCTAATCTATTAATCTTGTAGTGCATTTCCATAAATTTATGTTTTTAAATAACTTGGACACATTGTTTTCCGAAAACCGAATAACAACTTGTCTTGATCAAAGTCAGAATATTGTATTGTACACTTAAAATCAATTCTTTACTTAAGAAATAATAAGTATCAACCGTGGTATATCGCAGAATAACCCTCATTTGTCATTCTTATGCATAGAAATATATCACTCAGGCCGATATACCACGATTGATACTTATTATTTCGATTCTAACACGACTTACTTCTAATAATCTTAGACGAGAATCAAAGGAGTATTTTCTTCAAACGCTATGCTACTCTGCTGCATTTGGCTTTCGAAATGTCCTCCCGCGTAAGGGGTAATGACGTTATTTTTTATGGAAAATATCAATCTAGTGCATACATGAACAAAAGTTGTAACTGATCAATAATTTTATTTATTTGGTCAAATAAAACTGTACAGAATAGTAACTGAAATGTTACTTAACAGAAAAACAAGACGGACAAGAGATTATCTGATTCTAAAAATAGCTCACTTCCGCGAATTCCCACGGTAGTATTTACAAACATCACGTGACTTTCATTCATAAAACTTTACACGCATTGTATAAATGGAATAGCCAAAACAACTTTTGATTAAACTAAATGACTAAAATTTAATGAGTTTCTTTCCTGAAAAGAGTACGCAAATTAAAATAAAAATCACTCAAAGGATTAGAGAGAAAAAAAAGACAAACTTTGAAAGATTGATATCTCACGATTCCACCTGTTGTTCCCCCACACCACGTCTGTACCCGAACCCACGATCCAGTCTCACAAGCAAATAACCCGAACCCACGATCCCGTCTCACAAGCAAATAACCCGAACCCACGATCCCGTCTCACAAGCAAATAACCCGAACCCACGATCCCGTCTCACAAGCAAATAACCCGAACCCACGATCTCGTCTCACAAGCAAATAACCCGAACCCACTACCTCGTCTCACAAGCAAATAACCCGAACCCACGATCCCGTCTCACAAGCAAATAACCCGAACCCACTACCTCGTCTCACAAGCAAATAACCCGAACCCACGATCTCGTCTCACAAGCAAATAACCCGAACCCACGATCCCGTCTCACAAGCAAATAACCCGAACCCACGATCCCGTCTCACAAGCAAATAACCCGAACCCACGATCCCGTCTCATAAGCAAATAACATATATTGAATTCAAGAAAGGAGTGCCGAAAAACAATGCAAATTATTTATGTAAGTTTGATCTTCCAAAAAATAAAGTTTTGTTCTCCTCATTTGTTAACGACTCCCGCGAAGTCATTTAATGGAACTTAGTGGATGGAATCTATGAGTATTTACGAAAAGTGAATGACGTTCACTCCTCCATCTATTACCATCCAAAGCGAAATATACCTCTGATTTAATTATTTTACAACAATTGCGAAGCAAGTTCTAACAACTTATATTAATCACTCTCATTGGCGCGGATGAAAGCATATATGTGATCATTCGTGTGAGAGGAAACCGGAGTACCCGGAGAAAACCCACGTGTCCGATCTGGCGACCACTGTACCATCTCACATACTTCCCAGTCCGAGGATCGAACCCGGGTTGCATTGGTGAGAAGCGAGCATGCTAACCACTGCGCTAATCGGACAGCCTCTGATCTGGTGACCTGTGATCGCTGTATCTGCAAGTGCATATTTTATATGAAATGAAATTGACATCAAATGAGATATAATGAGTAGATATTTGTGTTCCATTCCAGAACAACAACGTTCAGTACCTGCCAGGTTGTATGGCTGTGCTAAAATATCTTGTACACCATGACTACACTCTACGACACAAGCTCGCCCATGATGCAAATATCTACTATACTTTATTAAGAGGTGAGTTACGCACTCTGCGACACAAGCTCGCCCATGACGCAAATATCTACTATACTTTATTAAGAGGTGAGTTAGGCACTCTGCGACACAAGCTCGCCCATATGTGGGAGGCAGCTATATGTGGGAGGCAGCTATATGTGTATATGTGGGAGGCAGCTATATGTGTATATGTGTGAGGCAGCTATATGTGTATATGTGGGAGGCAGCTATATGTGTGAGGCAGCTATATGTGTGAGGCAGCTATATGTGTATATGTGGGAGGCAGCTATATGTGTGAGGCAGCTATATGTGGGAGGCAGCTATATGTGGGAGGCAGCTATATGTGTATATGTGTGAGGCAGCTATATGTGTGAGGAAGCTATATGTGGGAGGCAGCTATATGTGGGAGGCAGCTATATGTGTATATGTGTGAGGAAGCTATATGTGGGAGGCAGCTATATGTGGGAGGCAGCTATATGTGTATATGTGGGAGGCAGCTATATGTGTGAGGAAGCTATATGTGGGAGGCAGCTATATGTGGGAGGCAGCTATATGTGTATATGTGTGAGGAAGCTATATGTGGGAGGCAGCTATATGTGGGAGGCAGCTATATGTGTATATGTGTGAGGCAGCTATATGTGTATATGTGGGAGGCAGCTAAATGTGTATATGTGGAGGCAGCTATATGTGTATATGTGGGAGGCAGCTATATGTGTATATGTGGGAGGCAGCTATATGTGGGAGGCAGCTATATGTGGGAGGCAGCTATATGTGTTTATGTGGGAGGCAGCTATATGTGTATATGTGGGAGGCAGCTATATGTGTGAGGAAGCTATATGTGGGAGGCAGCTATATGTGTATATGTGGGAGGCAGCTATATGTGGGAGGCAGCTATATGTGTGAGGAAGCTATATGAGGGAGGCAGCTATATGTGGGAGGCAGCTATATGTGTATATGTGTGAGGCAGCTATATGTGGGAGGCAGCTATATGTGTATATGTGGAGGCAGCTATATGTGTATATGTGGGAGGCAGCTATATGTGGGAGGCAGCTATATGTGTATATGTGGGAGGCAGCTATATGTGTATATGTGTGAGGCAGCTATATGTGGGAGGAAGCTATATGTGTATATGTGGGAGGCAGCTATATGTGGGAGGCAGCTATATGTGTATATGTGGGAGGAAGTTATATGTGTATATGTGGGAGGCAGCTATATGTGTATATGTGTGAGGCAGCTATATGTGGGAGGAAGCTATATGTGTATATGTGGAGGTAGCTATATGTGTATATGTGGAGGCAGCTATATGTGTATATGTGAGAGGCAGCTATATGTGTATATGTGTGAGGCAGCTATATGTGGGAGGCAGCTATATGTGGGAGGCAGCTATATGTGGGAGGCAGCTATATGTGTGAGGCAGCTATATGTGTATATGTGTGAGGCAGCTATATGTGGGAGGCAGCTATATGTGTGAGGCAGCTATATGTGGGAGGCAGCTATATGTGGGAGGCAGCTATATGTGGAGGCAGCTATAATTATGTGTATATGTGGGAGGCAGCTATATGTGTATATGTGGGAGGCAGTTATATGTGTATATGTGGGAGGCAGCTATATGTGTATATGTGGGAGGCAGCTATATGTGGGAGGCAGCTATATGTGTATATGTGGAGGCAGCTATATGTGTATATGTGGGAGGCAGCTATATGTGTATATGTGGGAGGCAGCTATATGTGTATATGTGGAGGCAGCTATATGTGTATATGTGGGAGGCAGCTATATGTGTATATGTGTGAGGCAGCTATATGTGTGAGGCAGCTATATGTGGGAGGCAGCTATATGTGTATATGTGGAGGCAGCTATATGTGTATATGTGGGATGCAGCTATATGTGGGAGGCAGCTATATGTGTATATGTGGGAGGTAGCTATATGTGTATATGTGGGAGGCAGCTATATGTGTATATGTGGAGGCAGCTATATGTGTATATGTGGGAGGCAGCTATATGTGTATATGTGGGAGGCAGCTATATGTGGGAAGCAGCTATATGTGGGAGGCAGCTATATGTGTATATGTGGGAGGCAGCTATATGTGGAGGCAGCTATATGTGTATAAAAGTAAAGTAAAGTGTTTGTTTATTATAGTGTCACCCCTATTTAAAGGGCCAGTCATTTCTGACTTATGAGACACCTCTTTTTATGAACATCAGTACTTCCCGAATCCTATGCTTGTATGCCAGGCGCCAGGCTGGTAGGCAATCGGTAACCATTATTTAACTAGCTGGTGGCTCACCAACCGGCCATATCAGAACGAACCCCTGACGAGATTCGAACCTTCGACCTCCCGCTCCGTAGGCGCACGCCTTAACCACTGGGCCACGGAGACGGTAGTACTGTATATGTGGAGGCAGCTATATGTGTATATGTGGGAGGCAGCTATATGTGTATATGTGGGAGGCAGCTATATGTGTATATGTGGGAGGCAGCTATATGTGTATATGTGGGAGGCAGCTATATGTGTATATGTGGGAGGCAGCTATATGTGTATATGTGGGAGGCAGCTATATGTGGGAGGCAATAAACGTGTTGTATTGTGTCTATGTGGAATAAATAGTTAAGATATTTTTCAGTTGCTCTTCTACACAACAGAGATGACAGAACTTGTTATGAAGTGTCCCATCTGCTCACTCTACTACTGTTTGATGAACAAGCGAGGTTCTTCATGGGGTAAGCGCTATTTAGCTCATCTGCATCAAAGGCAGGGTTTAATGATCAGGGTTTGTCCGTCATCTGTTTCTCCATGAGTGTTTGCCTTGTAAACACTACAGTAAGTCTTATTTTGTTTTTCTGTCTCGTGTCTGTTCAATAACTACTGAAAACTTTGACTAGCCTCAGGGATCATTCTAGAGGGCGATGTGGGCGAAATTGTCGCCCTAGGACCTGACTTCGCCCTCTGGGGACCCCACTTCTCCCTAAAAAAAATAATATTTTTTGGTTTTTACGATTTTCAAACAAATCTTTGTCTAGTAAGATACACTGGACCATTATAAAGCACTCCTTCTATTCAAATGTTGTATTTAATGGTTGTACTGTGCAATTTAACCCTATTTTGCAGAAGTATATTAAAGAACACCATTTAATGAAGATATAACTTCTCCCAAATATTCTGACCTAGAATGAACCCTGAGCCTTCATCAAACTTTGTAGAAGCTTTGTTGTGACTACTAGAGGATAGAGAATGGAGTCAGTATGTTATAGTAAGTGATACAGTACTTGTTGCAGGTTGATGTTCTGTCAGACAAACAAGGTTTTTCTCCACCATTTAAACTAGCTTTTGCATAAAGTCATAGATCTACTGCTATCTACCAGTAGAAACAGTTTAATCGCACAGAACAAATATATTTTAATCTCTCATGTTCGATTCTATTTTCAGAGGGAACAAAAATACAGCATTTTCCGTGCCTCACATAGTGAAGTTGAGGTAAGACCTTGTATATCTACTTGTCCTGTATGGAAACTATACTTTTTGTAGAAATAGTTTAGTATTATAATTAAGGATGGCAACGAATAGCGATTTTGGTATTCGAATATTTGGTCAGGAAGGTACCGGTATTCGAATATTCAATAGAATTCAATCAACAACTCAAATTCACTCAAACTCTTGCGTAAACATCATCTTCTTCATGTAAGGCCATGCAAATATGACAACGACACATTCAGTCATTGTTATCGGCCACTGTACATTCATGGGCGTTTTCACAAATCAAACCATTGTCACTTGAATTACTTTCCGTTGTACTCGAATATGTTATATCCAATTTGCATAGGTAATACCTAGCAGTTTTCTTATTCTCAGAGCGATTGAAGTCTTTCCAAACGTAGTAACTGTGTAACTGAGCGGTCAGCATTTTTGAGGACAATATTTTTTTAATATTTAAGTTATTTTAACGTCGCTACCGGTTGCCCATATGAACGACGGACAGTTTACCTAGCAGCACCTTTCCTGGGCAGGCTACCTACCTTAACACTTACTGTAGTTATCCGATTACATGGCAGAGTGTCAATTAATACCTGCCATGGTGGATGCAACCACCACATGGTTTATTCACACATCCTGGGACGATTTCTTTTGTATTGGAAGGTTTTATGATGGTTTCAAAAGAAAACAAAAGTATCTGATTTTATGAGTTTATTTCATTTTTGCAAATATAATATTTTTTCCGAATATTCGAATGGATATGATGTCCTCTGCTGTGTAGTCAATAGGTTGTGGGATTGAACCCCGCCAGCACCACAACATTGATGCCCTTAGGAAAGACACTTAATTCCACATTGCCTCTTCTCTCTCCCTCATGGCGATGGATTCCATCAGGAATGAGGTCTCGAGATCATCTAATGTTGCAAGAAGTGTTTACGCATCGCAATCGAGCTAAATTAAAATTAGTATAAACGTAAAGAAATACTGTGAGTAGTTGAATGCAGAGTTTTCTTAAGAACCACCTCATGCTGTTACAGGTCAAAGGGTTCAAGTCATACTGTATATACTCGGCCATTAATCCACCTTAAGTGCTCTAAAATGTTTTGTCGACTTATGGTTGAATCAAACACAAAACTCTAATAGTTTGAAAACTAAGCCAGTCCTGTATTTTTATCATTATATATTACTTTGACCTTATTTCTCCCTCACTATTTAATAGTTTAGATACTGCTTTGGGTGATTTTAAGGAACAAGAATTTTGTGATAGGGGTATGAACGGATGTATACCCAATATAAACCTTCGAGCATCACCATCTTGACTTATGGTCGAGGTAGACATATGGCCAGGTATGTTTATCAGGGCTCATTCTAGAGGGCACCATAGAGCCAAATAGTCGCCCTATACACTCTGACTTTGTCCCCTGGGGGCCCACATTCTCCGTAATTTTTGTTTACAATGTTCATACAAAATGCTGTCCAGTAAGATACACTGGCCATTGTAAAGCATTCCTTAGTGTATACAAATTAATTTTAGCTCAATTGCGAAACAAGTTCTTACAACTTATATTAATCACTCTCGAGGCCTCATTCCTGATGGAATCCATCGCCACGAGGGAGAGAGAAGTAGCAACGTGGAATTCAAATGCCTTGCCTAAGGGCACAATCGTAACGGCTCCAGTGGGGCTCGAACTCCGGACCTTTCGCACCTGAAGCGAACGCGCATCCACTGCGCTATCACGACTTCCACTGCTTGTTTTCTCACTGCTTCCAAAAATTCTGACGTAGGATGAGCCATGTATACACTAATTACGCAAATTTAGCAAGAAATTAACAATTCTAGACACCACAACCATCTATGCTCTTCTGAAAATGTATGCATGCCTTTCCATATATGCACTTTGTATATGTATTGTTTGATATAAATATGTTCTCATATTTAATGCAATAAATAGTTGGCAGTTTCTTACGGAGGTTGGTGCACCCAAGTACTGGTTAACCGCTGGAGCCTGCCCAGGAAAGGTGTTGTTAGGTAAACTGCCCGCTGGCGATATAGCCCAAAATGGTGCTGATGCAGGCGTAAAACCCGAAATATGACATAAATTAATGCAATAAATATATTGAATTAGAATTGAACTGCAACAAACAGCAGTTATTATGGAGGTTTCTTACGGAGGTTGGTGCACCAAGTACTGGTTAACAGCTGTAACCTGCCCAGGAAATGTGTTGTTACTAGGGACGGCAATGAATAGCGATTATATTATTCGAATATTCGGTCGGAAAGGTATTCGAATATTTGATAGAATTCTATCAAAACCACTCAAAACCACTCAAAACCACTCAAACTAATCTAATTATCTGTTTTACTCATTTTTTTACTCATCTTCAAATGATTATTCAGATTGATATTGTACCCGAATGTGTTAAATCCAATTTGCATAGATTACACCTAGCAGTTTTCTTATTCTCAGAGCGATTCAAGCATTTCCAAACGTGTGACTGAGTGGGTGGCATTTTTGAGACCAATATAATATTTCTTTCCCGAATATTCGAATACTGGAATAGTATACGGATGTTCGAGCGAATATTAGTTGCCTGAGTTGTTAGGTAAAACACGAACAAACAATTTAACAGAGCTTAGCAAACTCTGTGTTTTATGTCTCGTACTTTCATATGCTTGTAGTGTAGCAGTCACACAAGAACACTGTAACTACCACAATGAATATGTTCCAAGGGTAAAATATAGTTTAGCTTGTACAAATTTATTTTAGCTCAATTGCGAAACAAGTTCTTACAACTTATAATAATCGCTCTCAAGACCTCATTCCTGATGTAATCCATTTTCAAGATGGGAGAGAGACGAGGCAATGTGGAATTTAAATGCTCCTAAGGACACAATCATCACGGCCCCAGCGGAAGCTCGAACTCCGGACCTTTCACACTTGAAGCGACCGCGCTACCACTGCACTATTACGACTTCCACTTAACTTATATACTGTATGCCACCTCTGAGACTGCAGTTATTGTATAACTTCAGATACAAATTACCGTTCCGTCCAAGCACTCACCAGGAGAGGAGTCCAAACCGATGTGCCACGCCTCCCGATCCTGACCCCTTGTTAACGGGGTTGCCATTGGAAATGATGAGAATATCGTGGAATGCTGCATGGCATTCTGGGATGGATACCCTGGTGAAAACGCTCGCCGCTAACAAACCGCTGGATGCTGACCTTGAGTAAGTAGCCTGTGTATTGTTCTAGATGGCATGGCAACCTTGGTTGCATATTGTAATTTATTTATCCTTCCTGCTGGTCTCCCAAAGCATTTGTGTATACATATCGAGTGTTATTTTTGTCAGTTGTATCTTGTTTTTGCTGTATGTCAGTGTTGTTCTATTAAGTTTAAACTTTATTTATTTTACAAGTTTTAACAAATATTAATCACTCTCGTTGGCGCGGATGAAAGCGTAAATGTGGTCATTCGCGTGAGAGGAAACCGGAGTACCCGGAGAAAACCCACCTGTCCGATCAGGCGACCACCGTACCATCTCACATACTGCCCGGTGCGAGGATCGAACCCCTTGCATTGATTGCATTAGGTTACGACTTGCGTAGAAGGATTAGTATTAAACAAATCCCGACAATGAACAGTTATCCAACAAACTCTTCAGAAATGGTGGTCTCAAATTAATCCTTATGCTACTGGAAATGTTTTTTTATTTTCAGTTTTTCACCAAAATTAAAACTAACCCCCACAGATAGGGTAGTGTTGGTTACGAGCCACATCAAGCAGGGCCTTCAGACAGGAATATTTGATATCTCCAACTCAACCTCGCACTATACCGTATCAAGGTCACTGATGCGTCTGCTCAGCTACCTGGTTGTACGCTACGATACAGATGTAACAAGTGTATTCCATACACTGGACTGGTGTGGCGCCATTGCTAGGTGAGTGGCAGATCTCTACTTCTCCACAGGGGCTGTGAGGCTAGTACTTGGGGCCGAGTTTGACTTACACAGTACTAGAATAATTCTCACATAGTAATAGAATGCTCACACAGCACTAGAATTCTCACACATCACTAGAATTCTCTCATCACTAATGTACTATCACAGCACTAGAGTACTCACACATCACTAGAGTACCCACACAACACTAGAGTACTCACACAACACTAGAGTACCCACACATCACTAGAGTACTCACACAGCACTAGAGTACCCACACATCACTAGAGTACTCGCACATCACTAGAGTACTCACACAACACTAGAGTACTCACACATCACTAGAGTACCCACACATCACTAGAGTACCAATACATCACTAGAGTACCCACACAGCACTAGAGTACCCACACATCACTAGAGTACCAATACATCACTAGAGTACCCACACAGCACTAGAGTACCCACACATCACTAGAGTACCAATACATCACTAGAGTACCCACACAACACTAGAGTACCCACACATCACTAGAGTACTCACACATCACTAGAGTACTCACACAACACTAGAGTACCCACACATCACTAGAGTACCCACACAACACTAGAGTACTCACACAGCACTAGAGTACCCACACATCACTAGAGTACCCACACATCACTAGAGTACCCACACATCACTAGAGTACCACACATCACTAGAGTACCCACACAGCACTAGAGTACCCACACATCACTAGAGTATCCACACATCACTAGAGTACCCACACAGCACTAGAGTACCAATACATCACTAGAGTACCCACACATCACTAGAGTACCCACACATCACCAGAGTATCCACACATCACTAGAGTACCCACACATCACTAGAGTACCCATACAACACTAGAGTACCTACACAACACTAGAGTACCCACACATCACTAGAGTACCAATACATCACTAGAGTACCCACACATCACTAGAGTACCCACACATCACTAGAGTACCCACACATCACTAGAGTACCCATACCTCACTAGAGTACCCACACATCACTAGAGTACCAATACATCACTAGAGTACCCATACATCACTAGAGTACCAATACATCACTAGAGTACCCATACATCATTAGAGTACCAATACATCACTAGAGTACCCACACATCACTAGAGTACCCATACATCACTAGAGTACCCACACAGCACTAGAGTACCCACACAGCACTAGAGTACCCACACATCACTAGAGTACCCACACATCACTAGAGTACCCACACATCACTAGAGTACCCACACATCACTAGAGTACCCACACATCACTAGAGTACCCACACATCACTAGAGTACCCACACAACACTAGAGTACCCACACAACACTAGAGTACCCACACATCACTAGAGTACTCACACATCACTAGAGTACCCACACATCACTAGAGTACCCACACATCACTAGAGTATCCACACATCACTAGAGTACCCACACATCACTAGAGTACCCACACAGCACTAGAGTACCCACACATCACTAGAGTATCCACACATTACTAGAGTACCCACACAGCACTAGAGTACCAATACATCACTAGAGTACCCACACATCACTAGAGTATCCACACATCACTAGAGTACCCACACAACACTAGAGTACCCACACACCACTAGAGTACCCACACATCACTAGAGTACCCATACATCACTAGAGTACCAATACATCACTAGAGTACCCATACATCACTAGAGTACCAATACATCACTAGAGTACCCACACATCCACCTAGAGTACCCACACAACACTAGAGTACCCACACATCACTAGAGTACCAATACATCACTAGAGTACCCACACACACTAGAGTACCACACATCACTAGAGTACCCACACATCACTAGAGTACCCACACATCACTAGAGTACCCACACATCACTAGAGTACCCACACATCACTAGAGTACCCACACATCACTAGAGTACCCACACATCACTAGAGTACCCACACAACACTAGAGTACCCACACAACACTAGAGTACCCACACATCACTAGAGTACTCACACATCACTAGAGTACCCACACATCACTAGAGTACCCACACATCACTAGAGTATCCACACATCACTAGAGTACCCACACATCACTAGAGTACCCACACAGCACTAGAGTACCCACATATCACTAGAGTATCCACACATTACTAGAGTACCCACACAGCACTAGAGTACCAATACATCACTAGAGTACCCACACATCACTAGAGTATCCACACATCACTAGAGTACCCACACAACACTAGAGTACCCACACAACACTAGAGTACCCACACATCACTAGAGTACCACACATCACTAGAGTACCCACACATCACTAGAGTACCCACACATCACTAGAGTACCCACACATCACTAGAGTACCCACACATCACTAGAGTACCCACACAGCACTAGAGTACCCACACAACACTAGAGTACCCACACAACACTAGAGTACCCACACAGCACTAGAGTACCCACACAGCACTAGAGTACCCACACATCACTAGAGTACCCACACACTAGAGTACAACACACTAGAGTACCCACACACACTAGAGTACCAACACACTAGAGTACCCACACAACACTAGAGTACCAACACACTAGAGTACCCACACACACTAGAGTACCCAACACTGGTCAACACTAGAGTACCCACACAACACTAGAGTACCCACACAACACTAGAGTACCCACACAACACTAGAGTACCCAGTTTTGGTTGGAAACAGTGAAATAAAACATTTTATTTCTCACCGGTTTCTCACTGTGTACTTAGTCACTGCATGTTGAATTGTTGTCGACGCAAACGTTTTCGGACTCAAGATGTCATTTATGGTTATCGAAAACACGACGTTCTAGCGTTACTTGCCGTGCGGTTTATCATAAAAACACCCGTTTCATACTAAAATAGAAAGAAATGTTTGAATTACCAAATAATATTTCACTCATTAACATACATGCATACACTGGAAGAAGCAAATATCCTTGATTTAATATTTACTTAATTGTCAAAGCACTCTAAAGCTAAAGAATTAATGTCTTCCCTACATTAGACTAACACACAATCACTTTATAATGCCTGTGTGACTATTTAGACTAAAAACATTATTATAAGCACAAATCATTACATTTATATCATTCCAAAATATAGGGTTGTGTCTTGTGCCTGTGGACATGATGAAAAACACACCTATTCAAGACTGACATGGTGATAAACAAACCCCTCAGGACTGCACATGTGTGTTTTACGTTTATTAATCATCGCTACCAGTAACCCATATGAGCGACACCTCCTGAGATTAGTCATTTTAGATTTTTGGAGAGTAGTGCAATGATACAGACAGAAACCCATTCCAGAGTCGCCTCTGGTTCTTTTATGTGTACAGTGTAAAGCACCTACACGAGACCTCTGAAAGACTGTTAATTTTATTAGGATCAGACGGGGGATCGAACCTGCGATACCTGGATTATCATTCCAGCGTGTTACCACTGGACTACAGATCCGTCTGTGGGCTGCACATACACAGCTACTGAAGAAGACCCCCCTCTGGGGGTATATACATTATATATAGTATAACCTAGCATAACTTTAAAAACCAACTTAGTTTATACAAATTTATTTTTAGCTCGATTGCGAAACAAGTTCTTATAACTTATATTAATCACTCTCGAGACCTCATTCCTGATGGAATCCATCGCCACGAGGGAGAGAGAAGAGGCAACGTGGAAATTAAGTGCCTTGCCTAAGGACACAGTCGTAACGGCTCCAGCGGGGTTCGAACTCCGGACCTTTCGCACCTGAAGCGAACGCGCATCCACTGCGCTATCACGAGTTGACATGAAGATAGTCCAAATATTTAGACTTGAAAAATGTGACATTTTACTATCCAGGCATTCTCGAAATAACAGAAATTTGTATGTAGAGGTCTTATTTATAGGACTAGAAGATAGAATTATTGATTTATTATAACAGTTGTCAGATAACATTAATTTGATTGTGAACAGTTTTAAAAGATAGAACACAATGAACACTACTGTAAATGGTCTTGTATGACCTGAAACGTAGGTCATGGAAATCGTCATTTCAGACCTATATATACACAACATTTGTATCTTCAAGAAATCAAAACTGATCTATATTTAGGTTACATGACATACTAATATTCATTATCTATTTTTAGAAGTCACATGACATGTTCATTATCTATTTTTAGAATATTTACAACATTACTTCCCATTTGATCAGTACTGTCTCAGTTGCCTCCATAGCTCAGTGGTTAGAGCACTGGTCTTGTAAACCAGGGGTCGTGAGTTCGATCCTCACTGGGGGCTGTTTAACAATCTTTTTTTTATATCCTATTTTGATTATAACAAAAATTTAAGTCATATAGCTGGATTAATTTCAAAAACCCCTACACTAACTAACTTGATTATTCTTCTCTCAGATCAACATGAATATAAAATTGTTTCATTTTTGTAATTGACTTTAAATTGAGAGATTTAGTTCAAACATTATTTAACAGCAGTATACGGATTCATGAATGTAGTCTATGAGCCACTTTTATAAAAACCTCTAAATAATGAATTACTTATGTAATATGCCAATTCCTGCATGTGCTGCTTTTCCAGGGTAGTTTTATCAATTTTAAAAGCTCAATAGATGTCTCTCAACTATCAGGATTCTGGAAGATGCATTAAATGCTTTCTATGACATTAAAAACTGGGGAGGCGGGTGTCATGACCCCCACATGAATAGTTGTCGGCGAGGATCCACCAAAATGTATCCCTTGCCAAGAAAGTTTTACAATCAAACATATTTTGACTGAATGTATCGATGTGAATGAGATTAGATCCTGCTACAATGTAGACAATTCTATGAAAAATATTTTTAATAATGTAAGACCAAAGTTGATTTTATCCTTTTTAAGGGAAATAAATATTTTCAGCAAATTATAAAATATATATTTTAAAATGTATAAATCTGTATATTGAAATGTAGTAAAATATAATATAAAAAGTTTACATGTTATATCAAATTATATTTTATCAGACGCTCCATGACCTTTTTCTGTTGAGGCGTCTATAAATAAATCAATCAATCAATCAATCAATCAATCAATCAATCAATCAATCAATCAATCAATCAATCAATCAATCAATTGTTGTAGCATCTATATATCTTCCAATACTGACCTGTGACTCCTGTAAAATCAGTTTGACTACAGCCGTTAAATAAATTCCTTTTAGAGTTCTATATAACAATTCTTGGGGTTTGTTCATGTTATTACCTCCCTTTTCAATTATTTTTCCTCTTAGTCTCATAGCGTAACTTAGTTCACATAAATTGACCCTGTTTCCCAATGAGACTCATGTGATATATTATGTACATGTTATAGTGCTGCATTTCCAACAGCTATACCAACTCACTGTAGTATTTTTTTCTTTTCTTTTTTTTCTAATCTTTATTTATTTTACAACGATTGCGAAACAAGCTTATTTAAACTTACATTAAACACTCTCGTTGGCGCAGATGAAAACGTAAATGTGGTCATTCGTGTGGGAGGAACCGGAGTAAACCCACCTGTCCGATCTGGCGACCACCTTAACATCTCACATACTTCCCTATCCGAGGATTGAACCCAGGTCACATTGGCGAGAAGCGAGTGCGCTAATCGGAAAGTGACACATATATGTAGCTTGAGAAACATGCTACATGTATTTGAAATAGAGTATCTGTATTACTGATGTATGTCTGGCGTAGTTCCAGCATTTAGTTTTTTGGGTTTCACGGGCATGCTTCTCCCTCCCAAACTTATTGGGTCTGAGAGCATTGCACACAGTGTATCTTATGTAGGAGGTGTGGCGGGTACATACTGCAGGAGAGAGCATATGCCCCTCCATCAGAAGTGTACCGTCCACTTCAATCTATCACACAAGAAAGATACAAATAATAGACTGTGCTGAAAAATACAGTATTAAAGTGAAAAATGAACAAAGGGAGAGAACAAAATTTCAGAAGTTGAGAATAAGACATACATGTATGCATCGTAATAATTCCTCTTTAAGTTTTGTAACTTTGGACCCCAAAGTTAGTTTAAAAAATATGAATGGGAATTTTCCAGGAGAGTGCTTGAAATTCTCAATTATTTTGGCACAATTTCAATGATATATTCTAGGTATCCTAGTGTGTGAGCCCCACAGACGGATCTTGAGTCCAGTGGTAACACGCTGGACTGGTAATCCAGGGATCGCAGGTTCGATCCCCTGTCTGACCCTAATAAAATTAACAGTCTTTCAGATTGGACGTTAAACCGACGTCTTGTGTCGGTGCTTTACACCGTGCACGTAAAAGAACCAGAGAAGACTACACAAGATCCGTCTGTAATTATTGTTGCGGTCGAGTGTGTTTATTTTACATGTTAATCTGGTCGGGGTGGGGTGCGGGGCGGTGCTCTAACAATTGATTTCTGTAGATATGGAGTCAAAACTAATTAAAATCTGTTCTATTTCATTGTCCTTCCTACAGCCTCCGAGATGATTTCCTGGAACTGTCTAGTAGAGATGATTTCCTGGAACAGTCTAGTAGAGATGATTTCCTGGAACAGTCTAGTAGAGATGATTTCCTGGAACAGTCTAGTAGAGATGATTTCCTGGAACAGTCTTTAATAAATCTAGTAGAGCTGATTTGCATGTCAGACTTTAGTGTATTATGGGAGTATCTTCACATTGCCTGGTGGCATAATCATTTTTTCTTTTCTTTTTTGTCAAGATGTAACTTTATTCAAACGATCAGATTTCATTTTTATTTAAATCTCATCAATGTGCACGTAATGTATATAATACACAAGTTGTCCGCATTGCGACTCTTCAATATATGTATAAGAGCATACATGTTGATTACAAGCTTTATCCCGCCTGCAGCACACTGTGGGTATGACCACAGGAGCTCGTACTTCTATACCTATATGATACATATAGAAGACTATTGTGTCTATTGCTCCTGTGGGTATGGCTCTATCTCTTTGAACTTTTCTCTGAATTTCTTATCGAGATGTTCATTATTTTATTTCAGATTTGTGAAGGTGACTCCATCATCAGCAGCAGATGAATCTCTTCTATTGGATATCCTTAGGTTCATTAGCATAGTGCTAAAACTGACCAATCAGGCACCAGATAACATCTTACAATGGGTTGGAGAGGTACTGTATCATCCAAAAGGTCCACTAATTGGTCTGTTACACAGACAATCTGCGAGAGAGGCTCCAG
Source organism: Archivesica marissinica (assembly GCA_014843695.1). NCBI lineage: Eukaryota > Metazoa > Mollusca > Bivalvia > Venerida > Vesicomyidae > Archivesica > Archivesica marissinica. The sequence goes on from CM026395.1 coordinate 35,665,267, forward strand.
AGGAAGTGCCTGAACCAGTGGTTAATATTAAACGGTAAGAGAGTTTATACTGTGATCTTCCTTCAATATTGTTCAAACTAGCTCACTATGGAACGATATATATAGTTTTCTTTATAGTCGTCTCTGGATTCTCTAAGTAGATTACGTTGTTTATGTTGACAACTGGAAAGGCATCTTCCGTTCTTCTCAGGGTGATAAATCCTGTATCCACTCTTTCGAAGGGGTCCCTTTTAGTGCCACACCCTCCACGATTTGTCAGCTCACAGCAGCAATAATGGTTCCGGTTTTTTCGCTGGCGTCATCAAGAAGTCATCATCCCACCGTCTTCCTTGAAGGAGCCGGCTAAAAAAAAACAGCTATCCACCGTCGCCAGAACTGAGCACTGCTGTCTCGCCAAGTAGGTAAGTTAGTAGTATGTTTATACTCGTATAGAGTCACAAGACTTTTACTGGTCCGATGGTGCAGCTTCCGTCAGCGAAGTCCTTGACCCATATTCCTGCTGTGAGCTGTGCCTAGATCACGATGTGCACGTTGTGGAGGAGAAACCTGGAGCTCACTATGTCAAATGATACTAAATTATATAGTATACATGTATCTTTAAAAATAGTCTTCTAATAAACCACAATGTCCAGAGCTTTGCTATTTGGCATGTAGCATTACCTGGTGAACCTCTCCTTAGTTTATTAAGATTGTGGTCTGGGAGTCATATTTAACACCACAGTAGTCATATTTAACACCACAGTAGTCATATTTAACACCACAGTAGTCATATGTAGCACCACAGTAGTCATATTGAACACTACAGTAGTCATATTTAACACCACAGTAGTCGTATTGAACACCACAGTAGTCATATTGAACACTACAGTAGTCATATTGAACACCACAGTAGTCGTATTGAACACCACAGTAGTCATATTGAACACTACAGTAGTCATATTTAACACCACAGTAGTCATATTTAACACCACAGTAGTCATATTTAACACTACAGTAGTCATGTTTAACACCACAGTAGTCATATTTAACACCACAGTAGTCATATTTAACACCACAGTAGTCATATTTAACACCACAGTAGTCATATTTAACACCACAGTAGTCATATTTAACACTACAGTAGTCATATTTAACACCACAGTAGATTCCTTACGTAAGATACTTAAATCCATTACCTGTACTTCTCTATCTCCCTCAAAGCGATGGATTCCATCAGGAATGAAGTTTCGGGGAGCGATTAATCTAATGTTGTAAAAACTTGTTTTGCAATCGAGCTAAAATAAATTTGTATAGACCAAAATAAACCAGTCTACTTTGAAATCTCGATTCTGGTCGGCTGCCCAAGGCCATCAGTGTTCTCTTGGTGATTTACTTACGTATTCAATTCTGTCATAACTCATATTTAGGAAAGGGAAAGGCAGTTAATTTATCTGTGATCATTTGTTGATTTCCAGGTCGTTGGACAAGTCCTTGTTGTCATTTATATCAACTTACAACAGTTCACTGCCATACCTTCTCACAGTTAGGTAAGTCTGTAATACTGTATGTGCAGGGTTAAAGGCTATTCTCACAGCTAGGTACCAGTGTGTATGTGCAGGGTTAAAGGCTATTCTCACAGCTAGGTACCAGTGTGTATGTGCAGGGTTAAAGGCTATTCTCACAGCTAGGTACCAGTGTGTATGTGCAGGGTTAAAGGCTATTCTCACAGCTAGGTACCAGTGTGTATGTGCAGGGTTAAAGGCTATTCTCACAGCTAGGTACCAGTGTGTATGTGCAGGGTTAAAGGCTATTCTCACAGCTAGGTACCAGTGTGTATGTGCAGGGTTAAAGGCTATTCTCACAGCTAGGTACCAGTGATATATCTGTAAAATACTTGATATGTGGATTAAATACCCAATAATGTCCAGAATATGCTTTATATAAGAATGACTATTTGAAAGTACGGCTTGTTTGTAATATATACTTGTACCGGTAACATTTGTAAGCTATTTTGTTTGATGAGAACCACTGCTCCGTCTTACTTTCGGCCGCATGCCTGAGGAACCAGCTGCCTAAGCATCTAGCCACAGTGTGCACCCTGGAAGGCTTCAAGGGGGGTTTGGCACAGCACTGTACACAGTTTTATTTTTAACCTTTTAGCATCACAATAACCTTGTAAAGTCACCATGTGTGGGCTCGGTGCATTAAGAAGATGAATAATTTTGCTAGAGAATTTTATCATTCTGGAGTTAATAGTAATTTCAAGAGGGAGGATAGTATCCTAAATCAACATACAGGGTATATCAAGGGGCTACATTTCCTAATTATAGTCATTTTTCTCAGTAAGTCGAAAAGAACCTACAAGCTTTTCATTTCACAATCGTAATGTGAAATAAAAATACAGTCAAATATGTGTACTTTACGTTTGTTTATCGTCGCTACCGGTGTGTACTTTACATTTGTTTATCATCGCTACCGGTATGTACTTTACGTTTGTTTATCGTCGCTACCGGTGTGTACTTTATGTTTGTTTATCGTCGCTACCGGTGTGTACTTTACGTTTGTTTATCGTCGCTACCGGTGTGTACTTTACGTTTGTTTATCGTCGCTACCGGTGTGTACTTTATGTTTGTTTATCGTCGCTACCGGTGTGTACTTTACGTTTGTTTATCGTCGCTACCGGTGTGTACTTTACGTTTGTTTATCATTGCTACCGGTGTGTACTTTACGTTTGTTTATCATCACTACCGGTGTGTACTTTACGTTTGTTTATCATCGCTACCGGTGTGTACTTTACGTTTGTTTACCGTCGCTACCGGTGTGTACTTTACGTTTGTTTATCGTCGCTACCGGTGTGTACTTTACTTTTGTTTATCGTCGCTACCGGTGTGTACTTTACGTTTGTTTATCGTCGCATCTGGTGTGTACTTTACGTTTGTTTATCATCGCTACCGGTGTGTACTTTACGTTTGTTTATCGTCGCTACCGGTGTGTACTTTACATTTGTTTATCGTCGCTACCGTTGTGTACTTTACGTTTGTTTATCGTCGCTACCGGTGTGTACTTTACATTTGTTTATCGTCGCTACTGGTGTGTACTTCACGTTTGTTTATCGTTGCTACCGGTGTGTACTTTACGTTTGTTTATCGTCTCTACCGGTTGCCCATATGAGCGACGCCTCCTGAAGAGATTAGTCCCGTTTCAGAGTCTCCTCTGGTTCTTTTACGTGCACGGTGTACAGCACCGACACGAGACCTCGGTTTAAAATCCCATCTGAAAGACTGTTAATTTTATTAGGGTCAGACAGGGGATCGAACCTGCGATCCCTGGATTACCAGTCCAGCGTGTTGCCACAGGACTACAGATTCATCTGTCAAATCTTTGTTAGCAATCACCTGTATTATCCAACCAGTTTCCAGGTTCCCGTTTTCTTACATATTTGAGCACTGTTAAGCTGCAACCTAAGCAGCCACTTTCTGTACTTCCCTCAACTGGCTGCTTAACACGGGTTTGACTGTACTACGTAATGCCGAGTTGAGCAATCTTCTCAAATTTAATTCAGTGTGTAAAACTTTATGTGGCCAAATAATTTGTATGCAAAATCTTGTCAATCTGCAGTATTAAGCAAAAGTCTTGTCAATCTACAGACAGTGGCTCGGATAAATATGCCAACTACAGTAGTTAACATGTTACAGGTTGAAGTTCCATCAGATGCGTGGTGATCTGGCCTACAAGTTGTTACAGCGCCTCAATGTGACGGATGCCCCACACTTCTACAATCTTGCATCATTAGAAGGAACATTACAATGCTTAATGCATATCACAGCAAGGTGAGGTCACTCTAGAATAAGAACATGTGAACAGTTTCTAGAACCCAATGGGGACATATCTAACATCCATGTGAACAGTTTCTAGAACCCAATGGGAACATATCTCACATACATGTGAACAGTTTCTAGAACCCAATGGGAACATATCTAACATCCATGTGAACAGTTTCTAGAACCCAATGGGGACATATCTAACATCCATGTGAACAGTTTCTAGAACCCAATGGGAACATATCTAACATCCATGTGAACAGTTTCTAGAACCCAATGGGAACATATCTAACATCCATGTGAACAGTTTCTAGAACCCAATGGGGACATATCTAACATACATGTGAACAGTTTCTAGAACCCAATGGGAACATATCTAACATCCATGTGAACAGTTTCTAGAACCCAATGGGAACATATCTAACATCCATGTGAACAGTTTCTAGAACCCAATGGGAACATATCTAACATCCATGTGAACAGTTTCTAGAACCCAATGGGGACATATCTCTCATCCATGTGAACAGTTTCTAGAACCCAATGGGGACATATCTCTCATCCATGTGAACAGTTTCTAGAACCCAATGGGGACATATCTAACATCCATGTGAACAGTTTCTAGAACCCAATGGGAACATATCTCTCATCCATGTGAACAGTTTCTAGAACCCAATGGGGACATATCTAACATCCATGTGAACAGTTTCTAGAACCCAATGGGGACATATCTAACATCCATGTGAACAGTTTCTAGAACCCAATGGGGACATATCTCTCATACATGTGAACAGTTTCTAGAACCCAATGGGGACATATCTCTCATCCATGTGAACAGTTTCTAGAACCCAATGGGAACATATCTAATATACATGTGAACAGTTTCTAGAACCCAATGGATGGAGGGACATATCTCTCATCCATGTGAACAGTTTCTAGAACCCAATGGGGACATATCTAACATCCATGTGAACAGTTTCTAGAACCCAATGGGGACATATCTAACATCCATGTGAACAGTTTCTAGAACCCAATGGGGACATATCTAACATCCATGTGAACAGTTTCTAGAACCCAATGGGGACATATCTCTCATCCATGTGAACAGTTTCTAGAACCCAATGGGGACATATCTAACATCCATGTGAACAGTTTCTAGAACCCAATGGGGACATATCTAACATCCATGTGAACAGTTTCTAGAACCCAATGGGGACATATCTAACATCCATGTGAACAGTTTCTAGAACCCAATGGGGACATATCTAACATCCATGTGAACAGTTTCTAGAACCCAATGGGGACATATCTATCATCCATGTGAACAGTTTCTAGAACCCAATGGGGACATATCTCTCATCCATGTGAACAGTTTCTAGAACCCAATGGGGACATATCTCTCATCCATGTGAACAGTTTCTAGAACCCAATGGGGACATATCTAACATCCATGTGAACAGTTTCTAGAACCCAATGGGGACATATCTAACATCCATGTGAACAGTTTCTAGAACCCAAGTGGGGACATATCTAACATCCATGTGAACAGTTTCTAGAACCCAATGGGGACATATCTCTCATCCATGTGAACAGTTTCTAGAACCCAATGGGGACATATCTAACATCCATGTGAACAGTTTCTAGAACCCAATGGGAACATATCTAACATCCATGTGAACAGTTTCTAGAACCCAATGGGGACATATCTAACATCCATGTGAACAGTTTCTAGAACCCAATGGGAACATATCTAACATCCATGTGAACAGTTTCTAGAACCCAATGGAGGACATATCTCTCATCCATGTGAACAGTTTCTAGAACCCAATGGGGACATATCTCTCATCCATGTGAACAGTTTCTAGAACCCAATGGGAACATATCTAACATCCATGTGAACAGTTTCTAGAACCCAATGGGAACATATCTAACATCCATGTGAACAGTTTCTAGAACCCAATGGGACATATCTAACATCCATGTGAACAGTTTCTAGAACCCAATGGGAACATATCTAACATCCATGTGAACAGTTTCTAGAACCCAATGGGGACATATCTAACATCCATGTGAACAGTTTCTAGAACCCAATGGGGACATATCTCTCATCCATGTGAACAGTTTCTAGAACCCAATGGGGACATATCTCTCATCCATGTGAACAGTTTCTAGAACCCAATGGGAACATATCTAACATCCATGTGAACAGTTTCTAGAACCCAATGGGAACATATCTAACATCCATGTGAACAGTTTCTAGAACCCAATGGGGACATATCTAACATCCATGTGAACAGTTTCTAGAACCCAATGGGGACATATCTCTCATCCATGTGAACAGTTTCTAGAACCCAATGGGAACATATCTAACATCATGTGAACAGTTTCTAGAACCCAATGGGGACATATCTCTCATCCATGTGAACAGTTTCTAGAACCCAATGGGGACATATCTAACATCCATGTGAACAGTTTCTAGAACCCAATGGGGACATATCTAACATCCATGTGAACAGTTCTAGAACCAATGGCTATCTACATCCATGTGAACAGTTTCTAGACCAATGGGGACATATCTCTCATCCATGTGAACAGTTTCTAGAACCCAATGGGGACATATCTAACATCATGTGAACAGTTTCTAGAACCCAATGGGGACATATCTAACATCCATGTGAACAGTTTCTAGAACCCAATGGGACATATCTAACATCCATGTGAACAGTTTCTAGAACCCAATGGGGACATATCTAACATCCATGTGAACAGTTTCTAGAACCCAATGGGGACATATCTCTCATCCATGTGAACAGTTTCTAGAACCCAATGGGGACATATCTAACATCCATGTGAACAGTTTCTAGAACCCAATGGGGACATATCTCTCATCCATGTGAACAGTTTCTAGAACCCAATGGGGACATATCTAACATCCATGTGAACAGTTTCTAGAACCCAATGGGGACATATCTAACATCCATGTGAACAGTTTCTAGAACCCAATGGGACATATCTAACATCCATGTGAACAGTTTCTAGAACCCAATGGGACATATCTCTCATCCATGTGAACAGTTTCTAGAACCCAATGGGGACATATCTAACATCCATGTGAACAGTTTCTAGAACCCAATGGGGACATATCTCTCATCCATGTGAACAGTTTCTAGAACCCAATGGGGACATATCTAACATCCATGTGAACAGTTTCTAGAACCCAATGGGAACATATCTAACATCCATGTGAACAGTTTCTAGAACCCAATGGGGACATATCTCTCATCCATGTGAACAGTTTCTAGAACCCAATGGGAACATATCTAACATCCATGTGAACAGTTTCTAGAACCCAATGGGGACATATCTAACATCCATGTGAACAGTTTCTAGAACCCAATGGGGACATATCTAACATCCATGTGAACAGTTTCTAGAACCCAATGGGAACATATCTAACATCCATGTGAACAGTTTCTAGAACCCAATGGGAGGACATATCTCTCATCCATGTGAACAGTTTCTAGAACCCAATGGGGACATATCTAACATCCATGTGAACAGTTTCTAGAACCCAATGGGGACATATCTCTCATCCATGTGAACAGTTTCTAGAACCCAATGGGAACATATCTAACATCCATGTGAACAGTTTCTAGAACCCAATGGGAACATATCTCTCATCCATGTGAACAGTTTCTAGAACCCAATGGGGACATATCTCTCATCCATGTGAACAGTTTCTAGAACCCAATGGGGACATATCTAACATCCATGTGAACAGTTTCTAGAACCCAATGGGACATATCTAACATCCATGTGAACAGTTTCTAGAACCCAATGGGGACATATCTCTCATCCATGTGAACAGTTTCTAGAACCCAATGGGAACATATCTAACATCCATGTGAACAGTTTCTAGAACCCAATGGGACATATCTAACATCCATGTGAACAGTTTCTAGAACCCAATGGGAACATATCTAACATCCATGTGAACAGTTTCTAGAACCCAATGGGGAGGACATATCTCTCATCCATGTGAACAGTTTCTAGAACCCAATGGGGACATATCTCTCATACATGTGAACAGTTTCTAGAACCCAATGGGAACATATCTAACATCCATGTGAACAGTTTCTAGAACCCAATGGATGGAGGGACATATCTCTCATCCATGTTAACAGTTTCTAGAACCCAATGGGAACATATCTAACATCCATGTGAACAGTTTCTAGAACCCAATGGGGACATATCTAACATCCATGTGAACAGTTTCTAGAACCCAATGGGAACATATCTAACATCCATGTGAACAGTTTCTAGAACCCAATGGATGGAGGGACATATCTCTCATCCATGTTAACAGTTTCTAGAACCCAATGGGGACATATCTCTCATCCATGTGAACAGTTTCTAGAACCCAATGGGAACATATCTAACATCCATGTGAACAGTTTCTAGAACCCAATGGATGGAGGGACATATCTCTCATCCATGTTAACAGTTTCTAGAACCCAATGGGAACATATCTAACATCCATGTGAACAGTTTCTAGAACCCAATGGGGACATATCTCTCATCCATGTGAACAGTTTCTAGAACCCAATGGGGACATATCTAACATCCATGTGAACAGTTTCTAGAACCCAATGGGAACATATCTAACATCCATGTGAACAGTTTCTAGAACCCAATGGGGACATATCTAACATCCATGTGAACAGTTTCTAGAACCCAATGGGGACATATCTCTCATCCATGTGAACAGTTTCTAGAACCCAATGGGAACATATCTCTCATCCATGTGAACAGTTTCTAGAACCCAATGGGGACATATCTAACATCCATGTGAACAGTTTCTAGAACCCAATGGGAACATATCTAACATCCATGTGAACAGTTTCTAGAACCCAATGGGAGACATATCTCATCATGTGAACAATGGGACATATCTCTCATCCATGTGAAGTTTCTAGAACCCAATGGGGACATATCTAACATCCATGTGAACAGTTTCTAGAACCCAATGGGGACATATCTCTCATCCATGTGAACAGTTTCTAGAACCCAATGGGGACATATCTCCATCCATGTGAACAGTTTCTAGAACCCAATGGGGACATATCTCTCATCCATGTGAAGTTTCTAGAACCCAATGGGGACATATCTAACATCCATGTGAAGTTTCTAGAACCCAATGGGGACATATCTCTCATCCATGTGAACAGTTTCTAGAACCCAATGGGAACATATCTAATATACATGTGAACAGTTTCTAGAACCCAATGGGGACATATCTCTCATCCATGTGAAGTTTCTAGAACCCAATGGGGACATATCTAACATCCATGTGAAGTTTCTAGAACCCAATGGGGACATATCTCTCATCCATGTGAACAGTTTCTAGAACCCAATGGGAACATATCTAACATCCATGTGAACAGTTTCTAGAACCCAATGGGGACATATCTAACATCCATGTGAACAGTTTCTAGAACCCAATGGGGACATATCTCTCATCCATGTGAACAGTTTCTAGAACCCAATGGGAACATATCTAACATCCATGTGAACAGTTTCTAGAACCCAATGGGGACATATCTAACATCCATGTGAACAGTTTCTAGAACCCAATGGGGACATATCTAACATCCATGTGAACAGTTTCTAGAACCCAATGGGGACATATCTCTCATCCATGTGAACAGTTTCTAGAACCCAATGGGAACATATCTAACATCCATGTGAACAGTTTCTAGAACCCAATGGGGACATATCTCTCATCCATGTGAACAGTTTCTAGAACCCAATGGGGACATATCTAACATCCATGTGAACAGTTTCTAGAACCCAATGGGGACATATCTAACATCCATGTGAACAGTTTCTAGAACCCAATGGGGACATATCTAACATCCATGTGAACAGTTTCTAGAACCCAATGGGGACATATCTCTCATCCATGTGAACAGTTTCTAGAACCCAATGGGGACATATCTAACATCCATGTGAACAGTTTCTAGAACCCAATGGGGACATATCTAACATCCATGTGAACAGTTTCTAGAACCCAATGGGAACATATCTAACATCCATGTGAACAGTTTCTAGAACCCAATGGGGACATATCTAACATCCATGTGAACAGTTTCTAGAACCCAATGGGGACATATCTCTCATCCATGTTAACAGTTTCTAGAACCCAATGGGGACATATCTCTCATCCATGTGAACAGTTTCTAGAACCCAATGGGGACATATCTAACATCCATGTGAACAGTTTCTAGAACCCAATGGGAACATATCTCTCATCCATGTGAACAGTTTCTAGAACCCAATGGGGACATATCTAACATCCATGTGAACAGTTTCTAGAACCCAATGGGGACATATCTAACATCCATGTGAACAGTTTCTAGAACCCAATGGGGACATATCTAACATCCATGTGAACAGTTTCTAGAACCCAATGGGAACATATCTAACATCCATGTGAACAGTTTCTAGAACCCAATGGATGGAGGGACATATCTCTCATCCATGTGAACAGTTTCTAGAACCCAATGGGGACATATCTCTCATCCATGTGAACAGTTTCTAGAACCCAATGGGGACATATCTAACATCCATGTGAACAGTTTCTAGAACCCAATGGGAACATATCTCTCATCCATGTGAACAGTTTCTAGAACCCAATGGGACATATCTAACATCCATGTGAACAGTTTCTAGAACCCAATGGGGACATATCTACATCCATGTGAACAGTTTCTAGAACCCAATGGGGACATATCTAACATCCATGTGAACAGTTTCTAGAACCCAATGGGGACATATCTAACATCCATGTGAACAGTTTCTAGAACCCAATGGGGACATATCTCTCATCCATGTGAACAGTTTCTAGAACCCAATGGGGACATATCTAACATCCATGTGAACAGTTTCTAGAACCCAATGGGAACATATCTAACATCCATGTGAACAGTTTCTAGAACCCAATGGGACATATCTAACATCCATGTGAACAGTTTCTAGAACCCAATGGGAACATATCTAACATCCATGTGAACAGTTTCTAGAACCCAATGGGAATATCTCTCATCCATGTGAACAGTTTCTAGAACCCAATGGACATATCTCTCATCCATGTGAACAGTTTCTAGAACCCAATGGGGACATATCTAACATCCATGTGAACAGTTTCTAGAACCCAATGGGGACATATCTCTCATCCATGTGAACAGTTTCTAGAACCCAATGGGGACATATCTAACATCCATGTGAACAGTTTCTAGAACCCAATGGGGACATATCTAACATCCATGTGAACAGTTTCTAGAACCCAATGGGAACATATCTAACATCCATGTGAACAGTTTCTAGAACCCAATGGGGACATATCTAACATCCATGTGAACAGTTTCTAGAACCCAATGGGGACATATCTCTCATCCATGTGAACAGTTTCTAGAACCCAATGGGGACATATCTCTCATCCATGTGAACAGTTTCTAGAACCCAATGGGAACATATCTAACATCCATGTGAACAGTTTCTAGAACCCAATGGGAACATATCTAACATCCATGTGAACAGTTTCTAGAACCCAATGGGGACATATCTATCATCCATGTGAACAGTTTCTAGAACCCAGGGGACATATCTATCATGTGAACAGTTTCTAGAACCCAATGGGGACATATCTCTCATCCATGTGAACAGTTTCTAGAACCCAATGGGGACATATCTCTCATCCATGTGAACAGTTTCTAGAACCCAATGGGGACATATCTAACATCCATGTGAACAGTTTCTAGAACCCAATGGGGACATATCTAACATCCATGTGAACAGTTTCTAGAACCCAATGGGGACATATCTCTCATCCATGTGAACAGTTTCTAGAACCCAATGGGGACATATCTAACATCCATGTGAACAGTTTCTAGAACCCAATGGGAACATATCTCTCATCCATGTGAACAGTTTCTAGAACCCAATGGGGACATATCTAACATCCATGTGAACAGTTTCTAGAACCCAATGGGAACATATCTAACATCCATGTGAACAGTTTCTAGAACCCAATGGATGGAGGGACATATCTCTCATCCATGTGAACAGTTTCTAGAACCCAATGGGAACATATCTAACATCCATGTGAACAGTTTCTAGAACCCAATGGGGACATATCTAACATCCATGTGAACAGTTTCTAGAACCCAATGGGGACATATCTAACATCCATGTGAACAGTTTCTAGAACCCAATGGGGACATATCTCTCATCCATGTGAACAGTTTCTAGAACCCAATGGGAACATATCTAACATCCATGTGAACAGTTTCTAGAACCCAATGGGAACATATCTAACATCCATGTGAACAGTTTCTAGAACCCAATGGGGACATATCTCTCATCCATGTGAACAGTTTCTAGAACCCAATGGGAACATATCTAACATACATGTGAACAGTTTCTAGAACCCAATGGGGACATATCTAACATCCATGTGAACAGTTTCTAGAACCCAATGGGAACATATCTAACATCCATGTAACAGTTTCTAGAACCCAATGGGGACATATCTCTCATCCATGTGAACAGTTTCTAGAACCCAATGGGGACATATCTCTCATCCATGTGAACAGTTTCTAGAACCCAATGGGGACATATCTAACATCCATGTGAACAGTTTCTAGAACCCAATGGGGACATATCTCTCATCCATGTGAACAGTTTCTAGAACCCAATGGGGACATATCTAACATCCATGTGAACAGTTTCTAGAACCCAATGGGGACATATCTAACATCCATGTGAACAGTTTCTAGAACCCAATGGGGACATATCTAACATCCATGTGAACAGTTTCTAGAACCCAATGGGAGGACATATCTCTCATCCATGTTAACAGTTTCTAGAACCCAATGGGAACATATCTAACATCCATGTGAACAGTTTCTAGAACCCAATGGGAACATATCTCTCATCCATGTGAACAGTTTCTAGAACCCAATGGGGACATATCTAACATCCATGTGAACAGTTTCTAGAACCCAATGGGAGGACATATCTCTCATCCATGTGAACAGTTTCTAGAACCCAATGGGAACATATCTAACATACATGTGAACAGTTTCTAGAACCCAATGGGAACATATCTAACATCCATGTGAACAGTTTCTAGAACCCAATGGGGACATATCTCTCATCCATGTGAACAGTTTCTAGAACCCAATGGGAACATATCTAATATCCATGTGAACAGTTTCTAGAACCCAATGGGGACATATCTAACATCCATGTGAACAGTTTCTAGAACCCAATGGGAACATATCTAACATCCATGTGAACAGTTTCTAGAACCCAATGGGAGGACATATCTCTCATCCATGTGAACAGTTTCTAGAACCCAATGGGGACATATCTCTCATCCATGTGAACAGTTTCTAGAACCCAATGGGGACATATCTAACATCCATGTGAACAGTTTCTAGAACCCAATGGGGACATATCTCTCATCCATGTGAACAGTTTCTAGAACCCAATGGGGACATATCTATCATCCATGTGAACAGTTTCTAGAACCCAATGGGGACATATCTAACATCCATGTGAACAGTTTCTAGAACCCAATGGGAACATATCTAACATCCATGTGAACAGTTTCTAGAACCCAATGGGGACATATCTAACATCCATGTGAACAGTTTCTAGAACCCAATGGGGACATATCTCTCATCCATGTGAACAGTTTCTAGAACCCAATGGGGACATATCTAACATCCATGTGAACAGTTTCTAGAACCCAATGGGGACATATCTCTCATCCATGTGAACAGTTTCTAGAACCCAATGGGGACATATCTAACATCCATGTGAACAGTTTCTAGAACCCAATGGGAGGGACATATCTCTCATCCATGTAACAGTTTCTAGAACCCAATGGGAACATATCTAACATCCATGTGAACAGTTTCTAGAACCCAATGGGAACATATCTCTCATCCATGTGAACAGTTTCTAGAACCCAATGGGGACATATCTAACATCCATGTGAACAGTTTCTAGAACCCAATGGGAACATATCTAACATCCATGTGAACAGTTTCTAGAACCCAATGGGAACATATCTAACATCCATGTGAACAGTTTCTAGAACCCAATGGATGGAGGGACATATCTCTCATCCATGTGAACAGTTTCTAGAACCCAATGGGAACATATCTAACATACATGTGAACAGTTTCTAGAACCCAATGGGAACATATCTAACATCCATGTGAACAGTTTCTAGAACCCAATGGGGACATATCTCTCATCCATGTGAACAGTTTCTAGAACCCAATGGGAACATATCTAATATACATGTGAACAGTTTCTAGAACCCAATGGGGACATATCTCTCATCCATGTGAAGTTTCTAGAACCCAATGGGGACATATCTAACATCCATGTGAACAGTTTCTAGAACCCAATGGGGACATATCTCTCATCCATGTGAACAGTTTCTAGAACCCAATGGGGACATATCTCTCATCCATGTGAAGTTTCTAGAACCCAATGGGGACATATCTAACATCCATGTGAACAGTTTCTAGAACCCAATGGGGACATATCTAACATCCATGTGAACAGTTTCTAGAACCCAATGGGGACATATCTCTCATCCATGTGAACAGTTTCTAGAACCCAATGGGAACATATCTAACATCCATGTGAACAGTTTCTAGAACCCAATGGGGACATATCTCTCATCCATGTGAACAGTTTCTAGAACCCAATGGGGACATATCTAACATCCATGTGAACAGTTTCTAGAACCCAATGGGAGGACATATCTCTCATCCATGTGAACAGTTTCTAGAACCCAATGGGAACATATCTAACATCCATGTGAACAGTTTCTAGAACCCAATGGGGACATATCTCTCATCCATGTGAACAGTTTCTAGAACCCAATGGGAACATATCTAACATACATGTGAACAGTTTCTAGAACCCAATGGGGACATAT
>CM026395.1:35681086-35713806 GCA_014843695.1 Archivesica marissinica
ACCATACCATACCGTACCATACCATACCATACCATACCATACCAGACCATACCATACCATACCATACCATACCATACCATACCATACCATACCATACCATACCATACCATACCATACCATACCATACCATACCATACCATACCATACCATACCATACCATACATACATACATACATACATACATACATACATACATACATACATACATACATACATACATACTGTATTACTTATAATGTCTATAGGAGATACGTTTCTCAAATAATTTTTGTTCACCGTTTAAGTACACCATGGACATGAAACTTGCAATTATCAGTATAAACGGAAGCATGTATGTGTTTTGATGCAGGGGCCACAACTAATACTCTTATGAATACTAGGTTTCTGGTATTGACATATGTTTCACAAATAAGCCATACTATTAATAACGGTATATTCACAAATTCTTTTAGAGCATTATATTACATTCATCATATATGGCAACATGCATTCTGCCACATAAAGCAATGGTTCAGTGTCCAGTATTAGCGATGCTATATATGGTTCAGTGTCCAGTATTAGCGATGCTATATATGGTTCAGTGTCCAGTATTAGCGATGCTATATATGGTTCAGTGTCCAGTATTAGCGATGCTATATATGGTTCAGTGTCCAGTATTAGCGATGCTATATATGGTTCAGTGTCCAGTATTAGCGATGCTATATATGGTTCAGTGTCCAGTATTAGCGATGCTATATATGGTTCAGTGTCCAGTATTAGCGATGCTATATATGGTTCAGTGTCGGCCATTTTGAATCATTGTTATGACCCTTAAAACAATGGCTGAAGTCAGAAGTGTCCAATCTAGCCGAAGGAACAATAAACATCGTATGTACGCTATGCTGTCAATAGTATTAGGGTCAGACGGGGAATCGAACCTGGAGTCATAGTCCAACGTATTAAACACTGGGCTAATAAAATTAACAGTCTCTCAGATGGAATTTTAAATCGATGTCTCGTTTCAGTGTTTTACACGTTCACAGAAATCTGGAATGGGTCTCTCTCTGTATCCTCCGAAATCTAAAATGACTAATCTCTTCAGGACGCGTCGCTCATATGGGCAACCGGTAGCAACGATAAAGAATCGTAAAACACTGAAAGCAATCATTGCATTGGATTTTAAGATATTAATACGCTTTCATCCGCTCCAACGAGAGAGATTATTATAAGTTGTTACAGCTTGCTTCGCAACGTTGCAAAATAAAATAAATAAAGTTTATACAACTTTCTTTTAAATAGATCTAACACTTATATAGTTATGTATACACATAACTTACTTCAATGTATAAATTACTTTATATGTATTACGTGTGGCGTGCGTGGTCCAGTGGTAGAGCGTCGGATTTGAAATCGAACGGTTCCGTGTTCGATACTTGGTCAGGCCATGTATATAGTGTCATTGAGCAAGGCACCTCACACACATTGCTTAGTACTGGTTAACCACTTAGGTCGGCTAAGCATGCCCAGGAAAACATGTATAGGTCCCCGCAAGGGGTTTGACATTAATGGAACATACATACATTACTCAATGTTTTAATGACAATAGTTTTCATTTATATAATTAACAATTAAGAGGTTTTGCCTCGTAATCGAGAGGTGCGAACCCCGGCAGAACCGTTGTGGTGAGGCAAGCCTCTTAAATTCACAAAGCCTCTCTCCCTCGTGGTGATGGATTCCATCAGGAATGAGGTCCCGAGAGTGATCAAACTAATGTTGTAAGAACTTAGGTCGCAATCGAGTTACCTTAAATTTATATAAACTAAATATAGCATTAACAACCATTGGAACACATCATCTGCTCTGGAATTGTGTACAATTTGAATATTCAGAGATTGGATTAGATAATAGATAGTACACTGCCTGTATATACGATTCCACCATACATGTATATTTCAAATAGATGATTTTATATATCATGAATCATTGTTTGCATCCATACATCTAGTTATATTGTATTGTTGATCTAGTAAAGTAGAACAAATAAATAAATAATCAACTTACATCTAAGACTTTTAGTAATAAGCGGTTGTGTTGTACGTCAAGAGACAATGAACATCAGTACAATACTGACGTGACGTCGTCAAGGTGACGCCGGATGTACCCAGAAGCTTTGTTTCAAACGCGCATGCGCGCATGCGCGCATGCGCGCATATTTGTCTTCATCGTTGTCCTTTGCATGCAACAAGTGAGGAGGCTGTGGGAATGATTCTACTATTTCCAATTAAAACTCAAACACACAATTAATATGAGCACATCTCAACTCCCGCCAACACAATACCCGACATTTGAAAAAAATGTCGCACGAAAACTTGTAGCATGGCGAGATTTGTTCAAGCAGTATTTCGTTACGGCTCAGCGAGTTACGGCACATAGGTCGAACTGGCTCGAGACTAATAATAATATGTATGTGTTATATTGATGGAGCGATCATTCAGTTACAATTTGATACTATATGTATGTGTTATATTGATGGAGCGATCATTCAGTTACAATTTGATACTATATGTCTGTGTGATATTGATGGAGCGAGTATCCAGTGTTACAATTTGTACTATATGTCTGTGTGATATTGATGGAGCGAGCATTCAGTGTTACAATTTGTACTATATGTCTGTGTGATATTGATGGAGCGAGCATTCAGTGTTACAATTTATACTATATGTCTGTGTGATATTGATGGAGCGAGCATTCAGTGTTACAATTTATACTATATGTCTGTGTGATATTGATGGCGCGAGCATTCAGTGTTACAATTTATACTATATGTATGTGTGATATTGATGGCGCGAGCATTCAGTGTTACAATGTGTACTATATGTATGTGTGATATTGATGGCGCGAGCATTCAGTGTTGCAATTTGTACTATATGTATGTGTGATATTGATGGCGCGAGCATCCAGTTACAGATGATTCTCGAATTCGCCATGCTCGCATAATGTCGAATTTCGACTTGTATTTCTGAAATTACATAGTGATATAGAAGAGCCCATAAATTGAGTATCCAACCCTACCATAAGGTAGACAGATTTGCTTTTGTGTAGTGTGCACCTATTGGATCCAGGCTTACTCCCACAACCATGCAACACCAAGTTAACAACGTGTGTATGTTATAGTAGTGGGTTATGGGGGTACTTCCCTCTACATTCATGTCCATAGACAACGACTATATAAGTGTTCGTATATATCTTGTCTTTATTTGGTATGTGATCCAGGAGTAGGTACGATATGAATGATGATGATGATGATGATGGTGGTGATGATGATGATGATGATGGTGGTGATGATGATGGTGATGATGATGATGTTGATGATGATGATGATGATGATGATGATGATGATGATGATGATGATGATGATGATGATGATGATGATGATGATGATGATGATGATGATGATGATGATGATGATGATGATGATGATGATGATGATGATGATACTAAGCTGTAAGTTGTACATAAGGCTGTAAGCCGTACATACGTGGAAGTCGTGATAACGCAGTCGATGGGCATTCACTTCAGGTGCGAAAGGTCCGGAGTTCGAGCCCCGCTGGAGCCGTTACGATTGTGCCCTTAGGCAAGGCATTTAAATTCCACGTTGCATCTTCTCTCTCCCTCGTGGCGATGGATTCCATCAAGAATGAGGTCTCGAGAGTGATTAATATAAGTTATAAGAACTTGTTTCGCAATCGAGCTAAAATAAATTAGTATAAACTAAGCCGTACATATGGTAAGCCTCACTCTGAAAAGTACATAATAATAATCGACATTAAATACATGATCACATCATCCCATTATATAATACCTACAACAATCAATCATACATACATATATATATATATATATATATATATCTATATATATATATAACAATCATAGCACATCAACAATTACATAAATATTACTTAAAGTATAATATCTTCGTCACAGTGACTAGTGTAGTGACTAGTGTAGTGACTAGTGGCCATGGTTCAACCTGTGCATATACTCCATATATGTGCGTATGTTCCACGATGATACATTCACTGTACATAACATTAACACGCACGCACGCACCCGCCCACCCATTGCCCCAACACCCACCCAATACCCACCCATAAAGTGTACCTTGTCATGTGCGATTCTTACTTTTTATCTACGGAACTCTATCTACGGAAATGTATGTCAACGCCGAATATATGAAGCAGCTCTCTAGTACATGAAGCAAGCAACTCTCTAGCACATGAAGCAGCTCACGCGTACATGAATCAGCTTTCTAGCACATGAATCAACCCTCTAACACATGAATCAGCTCCCTAGCACAAGAAGCAGCTCTCTAGCACATGAATCAGCTCTCTAACACATGAAGCAGCTCCCTAGCACAAGAAGCAGTTCTCTAACACATGAACTAGCTCCCTAGTACATGAAGCAGCTCCCTCGTACATGAATCAACCCTCTAACACATGAATCAGCTCTCTAGCACATGAATCAACCCTCCTCTAACACATGAAGCAGCTCCCTAGCACATGAATCAACCCTCTAACACATGAAGCAGCTCCCTAGCACATGAAGCAACTCTCTAGCACATGAATCAGCTCTCTAACACAGGAAGCAACCCTCTAACACATGAAGCAGCCCCCTAACTCTCTAGCACATGAATCAACCCTCTAACACATGAATCAGCTCTCTAGCACATGAATCAACCCTCTAATACACGAAGCAGCTCCATAGCACATGAAGCAACTCTCTAGCACATGAATCAGCTCTCTAACACAGGAAGCAACCATCTAACACATGAAGCAGCCCCCTAACTCTCTAGCACATGAATCAGCTCTCTAACACACGAAGCAACTCTCTAGCACATTAATCAGCTCTCTAACACATGAAGCAACCCTCTAACACAAGAATCAGCTCTCGTGCACATAAACTAGCTCCCTAGTACTTGAACCTACTCGCATTTATTGTATAAGATTGCATATGATTGTAAACGTAAATACATTTTTAAACTATTCATCTTAGCATTTTTGGTCACGTGACATTACTTGTACCCACTATATTACTGACACATTAATACCTGTTCGGAATTTGTCCTGATGTTCTCCACCTGCGAGTCCAACTGTAACCATGGCGATGTTTCCCCAACAATGAGACTACTCCAATCTAACAGAATACAAATAATTATGTAGCTACATGTACCTTTCAAACAAGAAACATTGACTTAAGTTAATATATTTAACATACAATATGATACATGTATATACATGTATTAACTTTTGTATAATAAACATTCTTCTTCCAATGATGTACAAGGCCCACTCTGGAACATTGTTGTATATGCTATCAATGGCAGTTGGGGGGAGTTAATGCCAGCCACCTTCGGCTGTCAATTTATTATTTTTCCACACATTTACATGTTTTCACTTACCGCCCGTCACACTCCCCATTTCAGACCAATGTTTTTCAACCCCTATGGCTAATCCTATACCTAGACCAGCCTCTGGCTACAATGTATATGTGAAACAACAAATTGTGTTTACAGTGATTGCAATTGTTTGAGGTGATGATGCGCTTATCTGTTAACGGCTTGTGTACATGCAGTCATGCAACAATTGTAACATAGCAACAGACGAGCATTGTTTCAGCATACTATTTAGATATTATTGTGAATTAATAACATAGAAAGTACACTCACCGCCACTAGTAAGACAGAGGTCCGAGCGTGTCAAAGCACCGGGTCTAGCATTTGTATGACCTTGAATACATTCCCGTTTGTAGCGAGGGTTCACTATTGGCAGATATACAAAATCAAACCTGAAACAGAGTAACATATCATGTGCAGAAGCTTCCTTGGCTTTAAAGTATAAACTTTATTTATTTTACAATGATTGCGAAGCAAGTTCTAACAACTTATATTAATCACTTTCGTTGGCACGGATGAAAGCGTATATGTGATCATTCGTGTGGGAGGAAACCGGAGTACCCGGAGAAAACCCACCTGTCCGATCTGACGACGACCATACCATCTCACATACTTCCCGGTCCGAGGATCGAATACTGGTTGCATTGGTGAGAAGCGAGCGCGCTAACCACTGCACTAATCGGAAAGCTTTAAAGTACATCTGTATAATCACCCATGAAAAGGACCACGGAACAGTGCTTTTCATGGGTGATTATAACTCGAATTGCGGTACGAATCCCTCGTCTGATAGTAGGTGTGCCTATTTAAACAATTTCTGTCATTATCGAGTATGTACCCTGTTAATCTACTAGATCTATGCACAGGTGCAGACAAAACTTTTGTATCATATGATGGGAAATTTGAAACTTTTATTGATTATATAATGCTACCTCTTGAAAAACTCGATTTTGTTATCCAATGTGAAATCATCGATGATAATTCCTTAAATGTGTCTCGTCATAGGCCAGTCATATGTTCCATTTATGTAATGAATAATGAAGTATCGTATGATACTATACAAACAATATCATGGAGGAAGGTGAGTGCTTCTCATATTGAGGCATATCAATTAGACCTTGGTAGCAGTAGCTTATCCAGGTGGCAGACTTTTAACATCAGAGATAAGTCGGACATTAATGCCCTACACACTGACTTAATATATTGTCTAGTATCATGCGGTAAAAAACACTTTCCACGCTCACGATTCCGGGAATACTTGAAACCATATTGGAATAATACACTATCGCGTTTGCATGCTCGCGTTTCCGATGCTAGAACCGAATGGTGTAGAGACGGTCGTCCGAGATCTAGATTATAATATAATATAATCTTTTAATAAATATAAATGTGCAAAGGCGGAGTTCCGAAAAGTTCATAGACAGTTTACTTATCCTTTTTTAAAAAACATGGACGAAGAAATTAACAAGACAGCTGAACTTGATAAATGTCAGTTTTGGAAACTAGTGAAATCTAAACGAAACACGCTAAACAAACGCGTCGGCGCTGAAATGGTCGTCAACGGTTCCGTTTTCCGTGATCAGGGTAGCATAAATCATCAATGGAAACTTTATTTTGAAAACTTATATTCTCCTTCGAACAATAATTATAACGAAGAATGGAAAGTAACTATCAATAATACGGTTGCTGAAATAGTTAGCGAATCTACCCTAGATCAAACAGCACTCGTTTCCACAGACGTAATTGAAACTGCTCTACGTACGTGTAAGCCGCGAAAGGCCTGTGGGTGGGACCAAGTATTTTATGAACACTACCAATATGGAGGTAAATTTGTTCTAGATAAGTATCTATTTTATTTACCGCTATGCTACGACAGGGTTACATTCCTACTGAAATGAAAAAGGGTGTAATTGTTACAATACACAAAGGTTCCAATAAACGAAAGGATGACCCAAATAACTATCGCGCAATAACATTAATGTCAACAATCTTAAAAGTGTATGAACTTGTACTTTTATCGCGCTCTAAATCAACCATTCTGGCATCGATAAGTAACCAACAGGGTGGGTTTCAAGAAGGGTTAGGCTGTCTGATGACGTCATTTTTCCTTAAGGAAACAATTTTATTCGCCAAGGAAAATAAAAGCCAAGTATTCGTAAGTTTCCTAGATGCGAAGCAAGCGTTTGACAGGGTATGGCACAATGGCCTCCTATTTAAGCTGTATAACACAGGAATCGATTCAACAACCTTTCTGTCATTTGTCAACTTGTATTCTGATATGACGAGTTCGGTCCGACACGGAAATGCAACAACAGAGTGCTTCAATGTACTACAGGGAACGCGTCAGGGCAGTAAAACCTCCCCCCTTTTGTATCTTCTTTTTGTTGATGGCCTCATTAAATTACTAGAACAAAGTGGCTATGGTATCTGTATCTATGACATGAACGCCTGTTCACCGACAGTGGCGGACGATATGGTTCTGGCGTCTTTTTCGCGGTTCGGTCTTCAGCGCATGATTGATATATGTCACCGATACTCAAAATCATGGAGATACGAGTATAACCCGACTAAGTGTTCTGTAATTATATTTAATGGATCAACTATTATTAATGATGAACGTTTTGTCTGGAAACTCGATGAAACTGAGTTAAAAGTTGCAGATAAATATAAACACCTTGGAGTAATCTATGATAGGTATTATACAATGAACCCAGCTATACAAGACGCATGCGCAAAACTTCGGTCCACATATTTTAGTGTTCTTAACTCTGGTTTACATCCCAATGAACTAAATCCGATAACGCTCTGAATCTGAATCTGAATGGATACGACGTAGAATCCTTTCGGCATGTACACGTCGGCATGTACACGCTCTTAACAATATATAACTCGGTTGTTATTCCAAAGGCCCTGTACGGTTGCGAATTATGGAACGTTGCATCACAATCCTGCCTTATGCAACTGGAACGATCTCATCGCCTGTGTGCTAAATCTATGCAGCACTTACCATTACCCACATCAACTGACATTTCTCTCCGGGCTTTGGGTTTATTCTCGATAGAAACAGAGATTGATATTAAAAAATTACAATTCTTTGGTCAATTGTGCAACTTGCCGAATAAATATCTCTCAAAGCAATTTTGTATACACAGGCTCATAAGATTTCTTAACGACGATACTCAAGTTCAAGGTTTCATTCCGGACATATACAGACTGTTAAAGAAATACAACCTATTTACCAGTATACCAAGTTTCATTCAAATGGCTCTTTTCCTACTAAATACTCATGGAACTCATCAGTTAAAAGAACAGTGTATGGTTTCCAAAACTTTGAATGCAATGCGCGTTTTGAACTTTTAATGTATAGAGAACTTCACACTAGTATATTCAGTCACAGGGGTCCCTGTCGCATATGGAAATTAAGCCAGAAGTACCCACTTATAAAACTTAAATGCGAAACTGTAATAAGGGCATTTGGGAACATATTCTCGTTTAATAGAACTGAAAGTTGTCATAAATGTGGACTTACTGTTGAGAAGAAAATATTACATCTCTTAAATCACTGTATAAGCAACAATATAATAAGGGATAGCCTATGGCGAGACACATTACATATACTGGGAGACCAAGCCTTTTCCAATTTCGTTACAGGTAGTGCTTGTTTGCAATGTTGTCACCTATTGTCTGGTTTATACAACTACAATGTAAATGATAATGATGATGCTATTATGAAATTGATAATAGCACATTTATTCATGTTACTGTCTTAAATTGTATTCCATTCAGAAGTCACATTGTCCTCCTTGTATTACGTTTCGACAAGGGTACTGAATTTGATGATACGTGCATGTGACTTAATTTTCTAACTCAATACGAATTCTCCTGAATATTATTTATCCACGTGTGCATTATAATATACACAACTTGGATTACATGTAGAGTGACTCGGTGGAAGATGTGTATCGCTTATATATGAGGGATTGGTGATCTACTGTCATGTCTGACCGATGGAGATCTTACACCGACTTGCCACATTTCTATTTGTAATCTTCTATGCAATTTTACATTCTGTTTGTATTGATTTCTATGTAAATTATATATGAAAACTTCTTGTTCTGCTCTCCAGTATTGGAGGTAATAAAGGTATATATTATATATTTATAAACACGTGAACATACTCCAAAGGATCTGAAACAGATGCATCACGTGACAAAAACTTGATTACTTTTATTCGCAGTTGATATCATTCTTATGTGCTTGCTGGGAAACAGATGCATCATGAAGAGGACCACACACATAAAGAGAACAATATATCTAGCGGCAAGATGTGTGACACGTATCTATAGACGAATATCAGTGCAACAACAATGCTTCCTTGACAAACAATCCTGGGAAAGTTTACAACAACGCCATCACAATTCTGAAGTCACAATGATGTACAGGATAGATAACAACTTGGTGGCTATCCCAACCGAGCCATACCTGATCGAGTATGACCAACATCACCCTGAGAGATGAGCCATACCTGATCGAATATGACCAACATCGCCCTGAGAGATGAACCATACCTGATCGAGTATGACCAACATCGCCCTGAGAGATGAGCCATACCTGGTCGAATATGACCAACATCGCCCTGAGAGATGAGCCATACCTGATCGAGTATGACCAACATCACCCTGAGAGATGAGCCATACCTGATCGAGTATGACCAACATCACCCTGAGAGATAAGCCATACCTGATCGAGTATGAACAACATCACCCTGAGAGATGAGCCATACCTGATCGAGTATTACCAACATCACCATGAGAGATGAGCCATACCTGATCGAGTATGACCAACATCACCCTGAGAGATTATGACCCGATATTCTCATATAGAAAATCAGGAAGTGAGTGTGTGTTTTACGTTTATTTATCGTCGCTACCGGTTGCCCATATGAGCGACGCCTCCTGAAGAGATTAGTCATTTTAGATTTTGAGAATAATGCAATGATACAGACAGAGACCTATTCCAGAGTCTCCTCTGGTTCTTTTACGTGCACAGTATAAACCACCGACACGAGACCTCGGTTTAAAGTCCCATCTGAAAGACTGTTAATTTGATTAGGGTCAGACGGGGGATTGTCTGGATCACCGATCCAACGTGTTAACCAATAGACTACAGAACCGTCTGAGGTATAATATGTATTGATAATAAATATGTTAAATATAGGCCTATAGGATATTAAATGTTATAGAACTTCCAGATTGGTTACGTTTTGTCATATAATGGATACTGTTTATAGAATACTCCTTATATTAAATAACTTAGCATCGAACATGTACATACCACATTAACAACTCTCTATAGATTTAACCCCAATCCTATATGCCTTCAAAAATATACCCTCAAACCACAATTTTGGCATGTTCTCTATTTGTTCCGGATACCGTAATATATTCTTAACTAGGCGAACCAGTCCAAGTTTTATACTGAACTTCCTTTTCCGGCTGGTTGTTGAACGAAAGGTATTGGTATTAAAACTGTCGACAATTATCCACATTTTACAACATAATCATCTGGTCTACATCTATATTGTGGCTAAATGTTGATGGCAAATTAATTTGTGATCCGTCTATTCCGTGTATTTGACTTGGGCATGGATTTCACAGCCTAAAACTATGCTGTTGACAGATCTACATGATATTTTGGTTTTGACGATCGTGTGCTTGCCTATAGAACAGTATGTGCAAGCAGGGATGCAAAGTCCAAGATACTTACAAAACATATTCCAAGTAGTTCTCTTCAATGACCTAAGAAAGTGCCAATACATAGATTTTAACTTTTGCAACCGAAACCGCATGAACGTTGAGTAGCCTAAGTAGGTATGTGGAGTGGAATAGGACATTTGAGTTCCAGTCAAAACTTACACGCAGGGATCCGTACTTGGACCCCTGCTTTTCCTAGTCTATATAAACGACCTCCCACAAAACATCAGTTCCAAAGTCTGTATCTTTGCAGATAATACTGCAGTCTATCTATCACTGACATCTGCAAATGAATCGGTCACACTCCAAAACGATCTTAAGAGATCTTAACATGTCTACGTCCCGGCAAGAGGTTCAACATTAAAGGAAGATAGAGTGGGTCAAGTTACCCACATCACCAGAAGGAAACGTCCTATTTCCAGTCAATATAAACTCGATGGAGTCCTACTCGAGTCGGTGAACCTCAGCCAAATACCTTGGCGTGGATATCTCAAATAACCTGTCGTGGGACACAAACTTAAAATGGTCAACTAGGTCAAATCCGAACCCAGCTTGCATATGGCTCCGAGATCTGGTTGCCTCGTACCCAAACATTGATAGACCAAATTGAAGGTGTCCAGCGAAGAGCAGCCTGTTGGATAAAGGCTGATCGTACCTCTAGTGTTACAGACATGCTACATTCCCTAAATCTATGCAGACTAGATCAATGGCGTATTGACAATAGGTTATCCCATGTGTATAAAATTCATAATGATCTTGTTGCTATTCCCATTGAAAATTACCTAGTTCCCCTCTCCCATCTTGCTCGCCATTCCTTAAGCTATAGGTTTAATTACGGCAACTACAGACTACATGTTTTCCTTTTTTCCAATAATCTACCATTTTATCCATCTCCCTACCATAGAGCAATTCAATACGGCAGTTTGCCATATTGATCATGCCCGTCCCCTAGTTGTTCTGCGCAGCTGCTTTTAAATTTTACCACAACTTATTTTTCACTACTTAAATGTTGTATGTATGTTCCTTTAATGTCAAACCCCTCACAGGGACTTAGACATGATTTCCTGGGCAGGCTTAGCCGACCTAAGCGATTAACCAGTACTTGCTCAATGACACTTCATACGTGGCCTGACCGAGTATCGAACCCGGGACCGTTCAATTCTAAATCCGACGCTCTACCACCAGACGCCACACTAAATTATGCTTTTAACTACTCATACTTTTAACTTGCGTTTTTTGACGCGCAACATGTCTACATCCCCGCTAGGGGTTCGACATTAGAGGAAGATAGATAGATAAATCTTGTAAACATTTTCGTCTAATGATTCTATTTTTGTTGTTCGCAATAATCAAATATTCAAAATGGCCGATTTGGAATGGCGAAACTCTGCCATGAAAATTAAACGTTCGATTTCATGTATAATATTGTGTCAAGAGACGTTATAGACTGTAGAATTCAAACAATGGTATGTGTGTTCATCTTGTTAACAATTTTAATTTATAAAACAACTTTTTAGAATATAAAATATGCTATGCAAAATTGAGGTTTAGATTTTGTAAAATGTCACATTTTTCAAGTCTAAATATTTGGACTAGCCTTACAGCGTGTATTTAGAGATTATGACAAACGGATTACCTTCCAGAAAATGTCGGCATTGATATATACGGAAAATACAGCGACTATTTCGTTCCAATCACGCTTTGGCTTGCCCTCTGAGTTTTTATTATTTGAAGTTGTGACCCTCGCGGGGATGTAGACATGTTATAAACTTAGATGCACAATTCCACATCCCTGTCAGAAATTTGAAGTTTGAACATGTTATCGTGCTTGATATAATATATTGGAATCGAAGGTTGTTACTTTTCAGCAACCATGGCTCCAAAGCGGAATAACGTTATCCCAAATGGGCATTTCCACAAAGACTGGCAGAATCGCGTACGGACATGGTTCAACCAACCAATGCGTAAACAGAGGCGTAGAACAACTAGGATCAAGAAGGCTAGAACTATTGCTCCAAGGCCAGTGGCAGGGCCTCTGCGTCCTGTGGTCCGTTGCCCAACCATCAAGTACAACACTAAGCTCCGAGCTGGTAGGGGTTTCACTCTCGAGGAGTTGAAGGTACTACTAGCCTGAATTAAAAATTAATATAATTTAAGTGTTTTCTCTAGGGTTTAACTTTTGGGGTCATCAGTGACCTTATCGTAAGTTTACGTGTCCGATGAAAATAATTGCCAGCATGCCAGTTTTATTTAGTGTGCATGTGACCTAAATTTACACAAAAAAACTTTTTCTCAACCACCCAACTGAATAATGACATCAACCACCCACGCGTTTTGACCCTAACCGGAGCAAGTGATAAAGGCGGGATCTTTATGCGTGGTTGATACTATATTCTGATGGGCTGGTTGAGATAAAGATTTTGCGGACTGGTGCGCTTATTTTCCATCTTCCATTTATACGCTTTATTTCCATCTCCGTAAATGATAAGAGTGCGAATTTCATTGGGTAAGCGATTCGAGTTTCAACCAATAATACGGATGGTTAGATCTAACACTGCTGTAACATGTTTTCGCGACATACACAATGTAGCAGGTCAGACACCGCTATTGCAATTTCCATTGGCCACCATTATAACACACAGTGCCATTAGATTTCCCCCAAAATAGTTTGGCACAAAAGACAGTAGTTTTCAACAGACTGACCTTTGAGCCACCAGGAACATGTAAAATTTCAATTTCAACAGGGTTTACCAATTGGATTTTTTTTAATTTAGTTTATACAAATTTATTTTAGCTCGATTGCGAAACAAGTTATTTCAACTTATATAAATCACTCTCGAGACCTCATTCCTGATGGAATCCATCGCCACGAGGGAGAGAGAAGAGGCAACGTGGAATTTAAATGCCTTGTCTAAGGGCACAATCGTAACGGCTCCAGTGGGGCTCGAACTACGGACCTTTCGCACCTGAAGCGAACGCGCATCCACTGCGCTATCACGACTTCCACAATTTTTTAATTTCCCACTAAAGGCACCTACTCTGAAGGTAATTTGGTGGTGAATGTTGCACTGACACCTGTATTTATAATATGCTGTTTATTTGTCACCAAATAGTCTGCACATATTTTTTTAAATACTCCAAAATGCAGCTCATATATTGTATTTTAATATTTAGAAGTCATTTTCACTATTTGTGACAATACCTACACAGCCAATCAGTTCATGTATCAATAACTCTTAAGGGCTGCCCTACACTACCAATCCCAGACCACTATATCAATAACACCGTCTGACCTTTGCTGACGAATAATAAAAGAAAAGAAGATTTGAATCCCTATTGCTAAACGGTGATTTCGTTTTCATTATATTACTTTAAAACATGTTCGGCCAGTTATGATTCTTTGAAGGGGCCAAGCCTGGCCAAAATAGGAAGAACAAAGCAAGATCCGGCTGTAAAATCAAGAAAATATGAGGAGCCTAGGAAAGAATGAAAGTTGTGTGAGGCGTGGAAAGAGGGGAGAGAGTGGCTTATTATGATTATTCGATGGATGTGAAAAGCCTGCCGTGATTTCAGCACCGTGGAGTCGGGTCCATCGACTAATGCATTAAAAATCATAACACTTTCATAGCTGGATGCAGTAACCGTTAAAGTATATGTGAACTATTGTGTTACTTGCTCTACGCCAAATTAAGAAATTATTCGGTCAGACAGATTTTTCTTCGGTCAGACAGAAATTTTATCCTGTGTGACCGAATGTCCTGTGTAAATTCAAGCAGTTTCGTGAAGACTGTAGTGTAAGCAGTACATCATCTGAACGCTGTTAGTTGTATATATACCTGAAACAAGTCTCGTCAATGAACAAATGCTCCGTGGTCAAATACATTTTATCCACTCAAAAAGCTCTATAAACAATCTCGACAGGGCTCGACAAATTCTTTTCAATTTGACTTGCCCCAATTATTAAGCTAAATGTCGATTGATGGCTTACACTAGTTAAGTTTATGAAATTTATAGAAATATATATACAGTTTTATATTATGTATTTTTAACAACATCATGGTATATAGTATATATATGAATTCACTGGCCCTGTGGTCATTACCATAATTCTCACCAATGTCAACGCCATTTTTACTCAAGAGACTGAACAGAATGGGCATGTCACTAAATGGTTTATTGTTGTAACCAAAACAGTAAGCACAATTGAATAATACTTTCATGCATGCAAGTATTGACCATCCATTCCACTATTTCCTGCTCACCATCGCTCGTGTACTGGGTGGTGCATGCCTGATGCGGTTCGCTTGCATAATGGGCACGTATTGGTTCTATCCGGAAAGTGTTGGAACCACTCACAAATACCACTTTCTGATTAATTTTTGCTTTTGAAAGCTTTGGATATTTTTGACAGTGGAACATAACATTTTTATCAACAAGCCAGTTAAAAATCATTTGGCACTTTACTTGAAAAGTCCTTTCACGTTTTGAATCATATTTAATATTCTTTTTATTCTCGGTGTGTTTCACTTTCTTGGTGTTTTTTTTAGAGAAGTGCGCAATTGTGTCCTTAAATTGTGTTCTTTAATAAATTTCTGCAAAATAGGATTAAAATAAACAGTATGACAATTAAATACAACATTTGCAAAGGAGTGCTTTATAATGGGCCAGTGTATCTTACTGGACAAACTCTTTATTTGAGAGAAGTGGAGCCCCTAGGGGGCGAAGTTGGGGTCCTCGGGCGACTGTGTCACCCTCTAGAATGAGCCCTGTAGTATGAAAAACTTCTCCCAAGTTTATTGAAATCACTAAGAGTATATAAATTTATATACTGTGAAAACCTTTTCTCTGGGCTTCTAATAGGGTAGAAGTACATGTACAAATGTATGTGCGATCAGGGAGACTAGTCTCCCAAATTGGCCCCTAGCTTGACATTTGAGAGAAAATACAGACATGCAATATTTCATACATGTACAATGTAGTCAAACCTGTCTTTAAGCAGCCAGCCAAGGGAGTTACACTAAATGGCTGCTTAATAAAGGTCAAATGTATATAAAACAACATATTGAGAATCTGGAAACTGGCGACTTAATACACGTTGGCTGCATAACGGAGGTGACCACTGACACAGGTTTGATTGAACATGAATTGGATATTTAGACCAAAATGTAGTGTTTCTGCATTGTCCACTAATTGGTTCTTGGTTTCCTAGGCTGCTGGTGTGTTCAAGAGACATGCACTTGCAATTGGTATTGCTGTAGATTATCGACGCAGAAACCGATCCATGGAGTCTCTTCAACAGAATGTACAGAGGTTGAAAGAGTACAAGTCCAAACTGATCCTCTTCCCCAAGAAACAGAGCAAACCCGCCAAGGGTGATGCCACTGTAAGTATGAACGCCGTTTTCCCCCAAGAAACGGAGCAAACCCACCATGGGTGATGCCACGGTAAGTCAGAACGTCGTTTCCCCAAGAAACAGAGCAAACCCACCAATGGTGGATGATGCCACGGTAAGTCAGAACATCGTTTCCCCAAGAAACAGAGCAAACCCACCAAGGGTGGTGATGCCACGGTAAGTCAGAACGTCGTTTCCCCAAGAAACAGCGCAAACCCACCATGGGTGATGCCACTGTAAGTCAGAACGTCGTTTCCCCAAGAAACAGCGCAAACCCGCCATGGGTGATGCCACAGTAAGTCAGAACGTCGTGTACCCAAGAAACAGCAAACCCACCAATGGTAAGAAATTCAATACTAAAATTTCAACAAACTTGTATTTAAACTGGAACAATTGTTTATGTACAACATACTTCCTTCAAAATGCATTCATATACGTAAATTTATTTTGGCTATTGTAATTTTGTAATTCTAAAAATGAAAGATGAAACAAATACTGTATTAATGCAAATACGCATGGTATGTGAGGATTTCTGTGGCAATCACATACATGTATACCAAATGTATTTAACGTATTTGGTCAGTTTGTTGTTAATACAATGTTTTAAATATTAAATATAAGACTGAGCTGAACGTGAAGTATTGTCCGTCAACAATTACTATATAAACATTAGCAACCATTTTTGTTTTATTGAATCTTGTTCCAACTGTGTTGCAAGTTGCATTTTAATAAAAACTCAGTTCCCATTTGTAATAATTTCCGTCGTAAATAAATTATATATAGTAGAATGCAATAATAAGAATAAGCAAATTTGTTCAATATTTGTCGCAAGTTCTGTTTTGATGAAGGCTTGTGTTGACATAAAAACTTGATCAACATTGTAGTATCTATTTTGTTCCTATTTTCTCCCAAGTATGTCGCACAGCATTTTTATGAACGTTTTGTTAAATTTGTTGTCTTCAAATATTCGCGATTTCCATGCATAATCTAGTTCACTATGTCAAATGGCCGAAATTGTTGAATCTCGAGTAATGTAGGGCATTACATCGTTGAGGAATTGTGGGCAACACTTGGCATGACATTCTGCTGACAATTCCTTGCTTTATTTCAGGCTGAAGAGATCAAGATGGCCACACAGTTACCTGGCAAAATAATGCCAATTACCCAGGTAGTACGTAAAGAAAAGGCCCGCGTAATTACTGCCGAGGAGAAACGTTACAACCCATACGTTGCACTGAGACAGGCCAGGGCTAACTTGAGACTTCAAGGTGAGATGGGAGTGTGTGACACGAAGCTGAATTCCATTACAGTATCTGGGCAATAATGCACAGTGCCAATCCATGCATGCGTATTTACAGCACTTGTCAGGGTTCATTCTAGGTCAGAATTTTTGGGAGAAGTGAGAAAGCGCGTGATCGCTTCCTTAAATGGTGTTCTCTAATATACTTCTGCAAAATAGGGTTAAAATGCACAGTACAACCATTAAATACAACATTTGAATAGGAGTGCTTTATAATGGGCCAGTGCATCTCCTCGATGTCAGGGTCCCTAGGGCGACTATTTCGCCCACAGCGCCCCCTAGAATGATCCCTGCTTGTATAATGGCCCATGTCAGCTTCGGTATTACAGTGCCGGTTTATAGTAAATGCTATGTAGCAGTATACAATCGTGTAAATACAGCACATTAAGTATAAATTAATTCAGTTAGTTTTTCTTAACTTCAAATTACATAGAGTTGGACATTATCAGAATAGACATACAGCCAAACCTTTGTAAGTGGTCACCTCTATTAAGCATCCCACCTGCATTAAAGCAGCATTACATCGTATGAAATAATATATATTTGAAAAAAATCTATTTTTACGTATGGGTAGCAATGCTGCAACACATTCTAACATTATACTTTGTATGCTTATGTTCATTTGGTAAACAGTGTATTTTTTGCGATAAAACAAACTCGAAACCGAAAGTAGGAGTTTCCGAGTAGATCGGTCACGCACTTGTTTACAACCGGAACGCATCATCCGCACTTCAAGACTTGTTTGCATTCGGAATGGTCCCCATTTGTCCCACATTGTCTTTTTTAATTAAATTACTTGATATGTTGATTCATACCTGTTAGTCTTTTAGGGACATTTATACATCCCCGCGAGAGGTTCGACATTAGAGGAAGATAGATAGATAGTCTTTCATGTTCAAAATATATACGTTGTTTTCTACATCCTCTGTTGTTTCACGCATGCGCGCTGTGCGTGTTTACATTTCATGTGTTGATAAACAAATTCGCGTATACGACAATTTATTGGAATTTTATCGTTTGAGCGACTTATTTCGATTTTTGTAAACACACACATTAGTATTTATATTTTACCCAAAACATCCTTTATTACGATGTAATGCTGCTTTAAGCAGCCAGTTTTCAGATTACCATGACTATGTTTCTTTGTTATACATTTGACTATATTAGGCAGCCACTCTGTGATTCCCATTGTTTAATGACCCAGTCCTCTTTTGTTATTTGTTGCGAAATGTCCTGTACTGGTTTCGTTATTGCTCCATATGTTTGTTAATGTTTTCAATTTGGCAAGTATTTCCAGCTCAACTCGTTTTATTCCCACGTTTCAGGTTACAGAGAAAAGAAGGCCCGAGAGAAGGCACAAGAAGATATTCCCTCTGCCAAGCCCAAGAAATGATCTTGTTATCTGTACAGTCAATAAAGAGAGAAAAATTATAAAGATTTCTTGTGTGGTATAGCGTGCGTATGGTAGAGGATAAGAATAGTTGACACTTTGTCCGTCCAGGAAGTTCTTGTCCGGAGCAAAACTGTTCATGGTAATTTAATGAGAGTGAGGCAGTATTGCTAGAACCATAACTATTGTATTTAACAAAATTATCTCCCCTTTTCACTTCATTAAATACTTGTCTGAAGCACAGGGATTCGGCAAGTTTGGGAGTACTAGTATATATATTTACGTACAGGGATTCTACTCTGTGGGATGTCAGATTTCGCATCGATCAGTAAAATGGCCCTATCTGAAACAATTTTGTACACATCTGTTCAAATATAACGCCTATCCCGAGTCTTTATATTGTTCTTCAAATAAAACACAACTTTAAGCTGCGTGCATGTATACAAAAACAAATCTTCGACGGGAGAGTTTTAACAGTGAATAACATTATCAATAAACTGTGTTTCCACTAACGTGTAGGTTTATTCGGCAAAAAGAGATTTCGGAGAATTTTTCAATTTGTTTTGAAATTTCTCAAGCGGCGTTGAAACGAGCGTTCTGATTGGATTATGATTATTCTTCATATAAAACACACATCTAATTACATTCTAATAATCCAATCAGAACGCTCTAAGACACATGCAGATACGTCTATACATTGTTTGCCGTGTGGATTGTGTTCATCATCCAAGCTTTTATTAAAACCTAAATGCGATTTACTGGCATGTAGAAAGACAACTTCTTACAATGATCGATAATTCACAAAAATGACAACAACAACACTTGTATTTTACGTAATGATTGAGTGCATAGGTACGCTTGTACAAGGGAACTCTGCGAGATCGTAATAATGTTGAGCTTTGATTGCGTGACTTACTATGTACATGTAACTGGACACTCACACAAAGAGAGATACTCGTTGCAGAATACAATAGACTATATGTTATTTATCTGCTAGGCTGGTAAACTAGAGCAATAGACCAGATAGTTGATTACGGACATATACTAACCCACCCACAATAAACGGTGCAGACCTGGTATATTGGCTAAGGACATATATAACCCACACTACATATACTAACCCATCCACAATAAACGGTGTAGACCTGGTATATTGGCTACGGACATATAACCCACCCACAATAAACGGTGTAGACCAGGTATATTGGCTACGGACATATAACCCACCCACAATAAACGGTGTAGACCAGGTATATTGGCTACGGACATATATAACCCACACTACATATACTAACCCACCCACAATAAACGGTGTAGACCAGGTATATTGGCTACGGACATATATAACCCACAATACATATACTAACCCACCCACAATAAACGGTGTAGGCCAGGTATATTGGCTACGGACATATAACCCACATACATATACTAACCCACCCACAATAAACGGTGTAGACAAGGTATATTGGCTACGGACATATAACCCACATACATATACTAACCCACCCACAATAAACGATGTAGACCAGGTATATTGGCTATCGACATATAACCCACAATACATATACTAACCCACCCACAATAAACGGTGTAGACCAGGTATATTGGCTACGGACATATAACCCACAATACATATACTAACTCACCCACAATAAACGTTGTAGATTAGAACATAGGCAGTCGATTGCATACGCATCTCGCTCACATTTGTCTGCTGCAAGATGCTCGAACATATCATACAGTCGGGTAGTAGGGCATCTCGACGCCTGACATATTCTGTCGGAACAACAGCACGGGTTCAGGAAGAAGAGGTCAACGGAAAACCAACTGCTTATAACACTCCAAGACCTGGAACCAGGCCAGGTCTTGGCGAGAGCGAACAGATCGACGCTGTACTACTAGATTTCAGTAAAGCGTTCGATAAGGTTCCCCACAAACTTTTAGCAGCGACACTACACCACCACGGAATTAGAGGTAACACCCTTCATTGGATCAAGATGTTCCTATCTCATAGAATATGGTTGAAGGAAGCTCATTCACTCCATCGCCAGTCACATTCGGTGTTCCTCGGGTTTCAGTCCTAGGCTCTCGCCAATTCCTCGTCTACACAAATGACATACCCACACAAGTCTCGTCCACTTCTTCGCCGATGAATGTTAGTTCTACTGATCACACCAAGACCTGGATATAATTCAGAGATGTGGTAAGTGGATTGGATGGTTTCCTTTAGCCCCAGCAACAATGCCACATTGGTATACACAGCCAAGTCCTGAACTTCACCAAACATGGCAAGTACTTGGGGAGTCCACAAATCAGACAACCTCAATAATGGAATGCCCATGTAGTCGCCACGGCCAAGAAAGCAAACTACCATCTAGCCTTCCTCAGAGGGAACCTGACAAGCTGTCCACAGGACATTAAGGCATAGAGTTACCAAACCATTGTCAGTTGTATTCATCAGTTCGTACTACAGCAATCCTGAGTTAACACAAGAGCGACCGACACCCACTTTACCACATAGGTTTGAATACACCAAGTTGTTCGTTAGGGTCTCTAGTATATGTACTACAGCAATCCTGAGTTAACACAAGAGCGACCGACACCCACTTTACCACATAGGTTTGAATATACCAAGTTGTTCGTTAGGGTCTCTAGTATATGGAACTGCATGTTGCCAAAGCCATGGTGCAACATTTTTATTGCACGTTTTCTACACCCATCTATTTCCTTTCTAAACAGCCCTATAGCATGTAAATTGGTATTAAAGTTAGTTTGTATTCAATAATTAATCAACTTTTCATATTATATAGTTCCACTATATATCATATATCACATAAACAATGCACATATTTAACATTTTATATTTGAAAAGTCGAACAAATTTACTAATTTCGAGGGTCAACGTACCCCACCCACTGAAGATTCAGCATATGGCTTTAGATCAAACGGTGTTGGAGTGTTACAGTATTATATAAACTTGATTTTATTATATATATTGATAAAAAATGCTGCATACAATTCATTTCGCGTACTAGATCTGATGTATTTATACACCAACATGTGTGTTAGTCTCCAGTATATTGGACAGTATGTCACAGTAGTGATAGTCGTGTTAAATAACATATAATCAGGCTGGATGCCAAAATGGAAAACAAATATTGGCATGTACATGTAGTGGTAAAAATAGTAGACTAATTAGTTCACTATTGAATTCATTTGTTATTCAAGATAATGCCACCCACATTAATATACTATGATAATAACACTAGGTTATCACATATGTTATGGCATGGTAATAATACTAGGTTATCACACATGTTATGGCATGGTAATCACACATGTTATGGCATGGTAATAACACTAGGTTATCACACATGTTATGGCATGGTAATAACACTAGGTTATCACACATGTTATGGCATGGTAATAACACTAGGTTATCACACATGTTATGGCATGGTAATAACACTAGGTTATCACACATGTTATGGCATGGTAATAACACTAGGTTATCACATATGGCATGGTAATAACACTAGGTTATCACACATGTTATAGCGTTTCAGTGGAGTAATGTTATATTACCAATTAGTTGTCAGTGTCACTATCATCTTGTCCAAGAGCAAGTGTATACACACTAGTACACATTTCTCTACCACTGATCTGTGACTTGCAGGCATATGCAATAGTACATGGTTGCTTATTAGCAAAGTACACACAATTGTCATTATAGGGTAAAACGCAGATATTTCTGCAGTCTGCCTTTTCAGTGTATAAAACGTAGATAGTTATGTAACATGTGTAGTCATCATGTTTTAGCAATATTGTTATATTGACTGTCACAGCTTCAACATGCTGTTTCATATACTCACTGTAATGAGTAGAAGTAGAACGCATCGAAATAGGTTCTATAAGTTCAATTGGACATATATGAAATTCTGTTTTGGGGTTTTCTTTATCTTCTAATAATACAATTAATAACTTTATTATTCGTATTCATTAGCTCCTCAAATGTATACATATTTGGTATTCTGTAATAGTAAGGTTTGATAAATGTTTTTCTTTCGTTTTCAAAAATGATCACATTCAAATTAAATAATAATGCATGTGAATAATTTCCCGAGACAACTTAAGAGTGCAATGGGTTTGTAACATCACTTTTATTCCTTTTTTTGAATGTCGATGTTTTTTATTCAAACAATTGTACATATTACATAGGTATATACACAAATAACAATTGTACACAATGGTATAATACAAAAGTTTGCTTTGTAATAAATAAGCTTGAGACTAGCTATTCCATCAATAAAGCGTTGTTCAACGAGACTGAATTTGGATTATAACAATTGTCAAATGAATATTTTTTTTGTGTTGCGGAAAGGATTCCTACTTAAAATAACAACATATGTTAAAACTAGGCATGCTCACTAGTAGTGTTATTGGAGTTGAGAAAATCTCTCCATTGGATTTCAAATTTACGATTGCTTCCTTTCATAAATGAAATTGTCTCCTCTATATTTAGTTTCCATAAAACGTATGGTCTAAAATCTATCAACGTTGGTAATAAGCTTGCACATCACCTTTATTCTTGCATATAATTATGATTTATTATACCAATGGTCCAATGTTCAGGGATAACACAGCTGTCCAGTATAAATTTAAATGACTTAATGTATATATTTTTCATAACATGGTAAGATGTTTTAGTTTGTTTATTTACAATTGTGTCGAATCCACATATGACTTGTTATTTTAAACAATTTAATTGCCTTTTCTATTTCACCATCAGCAACATGGGTTTGATACTCTGACTGGGAAGTATGTGAGATAGTACAGTGGTGGCCAGCTCGGACAGGCGGGTTTTCTCCGGGTATTCCAGTTCCCTCCAACACGATTGATGACCACATATACTTTCTAACCGAAATTCGAGAAGCCGTGTTTTCGCAGAATAATAATACGGCACCAGGGCCTGATAAGTTAAAAAGTGAAATATTTAAATCATGTTATGATTTGATATCACCCTTGCTAATAAAATTGTATAGCAGAATGCTTGATAACGGCGAATGGGCATACTTAGGCTACTCATATTCATAAAAAAGGAGATCCGAACGACGCAAAAAAATTATCGTGGTATCACGTTTATAAACATTATCACAAAAATATACTCACACATTTTATTGAATAGGCAGTTTCATTTCCAGAAAGGCAAGTCTAAATATTGGCGATTACATTTTCATATTACACATTGTATTATTATTTCTAAAGTACTGTAAAACTATACTGTATTATCATTGATTATCAATAAAATAGGTAGAACGCTACTATGGCAATAACTCATGAGCGAACTGGTAACCGCTATTAAGTCTTTGTACGCTGTCATAAATAAGTAATATGTACAGTTTAATACGCCAACCTCTGACCTATTCACCCCAGAAACAAGGTCATCCCGCTTCTCCCATCCTATCCATGCTCTTCGTAAATGATCTGATTGATAATATCGGTATTGATATAGATGGCATTTTCACCATGAACGAATTAATAATTTTCATAAAACTTTACGCAGACGACATGGCTCTCTTTGCGAAAACACCAGAAGCACTAACATCTATGATAAAGGACGTTGAAAACTATTGTCAGTTATGGGGAATGAAGATTAACACATCCAAAACAAAGGCTATAATTCTTGAGAAGGGACGACACACAAACATTGACCTATATATATATATGATAATAAAATTTAAGTCGTTAAATATTTCAAATACCTTGGCATCAATTTATACAAGAACGGCAATTGGAATCGTCGCCAGAAAAACATAGCACAACACGCATCATTTGCATTGTACAATTTAGTTACAACATTTGACAAGATAGAACTACCAATATCACAAAAACTTAAGCTTTTCGATACGTTAGTAGGGTCTATTTTAAACATGTGCTCAGCTCAGCTCCTGATATTGAAATAATACGCACGAAGTTCTTACGCCGATTGCTTGGTGTTAGGAAATCAAAGACGGTCTAACTTACAAAACGTCTAAGCTGAAGGCCGACATACTGAACCAGCAATTTACATCTGTGTTCTCCATTGTATTGCCCGTCCAACTCTACCGTCTAACAAAGTCCCCTCAGTATCTTCTATTACCGTCACCGAGAAAGGCGTGCTAAAGTTACTGCATGGTCTCAAGCCACACAAGGCTGCTGAACTTACTCCTGAACTCACAAAGTTTTTCCCACTATCCGTTGACAAGGGTCAAATACCATCCGACTGGAAAACCTGAAATACTGCCTTCGTATCTCCTATCTTTAAGAAGGGCAACAGATCTACACCCTCTAACTACCGTCCTATCTCCTTAACCTCAGTTACCTGCACACTTCTAGAACATGTCATCTTCAGCCACATCATGTCCCACTTCGACTCCTTCAACGTCCTCAATGACTACCAGCATGGATTTCGAAAAAAACGATAATGTGACATTCAACTTATACTCACCATCAACGACTTAGCTAAAGGCCTAAACAGTAACCAGCAGATTGACGCCCTCCTTCTGGACTTCAGTAAAGCCTTTGATAAAGTTAGCCACAGCCGTCTGCTACAGAAGCTCGACCACTACGGAGTTAGGGGCAGTATCCACTCCTGGATAACAGATTTCCTACAATGTCACAACAAGTAGTTCTTGATGGTGCCAACTCCGACATCTCCCCCGTCACGTCCGGTGTCCCGCAGGTCAGCGTCCTTGGCCCCTCCTCTTTCTTACGTACATCACCGACCTACCGTCTAGAGTCAAGTCAACTGTCTGCCTCTTCGCCGACGACTGTCTGATGTACAAAAAAATTACATGCCAGGAAGACGCCAGGCAGCTACAAGAAGACCGAGACCACCTTCAAGAATGGGAGTGGCAAATGGCATTTAACCCTGACAAATGCGAAGTAATCCATGTAACTAACAAACGGAAACCAGTCATCTCTACTTACAACATCCACAACACACCATTAAAACCTACTGACGCAGCCAAATACCTCGGAGTATCCATCACACCCGATCTCTCGTGGAAAACGCACATTGACAATATCACTAAGAAAGCAAATTCCACCATGTCCTTCATCCGCAGAAACATCGGTTCAAGCCCACCTAATGCCAAAGCGACAGCTTACAAGACATATGTCCGGCCCATCGTAGAGTACGCTTCAACTGTTTGGTCCCCCTACACCGAGACCCAAATCTACAAGCTGGAGATGATACAACGTAGAGCAGCCAGATTCGTCAAACATGACTATCAGCGAACACGCTCCGTCACTACCATGCTCAAAGACCTCCAGTGGAACACTCTACATCACAGACGAAACGTAGCCAGGGCCACTATGCTATATAAAATCAAGCATGAGCTCGTCGACATCCACCCTGAACCACCACTCCGACAATCTAGATCTTCCAGGTATCACAATCAACAGTACACACAGATCTCCTGTACTAAGTCTACTTATCACAACAGCTTCTTTCCTGCCAGCGTCACCACCTGGAACCGATTGCCTCAACATGCCGTGAACCAGTCCACCCTAGAGGGCTTCAAGACCGTATTGGCTGGCATACATAACCTGTAAATGGCACACTCCTTTTTAACCCGTTTTTAATAATTATACATAGACATACTTTTAAATGTACAAATCCACCTCTCCAGCTGCGCATGCTTTTAATCTCTATCGCGAGTATACTCTAGACAGAGTGATGCGATTAATAAAGATGATGATGATGGTGAACATTACGGCACTTTACGGCGAACTGCAGAGGGTACCGATGTTTATAATCCGAAAAATA
Organism: Archivesica marissinica; assembly: GCA_014843695.1. Taxonomy (NCBI): domain Eukaryota; kingdom Metazoa; phylum Mollusca; class Bivalvia; order Venerida; family Vesicomyidae; genus Archivesica; species Archivesica marissinica. Next base: position 35,708,166 of record CM026395.1, read on the forward strand.
AACATGATAAAATATTGGGCAAAGATTGTATGCCTAAACCGTTAAACGAGTTTTCTGTCCTTTTCTGCCCTTTTCTTGAAAATGTTTCTTACTTTAGTCATACCGAATAAATGGATGGCTGTGTCTGTGTGCTGTCAGATTATTAGGTCAAGTTTGCTTTTGTATCTGAGTTTAAATATGTGCTTATCAGAAACGTAGATTATTTGGCAATTAAGACTATAATACTCAGAAATATTAACGATGCACATACAGGAGAAGTGACTAGGCATGTTTTGGTTTTACCCAATTTAAACTGGAAGTTTACACTTGACATGTGAGTAGAGAGGGGCTTTCTCAAAATTTGGAAAGTCGTACATATATAACTCTTGATTAGTGTAATTAGTTAAATTTTAGGCTGTACCTTGATATACAAGTCCTTATCTCTCTAACCAATTTCCCTATTATTTGTTAGAGATAGTGGTCTGTATCTCTGACCGCTTGGGCGAGGCTCCTATAATCTAGGCTAGAGTGGTGAAACCAATGCTCGGCGTAAATCCCACATATAATGCTCAGTATAAAATGTTAATTGCACTTGGCATATATCGATCCACAGGAACTTGAAATTTTATCGATAAGCCACCAAAGGTCTCGTACCTCTATCCTAGGACACCCCCCTCTATTTAAAAAAAAGGGGGTGTCCTAGGATAGAGGTACGAGACCTTTGGTGGCTTATGGATAAAATTTCAAGTTCCTGTGATCGATCCCCCGTCTGACCCTAATAAAATTAAGTCTTTCAGATGGGACGTTAAACCAAGGTCTCATGTCGGTGCTTTACACTGTGCACGTAAAAGAACCAGAGGAGACTCTGGAATGGGTCTCTCTCTGTATCATTGCACTATCCTCCACAAATCTAAAATGACTAATCTCTTCAGGAGGCGTCGCTGATATGGGCAACCGGTAGCGACGATAAATAAATGTAAAACACACAAACGCGTATATTATTATTTTCATGAAAACAACTTTCAAAACACTCTTGTTGACAGTTTTAGCTGCTTCATCACATGACTTTGCTGCTCAATACAGCTATCGCAACGGTGTCAGTCGGCACACGTTTATATGGGGAACTGACGATTTCAGGACACCTATGCACGGCGTACTTGTTATTTTTCCACCATAACTTGTTGAATATCTTATTTTGATATAGTACATCATTGAATAAAAACACTTATTGGTCTTAATCAGAAATGGTATAGAAACTATTTAGATTCGGATAGCTACCTGAATTGCCGTAACAGTTTCGTTGGAAATATTCTCCCAATGATTTGCTTGATTATATTCGTCTGCTTGACCAGTCACGTGCCAGTTGCATCAGCCTACCGATACACGCAACGGAATGCTATTGAACCATGCTCCAGCTCTGTCAGCGAAATTAGCCTTGAACTATATAAATATTTTAAATACGGATTAAAATGGAAAATATGCTGAGCATAGGAATACGCCAAGCACTCTATGTCCCTATACTTTAGATGTGATTTTTTAAGGGCCCGGCTGCGTGTCAAACCTACAAGTCCTCGAATGGCATGCATATCATGGCAGAAAAAAGTGAATAAAATGTGGTTAAATTGGCGAGAATGGCTTGAAGACTAGTCGATACTTTCTAAGAACTTGATAGGGACAGCATGAGGATGGAGTAACGTAGTACCAGCTGCAAGATCATGTCTGTATGAGGATGGAGTAACGTAGTACCAGCTGCAAGATCATGTCTGTATGAGGACGGAGTAACGTAATACCAGCTGCAAGATCATGTCTGTATGAGGACGTAGTAACGTAGTACCAGCTGCAAGATCATGCCTGTATGAGGACGGAGTAACGTAGTACCAGCTGCAAGATCATGCCTGCATGAGGACGGAGTAACGTAGTACCAGCTGCAAGAACATGTCTGCATGAGGATGGAGTAACGTAGTACCAGCTGCAAGAACATGTCTGTATGAGGACGGAGTAACGTAGTACCAGCTGCAAGATCATGTCTGTATGAGGATGGAGTAACATAGTACCAGCTGCAAGATCATGTCTGTATGAGGACGGAGTAACGTAGTACCAGCTGCAAGAACATGTCTGTATGAGGACGGAGTAACGTAGTACCAGCTGCAAGATCATGTCTGTATGAGGATGGAGTAACATAGTACCAGCTGCAAGATCATGTCTGTATGAGGACGGAGTAACGTAGTACCAGCTGCAAGAACATGTCTAGAAAAACACCCTACCTACATCCATTCCATGACCTAGTGGTGAATTCCATACCTAACCACATTCCCTGACGCAGGATGGAGCAGTTCTATGAAATTCCATACCTACCCCCATTCCCTGACCAAGGAGGGAACAGGTATAGAAAGCTACATACCACACCCATTCCCTAACCCAGACGGGAACAGGTATAGAAAGCTCCCTACCTACACCCATTCCCTGACCCAGGGGGGAACAGGTGTAGAAAGCTCCCTACCTACATCCATTCCCTGACCCAGGGGGGAACAGGTGTAGAAAGCTCCCTACCTACACCCATTCCATGACCCAGGGGTGGGGCAGGTGTAGAAAGCTCCCTACCCACATCCATTCCATGACCCAGGAGGGAACAGGTGTAGAAAGCTCCATACCCACATCCATTCCATGACCCAGGGGGGAACAGGTGTAGAAAGCTCCATACCCACATCCATTCCATGACCCAGGGGGGAACAGGTGTAGGAAGCTCCATACCCACATCCATTCCATGACCCAGGGGGGGACAGGTGTAGAAAGCTCCCTACCCACATCCATTCCATGACCCAGGGGGGAACAGGACTAGGAAAACCCCTACCCACATCCATTCCATGACCCAGGGGGGGGACAGGTGTAGAAAGCTCCCTACCCACATCCATTCCATGACCCAGGGGGGAACAGGACTAGGAAAACCCCTACCCACATCCATGCCATGACCCAGGGGGGAACAGGACTACAAATGCAATCATTAATTGGACAATCCTGATCAGTGTTATTTGTGCATTTCTAGGGAATGATCACATGAATAATTTGATGTTCTTGTTTGATTTTAGATGCATACCTTGTGACTGCCAGTAATTGGATTTCGCAAAGGTGTGAACTCAACAGATGTGTACGGTACTAGTGACAGTGGTACTGTAATTGTCAAACAATAATCAACAGCAGCCCAGAAGTGATAATATATACCAGTATTTGTTAACAATGAAAATGAAATCTGTCGTCCTCAATGGTTTACAATAAAATCACGTGCCGTATTAAACTAGTTCTCTTGATATTTCAGTGTTACGACTGAGGCCAGGTATATTTTACGACTGAGGCCAGGTATTTTGCGACTGAGGCCAATTGGTTTGTTTATTGTTGTTATCAACTGAATGAATTAGTTAAAATTAAATCTGATCTGGAAAGAAGGCAAGTTTGTTTGTATAATTTAGTAAATTTACTAAGACCGAAACATATAGCTATGGACGTTAATTACACGTTTGTGCGAGATAATGTTTGCCGAACACCAGGAAGAACGTTGCATAACAAGGAGGATGATCCATTGCTAGAATGCCTGAAGTACACTGGGGAAGATGCTATATATAGACTCACAGCCGCGTTCAGAAATGGCGCGAGCCTAGAGGGAAATTATTATGGATATTCGTTTCTTGGTGCTGTTTGTTGTAGCGGAAGATATGATATTGTTGGAGTTGTAATTGATCATATAAAGCAGGTACGAGTCTGTAATTGATCATATAAGGTAGGTACGAGTCTGTAATTGATCATATAAAGCAGGTACGAGTCTGTAATTGATCATATAAGGTAGGTACGAGTCTGTAATTGATCATATAAAGCAGGTACGAGTCTGTAATTGATCATATAAGGTAGGTACGAGTCTGTAATTGATCATATAATGCAGGTACGAGTCTGTAATTGATCATATAAGGTAGGTACGAGTCTGTAATTGATCATATAATGCAGGTACGAGTCTGTAATTGATCATATAATGCAGGTAGGAGTCTGTAATTGATCATATAATGCAGGTAGGAGTCTGTAATTGATCATATAATGCAGGTAGGAGTCTGTAATTGATCATATAAGGTAGGTACGAGTCTGTAATTGATCATATAAAGCAGGTATGAGTCTGTAATTGATCATATAATGCAGGTAGGAGTCTGTAATTGATCATATAATGCAGGTAGGAGTCTGTAATTGATCATATAATGCAGGTAGGAGTCTGTAATTGATCATATAATGTAGTACGAGTCTGTAATTGATCATATAAAGCAGGTATGAGTCTGTAATTGATCATATAAGTAGGTACGAGTCTGTAATTGATCATATAATGCAGGTACGAGTCTGTAATTGATCATATAAGGCAGGTACGAGTCTGTAATTGATCATATAAGGTAGGTACGAGTCTGTAATTGATCATATAAAGCAGGTATGAGTCTGTAATTGATCATATAAGGTAGGTACGAGTCTGTAATTGATCATATAATGCAGGTACGAGTCTGTAATTGATCATATAATGCAGGTACGAGTCTGTAATTGATCATATAAGGCAGGTACAAGTCTGTAATTGATCATATAAGGCAGGTACGAGTCTGTAATTGATCATATAAGGCAGGTATGAGTCTGTAATTGATCATATAATGCAGGTATGAGTCTGTAATTGATCATATAATGCAGGTAGGAGTCTGTAATTGATCTTATAATGCAGGTACGAGTCTGTAATTGATCATATAATGCAGGTAGGAGTCTGTAATTGATCATATAATGCAGGTATGAGTCTGTAATTGATCATATAAGGCAGGTACGAGTCTGAAATTGATCATATAATGCAGGTATGAGTCTGTAATTGATCATATAAGGCAGGTAGGAGTCTGTAATTGATCATATAAGGCAGGTACGAGTCTGAAATTGATCATATAATGCAGGTAGGAGTCTGTGATTGATCATATAAGGTAGGTAGGAGTCTGTAATTGATCATATAAGGCAGGTAGGAGTCTGTAATTGATCATATAAGGCAGGTAGGAGTCTGTAATTGATCATATAAGGCAGGTAGGAGTCTGTAATTGATCATATATGGCAGGTAGTAATCTGTAATTGATCATATAAGGCATGGTAGGAGTCTGTGATTGATCATTAATTTATTCGTCTAAAAATATCATGCACCAGTCCATGTCAGTTATTTGGTGTTGAATGGGTTATGTAGCCAGCTTCCCAATAAATGTATGTTGTTTTATTAAATTATTATACATGTGCCCCTTACTAAGCAGCCACTTTCTGTGATTCCCTTGGTTGGCTGCTTATCACAGGTTTGACTGTATATATAACAATGACTACACTTTAACACATACAATCATGCAACTAATGCTGCTTGTAGGTGGGAACACAGGGATTCGGCATGTTTGGGGGTACTAGTATATATATTTAAGTATATATACTAGTACCCCAACCATGCCGAATCCCTGTGGGTGGGAATGGTTAATGAGTATAATTATAGTCAACAGATGCATTTAGTTTAAATTCTCTTTATGCATTTCGTTTCTACAGTTGGAAAAATACTATAATTCATATGCAATTTTATCATCACTGATGGTCACGGGGTCCGCCTCCGTGGTCGAGTGGTTACGGTCGCTGACTT
>CM026395.1:35714806-35775595 GCA_014843695.1 Archivesica marissinica
TCCGCCTCCGTGGTCGAGTTGTTAAGGTCGCTGACTTGTATACCACTGTAACCTATCATCACTGATGGTCACGGGGTCCGCCTCCGTGGTCGAGTTGTTAAGGTCGCTGACTTGTATACCACTGTAACCTATCATCACTGATGGTCACGGGGTCCGCCTCCGTGGTCGAGTTGTTAAGGTCGCTGACTTGTATACCACTGTAACCTATCATCACTGATGGTCACGGGTCCGCCTCCGTGGTCGAGTGGTTAAGGTCGCTGACTTGTATACCACTGTAACCTATCATCACTGATGGTCACGGGTCCGCCTCCGTGGTCGAGTGGTTACGGTCGCTGACTTGTATACCACTGTAACCTATCATCACTGATGGTCACGGGTTCGCCGCCTCCGTGGTCGAGTGGTTACGGTCGCTGACTTGTATACCACTGTAACCTATCATCACTGATGGTCACGGGTTCGCCGCCTCCGTGGTCGAGTGGTTACGGTCGCTGACTTGTATACCACTGTAACCTATCATCACTGATGGTCACGGGTTCGCCGCCTCCGTGGTCGAGTGGTTACGGTCGCTGACTTGTATACCACTGTAACCTATCATCACTGATGGTCACGGAGTCCGCCTCCGTGGTCGAGTGGTTACGGTCGCTGACTTGTATACCACTGTAACCTATCATCACTGATGGTCACGGAGTCCGCCTCCGTGGTCGAGTGGTTACGGTCGCTGACTTGTATACCACTGTAACCTATCATCACTGATGGTCACGGGTTCGCCGCTTTCGTGGTCGAGTGGTTACGGTCACTGACTTGTATACCACTGTAACCTATCATCACTGATGGTCACGGGTTCGCCGCCTCCGTGGTCGAGTGGTTACGGTCGCTGACTTGTATACCACTGTAACCTATCATCACTGATGGTCACGGAGTCCGCCTCCGTGGTCGAGTGGTTACGGTCGCTGACTTGTATACCACTGTAACCTATCATCACTGATGGTCACGGGGTCCGCCTCCGTGGTCGAGTGGTTACGGTCGCTGACTTGTATACCACTGTAACCTATCATCACTGATGGTCACGGGTTCGCCGCCTCCGTGGTCGAGTGGTTACGGTCGCTGACTTGTATACCACTGTAACCTATCATCACTGATGGTCACGGGTCCGCCTCCGTGGTCGATGGTTACGGTCGCTGACTTGTATACCACTGTAACCTATCATCACTGATGGTCACGGGTTCGCCGCCTCCGTGGTCGAGTGGTTACGGTCGCTGACTTGTATACCACTGTAACCTATCATCACTGATGGTCACGGGTTCGCCGCCTCCGTGGTCGAGTGGTTACGGTCGCTGACTTGTATTCCACTGTAACCTATCATCACTGATGGTCACGGGTTCGCCGCCTCCGTGGTCGAGTGGGTACGGTCGCTGACTTGTATACCACTGTAACCTATCATCACTGATGGTCACGGGTTCGAGCCCCGCTCAGGCCGTGTCTCATTTATATGAAAAAGTTGGCAGTTTGTTACGGAGGTTGGTGCACCCAAGTACTGGTTAACCGCTGGAGCCTGCCCAGGAAAGGTGTTATTAGGTAAATTGCCCGCCGGCAATATAGCCCAAAATGGTGCTGATGCAGGCGTAAAACCCGAAATATAATATAAATTTAGGAATCCACCATTTACGAAATTGTTGATGATTTTGATTTTTAAAAAACCCATAAAGGGATGTAGATCTACATCGTAATTTATAAATTGTAATTTCACAAAAACAGGTTCGTTTGTAGTCACATATTCCAAATTTGGATTTTTGTTGTAATAAATTATTATTGAATAATGAAAAAACATGACAATATCTAATCAACTGCTCCTTACAACATCTCTGTGTTTAGCACATTCTAAGTAAATACATACTGGGGCTTTAATTCAAACAATGATATATACAGCGAAACTTGTATTAGTGGTCACCTTCATTAAGTAGCCAACCTGTATTAAGCAGCCAGTCTCCAGATTACCATTATATGGTTTTATTTTACATTTCACCTGTATTAAGCAGCCACCTGTGCTAAACAGCCACTTTCTGTAATTCCATTGGCTGGCTGCTTAAGACAGGTTTGACTGTATATACATTTTACACAAAATGTAGATACATGAATGAAAATGGATAAGAACCGAAAGCTGTTGTTTGTAGAGGTGTTCTCCTATAATACGGTACTTATTGTAGTTACGTACGAGTTGGATAAAGGCTGACTTCTATCGTACCTCTAGTGTTACAGACATGCTACATTCCCTAAATCTACGCAGACTAGATCAACGGCGTATTGACAATAGGTTATCCCTTATGTATAAAATTCATAATGATCTTGTTGCTATTCCCATTAAAAATTACCTAGTTCCTCTCTCCCGTCATGCTCGCCATTGCCATTCCTTAAGCTATAGGTTAATTACAGCAACTACAGACTACTACAAGTTTTCCTTCTTTCCAAGAACAATCTATCATTGGAACCACCTCCCTCCTGACATTGTCCATCTCCCTACCATAGAGCAATTCAATACGGCAGTTTGCTATATTGAACATGCCAGTCCCTAGTTGTTCTGCGTAGCTGCTTTTAAACTTTTACCACAACTTATTTTTTCATTACCTTCTTAAATTATACTTTTAACTACTCATACTTTTAACTTCTTCGCGGTTTTTGACGCGCAACATGTCTACGTCCCCGCGAGGGGTTCGACATTAACGGAAGATAGATCGACTATAACAGTGTTGTAATCTTGTCTAAATTATTAATTTGAAATTGAGAGATGCACATCTAGTGGGTGTACATAGTTTTAATTGTATTTATATGCTGTAAATGTGGTCATTCGTGTGGGAGGAAACCGGAGAAAACCCACTATTTAAGCTGTACAGCCTTGGGAGATGTGATAGTCTTGCCCAAACCTACACAGGACAAAGTACAATCCAGTCATAGATTTCTGTCCTTAGACGGGAAGAAGAAGAAATTGCATGCCTTGTTGTAACTGATTTTATCACTGTATACTGTAGCTTGAGAAGGTCGTATCTGCTACAGAATCATCAAAATGTTTGAGACGGAAGTCACGACTGGACGAACATGACATCAATGGTTACACCCCGCTGTTGTATGCTGTATGTGCCGGACATTCAGAGATATGTCAACTATTGATTGAGGAAGGTGCTCATGTGAACACTGCACATCAATTGTCCAAACAAACACCACTGTTGATGGCAATAGAGCACTCACAGGTAAAGCATTTATTTGGCATTTACATGGAGTCAGTTTCATTTAGTTTAATCATATTTTATTGCTCGATTCGTTTTACATATACATGTGAATTCAAAACATGACAAATTAAATAAAGGCAAATGGGTCAGGCACAAGTTGTAGCAACATTAGTTAGGGCCGTTCCCGAAAGTTTCGTGTATGTTTTGTAATTAATAAAAGATGGTTTTAACTTCAGAATTGTGCACCAAATGCCAAAGAAGTGCTTCTCCGACTGCATTAATGTGGAAAGCGCAGTGGTAGTGTGTTCGCTTCAGGTGCGAATGGCGCGGAATTCGTGCCCCTCTGGAGCCGTTAAGATTGTGCCTGTATATGCAAGGCATTTAGATTCCACATTGTCTCTTCTCTCCCTCATGGTGATGGATTCCATCAGGTATGAGGTCTCGAGAGTGATTAATATAAGTTGTAAGAACTTGTTTCGCCATTGAGATCAAATAAATGTGTGTAAACTAATTAAAGTTACCTGATTGCATTTTGAATGTATGCTGGACAATTGTCTGTAGCCAGTATTGATAGAGTTACCTGATTGCAATTTGAATGTATGCTGGACAATTGTCTGTAGCCAGTATACTACTGATAGACTTACCTGATTGCATTTCGAATGTATGCTGGACAATTGTCTGTAGCCAATATACTATTGATAGACTTAGTGGTTAAGGTCGCTGACTTGTATACCACTGTAACCTATCATTACTGATGGTCACGGGTTCGAGCCCCACTCAGGCCGTGTCTCATTTATATGAAAAAGTTGGCAGTTTCTTACGGAGGTTGGTGCACCCAAGTACTGGTTAACCGCTGGAGCCTGCCCAGGAAAGGTGTTGTTAGGTAAACTGCCCGCTGGCGATATAGCCCAAAATGGTGCTGATGCAGGCGTAAACCCGAAATATAACATAATATTGATAGACTTGCATAATTGCAGTACAAATGTGTGATGGATCATTATTGGTAGCCAATATTGAAACCAGAATGGCCCCTACTTCAACATACTTTGCCAAGTTCCCAAACAGCCCACTATTGAATAACTGATAGCAGTAAAGTTGTCCCAGGTTAGATCTACAGTAGTTAGATACATAGATAGTATTACAATGATTGCAAAGCAAGTTTTAACAACTTATATTAATCACTCTCGTTGGCTCGGATGAAAGCGTAAATGTGGTCAATCGTGTGGGAGGAAACTGGGGAAAACCCACCTGTCCAATCTGGCAACCACCGTACCATCTCACATACTTCCCAGTCGGAGGATCGAACCCGGGTTGCATGGGTGAGTAGCGAGCGCGCTAACCACTGCGCTAATCGGACAGCCCAGATAGATAGATAACGATGGTATCGGGGGGGGGGTATTATAATCCCATATTTTTTCTTGGCACCCTTTATTCTGATCAAAATTTCATCTGATAATACAAGTATGCAGGTGTTCTATCCGTGTCACAGGATGCTATACTGACAGTTCTCCTGAAGGAAGATGCTGATGTGCAGATCAGTGACAATGTAGGGATTACACCACTTTATTCGGCTATAAAGTGTCGAAATGAGAGTGTCGTCAAGCAGCTGATAGAGGCAGATTGTGACGTCGATATCGGCAGTCAGGATCACACACCAATCTTCCTAGCAACCAGAACAGCACAACTGAACATAGTTAAGGTGACATATTTGGATGTTTATAGTGTATTTATAATACAGTAAAACTTGTATTATGCAGTCAGTCTAGTCAGTGACAGGATCTGGTTATTTAGCCAAAGTGTTTCTTGTAATATATTGTTGCAAAAGCTGCATTTAGCATGAATTATATGCAAGTATATGTTTGCTATCTATTTTTATGGTCTTATTAAATATTGTCCATTTTAGTAATGTCAAACAAATGACGTAAAATAAGCTCAATTTCCATTGAAACTGAATACATGTATCTTTTATAATGATGAATATTATATATTTTTTAAAAATTGATGTTCCTGTAAAAAATGTTTGTTTAATCCATATATACTTATATTAGTATTACCAATTAAGTCATTGATTTACTATGTTAGTATTCTTTATGGCTAACAAGCACATTTGTCTTACCCACATAACTTAGTTATGTTTTAACATTTTTCAGCATTTATCTAAGAAACAAATTAATAATAAATATGCATACCATTATCAGGGATTCAAATTTTATAGCAGTTACCATTATTTTATGTTATATAGTCGGTTCAAAAGCTCACTCAGAGCTTGTGTTGTATTGTTGCTATCTTGCCCACTCAAAGGATTGTTTTAGTGGAAAATAATACAGAAAATAGTTCTATTAGCCCCAGCCATCAATCAGTTCAATTGTTCTTAAAGTAACCACGCCAAAGTCGGGGTTCAAACCCACGACTTCCTGATCCTCCATTACCTGGAGGCGAACACTACCGCGTCGCTATAAAAGCTAGCTCTATAGAGAGACAGTACAAGTCTCCACATATACCACTACACTCCTCCACTCTTCATATCATTTTGAATCCAGACATCAACCATTCATACAGAAATTCAACGGAGTAAGAGTCTGTGTAGTCAAACATGGGCCTGACACCATTAAACTGTTAAAGTAACCAAACCCAAGTCGGGGTTCGAACCCACGATTGCCTGATCCTCCATTACCATACATGTGCGTCATCATTCATGCACATTCCAGTAGCAAGCACCAAGTGAAAATATTAAAAATACAAGGGACATAATTATTGTATGTCATATAATAATACTCATCATCTTGCACATCATCATCTTGCACATCATCATCTTGCACATCATCATCTTGCACATCATCTTCTTGCACATCATCATCTTGCACATCATCATCTTGCACATCATCATCTTGCACATCATCATCTTGCACATCATCATCTTGCACATCATAATCTTGCACATCATAATCTTGCACATCATCATCTTGCACATCATCATCTTGCACATCATAAATTCACGTTTTCAATATCATGCACATGCAACAAAATGAGGCTTCAATGGAAATAAAATTGACGGTTTTTCCCCCCAGTAATTCTGACTCTTTTATCATTGTTTCTAAGCACATAGAGTGTCACAGTGAACCAATCTCTGAAAATGGAGCAGTTATGTTTTTGGAGTTAGAAAAGTGTTTTGCTTAAAAAAAAGTTTTTCTTTTTTACTTTAGGCAGCTTTCAGACTCTAATCTCTTAGAACAACCATAGTATCTAATCACGTTTTGCTGACATGAATTATTTTTCTCTCTTTTGGTAAAACTTTTCAGTTTTAAAAAAAAGCAATACTGATATGTACATCTACATTATATATATGATACAACAATTATAGTACAGTCTGCATCCGTTATGTCGAATTCCGTCGGACCGAATAAAATACTTCGACAAAACCGAAGTTTGACTTATCGAAATTCGATATAAACAGATCCAGTTATATGTAAAATGATAGTGTCTGACTTTGATCCGTCTTTGAGATATCCGGAGAATTCGACATAACCGACTTTGACATAACGAATGTAGACTGTATTAACAAATACATGTATAAATACCATCATGAACATGTTAATGTTATGTTTCTGTATGCGTATTAGAACAGGTCTACAGATGGATATGTAGTCCAGTTGTAATACGCTGGACTTGTAATCCAGGGATTGCAGGTTCGATCCCCCGTCTGACCATAATAAAATTAACTGTCTTTCAGATGGGACTTTAAACTAAGGTCTCGTGTCGGTGATGTACACCGTGCACATAAAAGAACCAGAGGAGATTCTGGAATGGGTCTCTGTCTGTATCATTGCACTATTCTCCAAAAATCTCTTCAGGAGGCGTTGCTCATATGGGCAACCGGTAGCGACGATAAATAAACGTAAAACAAACAAACAGAACAGGTTTACAAGAGTACACCAGAAGTCCAGTAACTACAATGAGAAAATATGTATCAATGTAGTATTAACTGTGACATTTATTTAAAATATTTTGTATGTTATTATTGGTGAGATACAATATCTTAAATTCAGCTTTAAAGGTCCGCCTCCGTGGTCGAGTGGTTAAGGTCGCTGAATTGTATACCACTGTAACCTAGCATCACTGATGGGTTCGAGCCCCGCTCAGGCCGGGTCTCATTTATATGAAAAAGTTGGCAGTTTCTTATGGAGGTTGGTGCACACAAATACTGGTTAACCGCTGGAGCATGCCCAGGAAAGGTATTGTTAGATAAACTGCCCGTCAGCGATATAGCCCAAAATGGTGCTGATGCATGTGTAAAAATCGAAAAATATAATAATAATAATCAGCTTTAAAGATAATGTATATTTAGTTATTTATCTCGCTAATAATAACGTAAATAATTACTCAAGGGTACATGTTATAATCATGTGCTTAGCGTAAGAATTTTGAAGTATGAGAATTATTGTTATGCCCCCCGAAATAATCTCTTCGGGTGCCCGTCCGAGTCAATATTTCCTGTGCAGGTTTTTTGGCTATGGAGGGTTTTAAAAACTAATGTGCCACAAATGTTTGCCACAAATTGGCATATAGAGATGATGTGTCGTACACATGAACAAGGTCAAGGTCACACTTCCGGGGGGGGGGGCATTCATCACCAACTATGATATTTCTTGTTTTAATATGGCCTTTGTTATGTTATTATAGAAACTAAAATTAATTTTTTTAACTAAAGACATAACAGCTAACGTCACGGAGGTTTTAAACACATTGGTATAGTGTTACAGTTAGTATACTCTATGTGTAGATACACATTAGTATAGTGTTACAGTTAGTATACTTGATGTGTAGATACACATTAGTATAGTGTTACAGTTAGTATACTCGATGTATTGATACACATTAGTATAGTGTTACAGTTAGTATACTCTATGTGTAGATACACATTAGTATAGTGTTACAGTTAGTATACTCTATCTGTAGATACACATTAGTATAGTGTTACAGTTAGTATACTCTATCTGTAGATACACATTAGTATAGTGTTACAGTTAGTATACTCGATGTGTAGATACACATTAGTATAGTGTTACAGTTAGTATACTCGATGTGTTGATACACATTAGTATAGTGTTACAGTTAGTATACTCTATGTATTGATACACATTAGTATAGTGTTACAGTTAGTATACTCGATGTGTAGATACACATTAGTATAGTGTTACAGTTAGTATACTCGATGTGTTGATACACATTAGTATAGTGTTACAGTTAGTATACTCGATGTGTAGATACACATTAGTATAGTGTTACAGTTAGTATACTCGATGTGTAGATACACATTAGTATAGTGTTACAGTTAGTATACTCGATCTGTAGATACACATTAGTATAGTGTTACAGTTAGTATACTCGATGTGTTGATACACATTAGTATAGTGTTACAGTTAGTATACTCGATGTATTGATACACATTAGTATAGTGTTACAGTTAGTATACTCGATGTGTAGATACAATTAGTATAGTGTTACAGTTAGTATACTCGATCTGTAGATACACATTAGTATAGTGTTACAGTTAGTATACTCGATGTGTTGATACACATTAGTATAGTGTTACAGTTAGTATACTCGATGTGTAGATACACATTAGTATAGTGTTACAGTTAGTATACTCGATGTATTGATACACATTAGTATAGTGTTACAGTTAGTATACTCGATGTGTAGATACAATTAGTATAGTGTTACAGTTAGTATACTCGATCTGTAGATACACATTAGTATAGTGTTACAGTTAGTATACTCGATGTATTGATACACATTAGTATAGTGTTACAGTTAGTATACTCGATGTGTAGATACACATTAGTATAGTGTTACAGTTAGTATACTCGATGTGTTGATACACATTAGTATAGTGTTACAGTTAGTATACTCGATGTGTTGATACACATTAGTATAGTGTTACAGTTAGTATACTCGATGTGTAGATACACATTAGTATAGTGTTACAGTTAGTATACTCGATGTATTGATACACATTAGTATAGTGTTACAGTTAGTATACTCGATGTGTAGATACAATTAGTATAGTGTTACAGTTAGTATACTCGATCTGTAGATACACATTAGTATAGTGTTACAGTTAGTATACTCGATGTATTGATACACATTAGTATAGTGTTACAGTTAGTATACTCGATGTGTAGATACACATTAGTATAGTGTTACAGTTAGTATACTCGATGTATTGATACACATTAGTATAGTGTTACAGTTAGTATACTCGATGTGTTGATACACATTAGTATAGTGTTACAGTTAGTATACTCGATGTGTAGATACACATTAGTATAGTGTTACAGTTAGTATACTCGATGTGTAGATACACATTAGTATAGTGTTACAGTTAGTATACTCGATGTGTAGATACACATTAGTATAGTGTTACAGTTAGTATACTCGATGTGTAGATACACATTAGTATAGTGTTACAGTTAGTATACTCGATGTGTAGATACACATTAGTATAGTGTTACAGTTAGTATACTCGATGTGTAGATACACATTAGTATAGTGTTACAGTTAGTATACTCGATGTGTAGATACACATTAGTATAGTGTTACAGTTAGTATACTCGATGTGTAGATACACATTAGTATAGTGTTACAGTTAGTATACTCGATGTGTAGATACACATTAGTATAGTGTTACAGTTAGTATACTCGATGTGTAGATACACATTAGTATAGTGTTACAGTTAGTATACTCGATGTGTAGATACACATTAGTATAGTGTTACAGTTAGTATACTCTATGTGTAGATACACATTAGTATAGTGTTACAGTTAGTATACTCGATGTGTAGATACACATTAGTATAGTGTTACAGTTAGTATACTCGATGTGTAGATACACATTAGTATAGTGTTACAGTTAGTATACTCGATGTATTGATACACATTAGTATAGTGTTACAGTTAGTATACTCGATGTATGGTATGATTTGAAATTACAGTTGCTGTGTGAGGCAGGCTGTCACAAGGATGTAAGCAATAAATATGGTGTAACTCCGGTGTATGAAGCAGCCCTTAAAGGTAAGTAATGTGTTTCTAACCAGTCTGATTTACTTAAAGGCAAGTAATGTGTTTCTAACCAGTCTGATTTACTTAAAGGCAAGTAATGTGTTTCTAACCAGTCTGATTTACTTAAAGGCAATTATGTGTTTCTAACCAGTCTGATTTACTTAAAGGCAAGTAATGTGTTTCTAACCAGTCTGATTTACTTAAAGGCAAGTAATGTGTTTCTAACCAGTCTGATTTACTTAAAGGCAAGTAATGTGATTCTAACCAGTCTGATTTACTTAAAGGCAAGTAATGTGTTTCTAACCAGTCTGATTTACTTAAAGGCAAGTAATGTGTTTCTAACCAGTCTGATTTACTTAAAGGCAAGTAATGTGTTTCTAACCAGTCTGATTTACTTAAAGGTAAGTAATGTGTTTCTAACCAGTCTGATTTACTTAAAGGCAAGTGGTGTGATTCTAACCAGTCTGATTTACTTAAGGCAAGTAATGTGTTTCTAACCAGTCTGATTTACTTAAAGGCAAGTAATGTGTTTCTAACCAGTCTGATTTACTTAAAGGCAAGTAATGTGTTTCTAACCAGTCTGATTTACTTAAAGGCAAGTAATGTGATTCTAACCAGTCTGATTTACTTAAAGGCAAGTAATGTGTTTCTAACCAGTCTGATTTACTGAAAGGCAAGTAATGTGTTTCTAACCAGTCTGATTTACTTAAAGGCAAGTAATGTGTTTCTAACCAGTCTGATTTACTTAAAGGCAAGTAATGTGTTTCTAACCAGTCTGATTTACTTAAAGGCAAGTACTTAAAGGCAAGTAATGTGTTTCTAACCAGTCTGATTTACTTAAAGGCAAGTAATGTGTTTCTAACCAGTCTGATTTACTTAAAGGCAAGTAATGTGTTTCTAACCAGTCTGATTTACTTAAAGGCAAGTAATGTGTTTCTAACCAGTCTGATTTACTTAAAGGCAAGTAATGTGTTTCTAACCAGTCTGATTTACTTAAAGGCAAGTAATGTGTTTCTAACCAGTCTGATTTACTTAAAGGCAAGTAATGTGTTTCTAACCACAACAAACAAACCAGTCTGATTTACTTAAAGGCAAGTAATGTGTTTCTAACCAGTCTGATTTACTTAAAGGCAAAATGTGTTTCTAACCAGTCTGATTTACTTAAAGGCAAGTAATGTGTTTCTAACCAGTCAACAAACAACCACTGATTTACTTAAAGGCAAGTAATGTGTTTCTAACCAGTCTGATTTACTTAAAGGCTGATTCTAACCAGTCTGATTTACTTAAAGGCAAGTAATGTGTTTCTAACCAGTCTGATTTACTTAAAGGCAAGTAACCAGTCTGATTTACTTAAAGGCAAGTAATGTGTTTCTAACCAGTCTGATTTACTTAAAGGCAAGTAATGTGTTTCTAACCAGTCTGATTTACTTAAAGGCAAGTAATGTGTTTCTAACCAGTCTGATTTACTTAAAGGCAAGTAATGTGTTTCTAACCAGTCTGATTTACTTAAAGGCAAGTAATGTGTTTCTAACCAGTCTGATTTACTTAAAGGCAAGTAATGTGTTTCTAACCAGTCTGATTTACTTAAAGGCAAGTAATGTGATTCTAACCAGTCTGATTTACTTAAAGGCAAGTAATGTGTTTCTAACCAGTCTGATTTACTTAAAGGCAAGTAATGTGTTTCTAACCAGTCTGATTTACTTAAAGGCAAGTAATGTGTTTCTAACCAGTCTGATTTACTTAAAGGCAAGTAATGTGTTTCTAACCAGTCTGATTTACTTAAAGGCAAGTGATGTGATTCTAACCAGTCTGATTTACTTAAAGGCAAGTAATGTGTTTCTAACCAGTCTGATTTACTTAAAGGCAAGTAATGTGTTTCTAACCAGTCTGATTTACTTAAAGGCAAGTAATGTGTTTCTAACCAGTCTGATTTACTTAAAGGCAAGTAATGTGTTTCTAACCAGTCTGATTTACTTAAAGGCAATTATGTGTTTCTAACCAGTCTGATTTACTTAAAGGCAAGTAATGTGTTTCTAACCAGTCTGATTTACTTAAAGGCAAGTAATGTGATTCTAACCAGTCTGATTTACTTAAAGGCAAGTAATGTGTTTCTAACCAGTCTGATTTACTTAAAGGCAAGTAATGTGTTTCTAACCAGTCTGATTTACTTAAAGGCAAGTAATGTGTTTCTAACCAGTCTGATTTACTTAAAGGCAAGTAATGTGTTTCTAACCAGTCTGATTTACTTAAAGGCAAGAGGTGTGATTCTAACCAGTCTGATTTACTTAAAGGCAAGTAATGTGTTTCTAACCAGTCTGATTTACTTAAAGGCAAGTAATGTGTTTCTAACCAGTCTGATTTACTTAAAGGCAAGTAATGTGTTTCTAACCAGTCTGATTTACTTAAAGGCAAGTAATGTGTTTCTAACCAGTCTGATTTACTTAAAGGCAAGTAATGTGATTCTAACCAGTCTGATTTACTTAAAGGCAAGTAATGTGTTTCTAACCAGTCTGATTTACTGAAAGGCAAGTAATGTGTTTCTAACCAGTCTGATTTACTTAAAGGCAAGTAATGTGTTTCTAACCAGTCTGATTTACTTAAAGGCAAGTAATGTGTTTCTAACCAGTCTGATTTACTTAAAGGCAAATAATGTGATTCTAACCAGTCTGATTTACTTAAAGGCAAGTAATGTGATTCTAACCAGTCTGATTTACTTAAAGGCAAATAATGTGATTCTAACCAGTCTGATTTACTTAAAGGCAAGTAATGTGATTCTAACCAGTCTGATTTACTTAAAGGCAAATAATGTGATTCTAACCAGTCTGATTTACTTAAAGGCAAGTAATGTGATTCTAACCAGTCTGATTTACTTAAAGGCAAATAATGTGATTCTAACCAGTCTGATTTACTTAAAGGCAAGTAATGTGATTCTAACCAGTCTGATTTACTTAAAGGCAAATAATGTGATTCTAACCAGTCTGATTTACTTAAAGGCAAGTAATGTGATTCTAACCAGTCTGATTTACTTAAAGGCAAATAATGTGATTCTAACCAGTCTGATTTACTTAAAGGCAAGTAATGTGATTCTAACCAGTCTGATTTACTTAAAGGCAAGTAATGTGATTCTAACCAGCCTGATTTACTTAAAGTCGAACCCTATGATCTCGTGCTTCCACTATGGACTCGTGCTTCCACTATGGTGCTTCCACTATGGACTCGTGCTTCCACTCTGGTGCTTCCACTATGGGCTCGTGCTTCCACTATGGTGCTTCCACTATGGTGCTTCCACTATGGTGCTTCCACTATGGTCTCCTGCTTCCACTATGGTGCTTCCACTATGGTCTCCTGCTTCCACTATGATCTCCTGCTTCCACTATGGTGCTTCCACTATGGTGCTTCCACTAATGGTGTTGTGCTTCCACTATGGTGCTTCCACTATGGTGCTTCCACTATGGGCTCGTGCTTCCACTATGGTGCTTCCATTATGGGCTCGTGCTTCCACTATGGTGCTTCCACTATGGGCTCATGCTTCCACTATGGTGCTTCCACTATGGTGCTTCCACTATGGTCTCGTGCTTACACTATGGTCTCCACTATAGTCTCGTGCTTCCACTATGGTCTCGTGCTTACACTCTGGTCTCATGCTTCTACTATGGTGCTTCCACTATGGTCTCGTGCTTACACTATGGTCTCCACTATAGTCTCGTGCTTTCACTATGGTCTCGTGCTTACACTCTGGTCTCCTGCTTCCACTATGGTGCTTCCACTATGGTCTCGTGCTTACACTATGGTCTCCACTATAGTCTCGTGCTTCCACTATGGTCTCATGCTTCCACTATGGTCTTGTGCTTCCACTATTGTCTCATGCTTCCACTATTGTCTCGTGCTTCCACTATTGTCTCATGCTTCCACTATTGTCTCGTGCTTCCACTATGATCTCATGCTTCCACTATTGTCTCGTGCTTCCACTATGGTCTCCTGCTTCCACTATGGTGTCGTGCTTCCACTATGGTCCTATGCTTCCACTATGGTCTCGTGCTTCCACTATGGTCTCGTGCTTCCACTATGGTCTCGTGCTTCCACTATGGTGTCGTGCTTCCACTATGGTGTCGTGCTTCCAGTATGGTCTCGTGCTTCCACTATGGTGTCGTGCTTCCACTATGGTCTCGTGCTTCCACTATGGTGTCGTGCTTCCACTATGGTCTCGTGCTTCCACTATTGTCTCATGCTTCCACTATGGTCTCATGCTTCCACTATTGTCTCATGCTTCCACTATTGTCTCATGCTTCCACTATTGTCTCGTGCTTCCACTATGGTGTCGTGCTTCCACTATGGTGTCGTGCTTTGTGACTGTAATGACGATATGTTCTCGCAGTGTAACTGCAAAATAATGCGCTTCATCGCTGGTCTTTCTATTACCTCCATTATCAGAATATGTCTGATTTATCCGGAAATGTAGCCTATATTGTACATTTATTTGTTATTACTGTTGTTCCCTAACCAGATCTTGCGATGTGATGAATATGATTGTATTAAAATTATGTTTTAACAATTTAATTAATTTTTTACTGTAATCATTGGATATACTGTAGGATATCTGTCGATATTTAATAGATATGAGATGAGAAAACGGATGGAAATTGATAGCAAATGGTGCAACGGAAACAACGATAAAAACAGAGGAAACCAATTCAGAGGACCAATCCTGAATAAAGTATTCAGGGGCAGTAACTTGCCAATATCTCCCATTATGTCTCCATCCATCTCTACTTTGTGAGTCATTAACCATCATTGGATCTTAATTATGGAAACACTATTGATTCGGCGTAACAGATTACGTATCATATCTATCCATGCATGTATCTAGTGATGTACTATTTCAGGCCATGATGCTGTAATACATGTATCTAGTGATGTACTATTTCAGGCCATGATGCTGTAATACATGTATCTAGTGATGTACTATTTCAGGCCATGATGCTGTAATACATGTATCTAGTGATGTACTATTTCAGGCCATGATGCTGTAATACATGTATCTAGTGATGTACTATTTCAGGCCATGATGCTGTAATACATGTATCTAGTGATGTACTATTTCAGGCCATGATGCTGTAATACATGTATCTAGTGATGTACTATTTCAGGCCATGATGCTGTAATACATGTATCTAGTGATGTACTATTTCAGGCCATGATGCTGTACTGGAATACCTGCTGGAGATAAACTGCTGTACTGTGTAACTAGTGATGTACTATTTCAGGCCATGATGCTGTACTGGAATACCTGCTGGAGATAGACTGCTGTATTAACGTCGTGGATATGTATGACCAGTCACCACTTCATGTTTCAGTAATGTCGGGACATCTATCTAGCGTGAAATTGCTGATGGAAGGTAAAAGATTGTCAAATAACAGCTTAGCTTTGCATTGTCGGTGGCCATGGTTACGGTCATTCAAATCACTTGCACCTCATGGCTGTTGGTTCGAATCCAACTGGGGGTGTCATATATGTGTGGAAGCTATCCAGCTTGCTTGTGGTACGTCGGTGGTTCTACCCATGTTCCTGAAATACTGCTCGGAGGACCATCCGGGTTTTACTCCAGCAATAACAGCTGAACAATCGCCTTATCACCTAAGCTGTTGGTGCGACTTTAATAGAGGAAACAATGAAAAACCCCAAACATTACAACTGCACCATAATGCTGCACTTCCCTGCTTGGGTATGGTGTTTAAACGTAAGAGGGATTAGAGTGGTGGAACCTATGCTTGGCATATTCCTATGCTCAGCATATTCCTATGCTCGGCGTATTTGTCCATTTACATTCGTATTTAAAATATTTATATAGTTCTTGGCTAATTTCGCTGACAGAGCTGAAACATGGTTCAATAGCATTCCGTTGTGTGTATCGGTAGGCTAATGCAACTGTCACGTGACTGGTCCAGCGGATGAATATAAACAAATAAATCATTGGGAGAATATTTTCACCGAAACTGTTACGGTGTATGAGCAATTCAGGTAGCTATCCGAATCTAAAAAATCTACACCTAACCCAAAAAATAGTTTCTATACCATTTCTGATTAAGAGCAATAAGTGTTTTTATTCAATGATGTACTATATCAAAATAAGATATTCAACAAGTTATGGTGGATAAATAAGAAATAACAAGTACGCCGTTCATAGGTGCCCTGAAGTCTCGAGTTCCTCATATAAACATGTGCCGACCCGACACCGTTGCGATAGCTGTATTGAGCAGCAAGGTCACGTGATGAAGCTAAAACTTTTTGAAAAATGTTTTCACGACTTAAGAAAATAATATACGGCAAGTGCAATTAACATTTTATACTGGTCATTATATGTGGAATTTACACTGAGCATAGGTTCCACCACATTGTTTTTGGCTGCATCCATGTGTGTGTGTGGGGGGGGGGGCTGGATAACTCAAAATGTTGTTGATGGATTTTGATGAAACTTTGTAGATGTATAGATGGTTTGTCTAGGAGGAATTGGCAGGAGGAATCTGTCAATATCTGTGGTCATCCAACCGTCCACTCCCATTGCCGCCCAAAGTCCAACAAGACATTTTAATGATTCAGTTTGTTTATTAGGTTCCGACAGGATTTGGTCCAAAATTTCGATGGAAGTCACTTCCCCCTCCAGAGTGAGTGGAAATCAGTGGGAAGTGTGTGCATTTCACTTACATATTTTACTTTAAATACATTTTCATGTTTGCAATCACATTTAGGCATCATACAGAGAGTGCAATGGCATTTCTGAAATCTTTGAGTTTACCCTCTCCTCCATCCAAGACAAATGAATCCAAAAAATCATGGCATGCAGAATGCACACAAAGTCATTTAACATCAATGGTACATGGTTTGCTGGTAACAAATGCAGTATTAAGTCAATGTGTCTGAAATACTCGCCAATCCAAATACTACTACAGTATATTAATAATTTTATTTGGTTAGTTTGCAAGTCGAAAAATTGTAAATGATACATGGTTCAGACATCTTGCATGATGCTTGCAGCTAGAAGGGACACCGGGGTCTCCCACCATCAATAGTTGGAGAGTGGCTTTATCACATTAACCCTTTCCCCTCATAGAAGAACCTCTTGACGCCATTACCAATACCACATACATTGACAATGTAGTAGCCAAACCAATGTTCATAATAAAGACCAGAATCTCATGTAGTCCCAGTAATATCTATAGAGGTGGGATAGATATGGTGACTACTTATCCACTGCATGATGGCTAAATGGCTGTTGTTTGTATGTTGATATAATAGTATATTAACCTAAATCTCATATAGTCCCAGTAATATCTATGTCGGTGGGATAGATATGGTGACTACTTATCCACTGCATGATGGCTAAATGGCTGTTGTTTGTATGTTGATGTAATAGTATATTAACCTAAATCTCTATGAAGGAAAGGGATAACATTAAACCCCAAAAACAAACAAATTTATTTCTCCATGCTTCAGGCGGTGCAAACTGGAAGTTACGTAACCACAACAGAGAAAATGCCATGGACCTTGCCTTACAGATGGGGAAAGCCGAGATTGTTGAATATTTCCTAGAGGAAGGGATAGATGTTTTACCTAAAGCTACAATTCCTAGTGGGTCAGTATGTTTGTTGTCTTCATTCCGAAGTTTGGTGCATCTGTTCAGGAGAAAATAAAAACTTGTGAATCTGAGGTGACCTTGGTTTGTGTAGAGTTTAGTGACTGTCTGATTAGCGCAGTGGTTAGCACGCTCGCTTCTCACCAATGCAACCCGGGTTCGATCCTCGGACCGGGAAGTTTTTGAGATGGTGCGGTGATCATCCGATCGGAAGGTGGGTTTTCTCCGGGTACTCCGGTTTCCTCCCACACGAATGACCACATTTATGCTTTCATCCGTGCCAACGAGAGTGATTAAAATAAGTTGTTAAAACTTGTTTCGCAATCGTTGTAAAATAAATAAAGTTTAAAAGTGACGGTGGTACAATTTGAGTACTTCTAAAAATAAAATTCAAGCAAGATGACGAGTAATAATAACAATACATGTCTGGGGTTCCGGTTTCCGTTATATCTGGGGTCTCACATACCCTCCGGTTTCCGTTATATCTGGGGTCTCACATACCCTCCGGTTTCCGTTATATCTGGGGTCTCACATACCCTCCGGTTTCCGTTATATCTGGGGTCTCACATACCCTCGAGTTTCCGGTTTCCGTTATATCTGGGGTCTCGCATACCCTCGAGTTTCCGGTTTCCGTTATATCTGGGGTCTCACATACCCTCGAGTTTCCGGTTTCCGTTATCTGGGGTCTCACATATCCTCGAGTTTCCGGTTTCCGTTATATCTGGGGTCTCACATACCCTCGAGTTTCGTTATATCTGGGGTCTCACATACCCTCGAGTTCCGGTTTCCGTTATATCTGGGGTCTCACATACCCTCGAGTTTCCGTTATATCTGGGTCTCACATACCCTCGAGTTTCCGGTTTCCGTTATATCTGGGGTCTCGCATACCCTCGAGTTTCCGGTTTCCGTTATATCTGGGGTCTCACATATCCTCGAGTTTCCGGTTTCGTTATATCTGGGGTCTCACATACCCTCTAGTTTCCGGTTCCGTTTATCTGGGGTCTCACATACCCTCGAGTTTCCGGTTTCCGTTATATCTGGGGTCTCACATATCCTCGAGTTCGTTATATCTGGGTCTCACATACCTCGAGTTTCCGGTTTCCGTTATATCTGGGGTCTCACATACCCTCGAGTTTCCGGTTTCCGTTATATCTGGGGTCTCACATACCCTCGAGTTTCCGTTATATCTGGGGTCTCAAACCCCGGTTTCCGTTATATCTGGGTCTCACATACCCTCGAGTTTCCGGTTTCCTTATATCTGGGTCTCACATACCCTCAGTTTCCGTATATCTGGGGTCTCACATACCCTCGAGTTTCCGGTTTCCGTTATATCTGGGGTCTCACATACCCTCGAGTTTCCGGTTTCCGTTATATCTGGGGTCTCACATACCCTCGAGTTTCCGGTTTCCGTTATATCTGGGGTCTCACATACCCTCGAGTTTCCGGTTTCCGTTATATCTGGGGTCTCACATACCCTCGAGTTTCCGGTTTCCGTTATATCTGGGGTCTCACATACCCTCGAGTTTCCGGTTTCCGTTATATCTGGGGTCTCACATACCCTCGAGTTTCCGGTTTCCGTTATATCTGGGGTCTCACATACCCTCGAGTTTCCGGTTTCCGTTATATCTGGGGTCTCACATACCCCACCGTTTCCGTAACACCCCACCCCAACGGGTCTCACATACCCTCGAGTTTCCGGTTTCCGTTATATCTGGGGTCTCACATACCCTCGAGTTTCCGGTTTCCGTATATCTGGGGTCTCACATACCCTCGAGTTTCCGGTTTCCGTTATATCTGGGGTCTCACATACCCTCGAGTTTCCGTTATATCTGGGGTCTCACATACCCTCGAGTTTCCGGTTTCCGTTATATCTTGGGTCTCACATACCCTCGAGTTTCCGGTATATCTGGGGTCTCACATACCCTCGAGTTTCCGGTTTCCGTTATATCTGGGGTCTCACATACCCTCGAGTTTCCGGTTTCCGTTATATCTGGGGTCTCACATACCCTCCGGTTTCCGTTATATCTGGGGGTCTCACATATAAACATAACCCAGTAATGGTAAACTGTCCAGTGGTAACACGCTGGACTGGTAATCCAGGGATCGCATGTACGTTTCCCCATCTGACCCTAATAAAATTAACAGTTAAAGAACCAAAGGAGACTCTGGAATGCATCTCTGTCTGTATCATTGCACTATCCCCCAACAAATCTAAAATGACTAATCTCTTCAGGAGGCGTCGCTCATATGGGCAACCGGTAGCGACGATAAATAAACGTAAAACACACATGGTAAACAGTAATTTGCATACATGTTGGTAGGTATTACTCAGTGCTCTTTTTGTTGTTTGCAATAAAAAAAATAACAAACATTTAAATAAATGTCATTGTCCATAACAAAGCAAAGGTACCTGTCTAAAATACTACATGTCACAAATTATCTCACCTGGCAGCCTAGAAACAACAGTTTATATATTCAACTACAAACACATGCAGATTGCATGAACTGTTTTTGTGAATGAAAACAAACTATGTTACATAAGAGTGCATTATCATTCCCCATGTTACTGATCTATAATGGTGGAAAAATAAGAGGAGGCCCCTCCGACGAGTTTCTTTAATATTAATGCAATATTTAAATATATAAAAAAGTGAAATGTTTTCTGGTCCTACCAGTTCAATACACTGTATGAGTTTTAGGGGTCAGTATATATAGCCAGTATATAGCCATTATATAGTCAGTGTATAGTCAGTATATAGCCAGTATATAGCCATAGTCAGTATATATAGTCCGTGTATAGCCAGTATATAGCCATAGTCAGTATATAGCCATAGTCAGTATATATAGTCAGTGTATAGCCATAGTCAGTATATATAGTCAGTGTATAGCCAGTATATAGCCATAGTCAGTATATATAGCCAGTATATAGCCATAGCCAGTATATAGCCATAGTCAGTATATATAGTCAGTGTATAGTCAGTATATAGCCATAGTCAGTATATATAGCCAGTGTATAGCCAGTATATAGCCATAGTCAGTGTATATAGTCAGTATATAGCCATAGTCAGTGTATAGCCATAGCCAGTATATAGCCATAGTCAGTATATATAGTCAGTGTATAGCCGTAGTCAGTATATATAGTCAGTGTATAGTCAGTGTATAGCCATAGTCAGTATATATAGTCAGTGTATAGCCATAGCCAGTATATAGCCATAGTCAGTATATATAGTCAGTGTATAGCCAGTATATAGCCATAGTCAGTATATATAGTCAGTGTATAGCCATAGTCAGTATATATAGTCAGTGTATAGCCATAGCCAGTATATAGCCATAGTCAGTATATATAGTCAGTGTATAGCCAGTATATAGCCATAGTCAGTATATATAGTCAGTGTATAGCCATAGTCAGTATATATAGTCAGTGTATAGCCATAGCCAGTATATAGCCATAGTCAGTATATATAGTCAGTGTATAGCCAGTATATAGCCATAGTCAGTATATATAGTCAGTGTATAGCCATAGTCAGTATATATAGTCAGTGTATAGCCATAGCCAGTATATAGCCATAGTCAGTATATATAGTCAGTGTATAGCCAGTATATAGCCATAGTCAGTATATATAGTCAGTGTATAGCCATAGTCAGTATATATAGTCAGTGTATAGCCATAGCCAGTATATAGCCATAGTCAGTGTATATCGTCAGTGTATAGTCAGTATATAGCCATAGTCAGTATATATAGTCAGTGTATATAGCCATAGTCAGTATATATAGTCAGTGTATAGTCAGTATATAGCCATAGTCAGTATATATAGCCAGTGTATATAGCCATAGTCAGTATATATAGTCAGTATATAGCCATAGTCAGTATATATAGCCAGTATATAGCCATAGTCAGTATATATAGTCAGTGTATAGCCAGTATATAGCCATAGTCAGTATATATAGTCAGTGTATAGTCAGTATATAGCCATAGTCAGTATATATAGTCAGTGTATAGCCAGTATATAGCCATAGTCAGTATATATAGTCAGTGTATAGCCAGTATATAGCCATAGTCAGTATATATAGTCAGTGTATAGCCATAGCCAGTATATAGCCATAGTCAGTGTATATAGCCATAGTCAGTATATATAGTCAGTGTATAGTCAGTATATAGCCATAGTCAGTATATATAGTCAGTGTATATAGCCATAGTCAGTATATATAGTCAGTGTATATAGCCATAGTCAGTATATATAGTCAGTGTATAGTCAGTATATATAGCCAGTATATAGCCATAGTCAGTATATATAGTCAGTGTATAGCCAGTATATAGCCATAGTCAGTATATATAGTCAGTGTATAGCCAGTATATAGCCATAGTCAGTATATATAGTCAGTGTATAGCCATAGTCAGTATATATAGTCAGTGTATAGCCAATATATAGCCATAGTCAGTATATATATTCAGTATATAACCAGTATATAGCCATAGTCAGTGTATAGCCAGTATATAGCCATAGTCAGTATATATAGTCAGTGTATAGCCAGTATATAGCCATAGTCAGTATATATAGTCGGTGTATAGCCAGTATATAGCCATAGTCAGTATATATAGTCGGTGTATAGCCAGTATATAGCCATAGTCAGTGTATATAGTCAGTGTATAGCCATAGTCAGTGTATAGCCAGTATATAGTCAGTATATAGCCATAGTCAGTGTATAGCCAGTATATAGCCATAGTCAGTGTATATAGTCAGTGTATAGCCATAGTCAGTGTATAGCCAGTATATAGTCAGTATATAGCCAGTGTATAGCCAGTATATAGTCAGTATATAGTCAGTATATAGCCATAGCCAGTATATAGTCAGTGTATAGCCAGTATATAGTCATAGTCAGTATATACAGTCAGTGTATAGCCAGTATATAGCCATAGTCAGTATATATAGTCAGTGTATAGCCATAGTCAGTATATATAGTCAGTGTATAGCCATAGTCAGTGTATAGCCAGTATATAGCAGTATATAGCCATAGTCAGTATATATAGTCAGTGTATAGCCAGTATATAGCCATAGTCAGTGTATATAGTCAGTGTATAGCCATAGTCAGTGTATAGCAGTATATAGTCAGTATATAGCCATAGCCAGTGTATAGCCAGTTATAGTCAGTATATAGCCATAGCCAGTATATAGTCAGTGTATAGCCAGTATATAGTCATAGTCAGTATATAGTCAGTATATAGCCAGTATATAGCCATAGTCAGTATATATAGTCAGTGTATAGCCAGTATATAGCCATAGTCAGTGTATATAGTCAGTATATAGCCATAGTCAGTATATATAGTCAGTGTATAGCCAGTATATAGCCATAGTCAGTATATATAGTCAGTGTATAGCCAGTATATAGTCAGTGTATAGCCAGTATATAGTCAGTGTATAGCCAGTATATAGTCAGTGTATAGCCAGTATATAGTCAGTGTATAGCCAGTATATGGTCAGTGTATAGCCATAGTCAGTATATATAGTCAGTGTATAGCCAGTATATAGCCATAGTCAGTATATATAGTCAGTGTATAGTCAGTATATAGCCATAGTCAGTATATATAGTCAGTGTATATAGCCATAGTCAGTATATATAGTCAGTGTATATAGCCATAGTCAGTATATATAGTCAGTGTATAGTCAGTATATATAGCCAGTATATAGCCATAGTCAGTATATATAGTCAGTGTATAGCCAGTATATAGCCATAGTCAGTATATATAGTCAGTGTATAGCCAGTATATAGCCATAGTCAGTATATATAGTCAGTGTATAGCCATAGTCAGTATATATAGTCAGTGTATAGCCAATATATAGCCATAGTCAGTATATAACCAGTATATAGCCATAGTCAGTGTATAGCCAGTATATAGCCATAGTCAGTATATATAGTCAGTGTATAGCCAGTATATAGCCATAGTCAGTATATATAGTCGGTGTATAGCCAGTATATAGCCATAGTCAGTATATATAGTCGGTGTATAGCCAGTATATAGCCATAGTCAGTGTATATAGTCAGTGTATAGCCATAGTCAGTGTATAGCCAGTATATAGTCAGTATATAGCCATAGTCAGTGTATAGCCAGTATATAGCCATAGTCAGTGTATATAGTCAGTGTATAGCCATAGTCAGTGTATAGCCAGTATATAGTCAGTATATAGCCAGTATATAGTCAGTATATAGCCATAGCCAGTATATAGTCAGTGTATAGCCAGTATATAGTCATAGTCAGTATATACAGTCAGTGTATAGCCAGTATATAGCCATAGTCAGTGTATATAGTCAGTGTATAGCCATAGTCAGTGTATAGCCAGTATATAGCCATAGTCAGTGTATAGCCAGTATATAGTCAGTATATAGCCATAGTCAGTATATATAGTCAGTGTATAGCCAGTATATAGCCATAGTCAGTGTATATAGTCAGTGTATAGCCATAGTCAGTGTATAGCCAGTATATAGTCAGTATATAGCCATAGCCAGTGTATAGCCAGTATATAGTCAGTATATAGCCATAGCCAGTATATAGTCAGTGTATAGCCAGTATATAGTCATAGTCAGTATATATAGTCAGTGTATAGCCAGTATATAGCCATAGTCAGTATATATAGTCAGTGTATAGCCAGTATATAGCCATAGTCAGTGTATATAGTCAGTATATAGCCATAGTCAGTATATATAGTCAGTGTATAGCCAGTATATAGCCATAGTCAGTATATATAGTCAGTGTATAGCCAGTATATAGTCAGTGTATAGCCAGTATATAGTCAGTGTATAGCCAGTATATAGTCAGTGTATAGCCAGTATATGGTCAGTGTATAGCCATAGTCAGTATATATAGTCAGTGTATAGCCAGTATATAGCCATAGTCAGTATATATAGTCAGTGTATAGCCAGTGTATAGCCAGTATATAGTCAGTGTATAGCCAGTATATAGTCAGTGTATAGCCAGTATATAGTCAGTGTATAGCCAGTATATATAGTCAGTGTATATATAGCCAGTATATAGTCAGTGTATATATAGCCAGTATATATAGTCAGTGTATAGTCAGTATATAGTCAGTGTATAGCCAGTATATAGTCAGTGTATAGCCAGTATATATAGTCAGTGTATAGCCAGTATATAGCCATAGTCAGTATATATAGTCAGTGTATAGCCAGTATATAGTCAGTGTATATAGTCAGTGTATATAGCCAGTATATAGTCAGTGTATAGCCAGTATATAGTCAGTGTATAGCCAGTATATAGTCAGTGTATATATAGCCAGTATATAGTCAGTGTATAGCCAGTATATAGTCAGTATATAGTCAGTGTATAGCCAGTATATAGTCAGTGTATAGCCATTATATAGTCAGTGTATAGCCAGTATATAGTCAGTATATATAGCCAGTATATAGTCAGTGTATATATAGCCAGTATATAGTCAGTATATAGTCAGTGTATAGCCAGTATATAGTCATTGTATATATAGCCAGTATATATAGTCAGTGTATAGTCAGTGTATAGCCAGTATATAGTCAGTGTATAGCCAGTATATAGTCAGTGTATATAGTCAGTGTATATATAGCCAGTATATAGTCAGTGTATAGCCAGTATATAGTCAGTATATAGCCAGTATATAGTCAGTGTATAGCCAGTATATAGTCAGTGTATAGCCAGTGTATAGTCAGTGTATAGCCAGTGTATAGCCAGTATATAGCCAGTATATAGTCAGTGTATAGCCAGTATATAGTCAGTGTATAGTGAGTTTCAAACATTATGCTTTATTGTTGTTAATCCTATTGTTGTTTAAGGTTGAGAAACATTGTTGCTGTATTTGAGCAAGGCCATGCAGTGACTGTGGAGGTTCTAATCAAAGGATGTGCTAGACTACCTATCCTTCATTGTATAGGTGTTCTCCCAATGTTCAGGTAAGTGGTGAAGCCTGATTGTATGGCTGGACTGTTCAAATATTACCGATCTCTAGCTGTCCTATTCACCCCCCTTGTGTCAGATCTCAAGCTGTTGTATTCACTCCCTTATGTCAGTGACATATCGCAAACTGTTGTACTCTCTCCATTGTGTCAGTGACATATCTCAAGCTGTTGTACTCTCTCCATTGTGTCAGTGACAGATCTCAAGCTGTTGTACTCTCTCCCTTGTGTCAGTGACAGATCTCAAGCTGTTGTACTCTCTCCCTTGTGTCAGTGACAGATCTCAAGCTGTTGTACTCACTCCCTTGTGACAGATCTCAAGCTGTTGTACTCACTCCCTTGTGTCAGATCTCAAGCTGTTGTATTCACTCCCTTGTGTCAGATCTCAAGCTGTTGTATTCACTCCCTTGTGACAGATCTCAAGCTGTTGTACTCACTCCCTTGTGTCAGATCTCAAGCTGTTGTACTCACTCCGTTATGTCAGATCTCAAGCTGTTGTACTCACTCCCTTGTGTCAGATCTCAAGCTGTTGTACTCACTCCCTTATGTCAGATCTCAAGCTGTTGTACTCACTCCCTTGTGTCAGATCTCAAGCTGTTGTATTCACTCCCTTGTGACATATCTTAAGCTGTTGTACTCACTCCCTTGTGTCAGTGACAGATCTCAAGCTGTTGTACTCACTCCCTTATGTCAGATCTCAAGCTGTTGTATTCACTCCCTTGTGTCAGTGACAGATCTTAAGCTGTTGTACTCACTCCCTTGTGTCAGTGACAGATCTTAAGCTGTTGTACTCACTCCCTTGTGTCAGATCTCAAGCTGTTGTACTCTCTCCCTTGTGTCAGATCTCAAGCTGTTGTATTCACTTCCTTGTGACATATCTTAAGCTGTTGTACTCACTCCCTTGTGTCAGTGACAGATCTTAAGCTGTTGTACTCACTCCCTTGTGTCTCCCTTGTGTCAGATCTCAAGCTGTTGTACACACTCCCCTGTGTCAGTGACATATCTTAAGCTGTTGTATTCACTCCATTGTGTCAGTGACAGATCTTAAGCTGTTGTACTCACTCCCTTGGGTCAGTGACAGATCTTAAGCTGTTGTATTCACTCCCTTGTGTCAGTGACAGATCTTAAGCTGTTGTATTCACTCCCTTATGTCAGTGACATGTCTTAAGCTGTTGTACTCAGGCAAATGTTTCAACAATTTTAAGGTGAAATGAAGGTTATTATAGTTGTGTGGTCCCCGAGTTTCATTCTCAGATCCCAAGTTTATTTCTATGGTCCTGAGTTAATTTCTAAGGTACCAAGTTTAGTTGTAAGGTCGTCCGTCCAGCGTTTGAATCATATTGTCTGAAAGTTGCTGAAAAGCCATTATTATATAAAGCACAAATTCAAGGCAATGTCTTATATTTAGGAACCAAACCCATCTGATGAAACTCCTGCTGCACTCCGGCATCCAGACAGTTCCTGCTAGTCTATTGGCTGCTGACATGCATCAATGTAAGGAGACAGCTGATTGGCTAAATGAGTACAACCACAATCCCAGAAGGCTTCAGGATATGTGTAGAATCAGAATAAGGAGAACTCTGGGAAATAAAGTGTTGTTTGGAGTAAAACATTTACCCTTGCCAACTGATATGAAAAAGTTTGTAACTCTACATAAATTATGATGAATATTCCTGCCAGTAGACACACACTTTGATCGAGTTAGAATGCATATGTTTCAATTCCACAAAATAATATAGTGTTGTGATGTAAGCCTATTTGTTGACAGTTACTGAATACAAATATGTTCCTTTACAGAGGTGTATCCAGGACAAAATTAAGGGGGGTGCTAAGTTAGTAGTATCAGACACGGGCAGCAAAGCTGGCCTGGCTCCGCAGTTTTTCCATCCTAGGGGGTCCTGGTGCATGTGGAAAATGTTACAATTCCACAAAATAATATAATGTGTTTAGAGGAAAGACGGCTCATATAGAGAAATGAGGCTCCCAACAGGGGCAGTTAAAATGGACGGCTCATATAGAGAGATGAGGCTCCCAACACGGGCAGTTAAAATGGACGGCTCATATAGAGAAATGAGGCTCCCAACACGGGCAGTTAAAATGGACGGCTCATATAGAGAAATGAGGCTCCCAACACGGGCAGTTAAAATGGACGGCTCATATAGAGAAATGAGGCTCCCAACACGGGCAGTTAAAATGGACGGCTCATATAGAGAAATGAGGCTCCCAACACGGGCAGTTAAAATGGACGGCTCATATAGAGAAATGAGGCTCCCAACACGGGCAGTTAAAATGGACGGCTCATATAGAGAAATGAGGCTCCCAACACGGGCAGTTAAAATGGACGGCTCATATAGAGAAATGAGGCTCCCAACACGGGCAGTTAAAATGGACGGCTCATATAGAGAAATGAGGCTCCCAACACGGGCAGTTAAAATGGACGGCTCATATAGAGAAATGAGGCTCCCAACACGGGCAGTTAAAATGGACGGCTCATATAGAGAGATGAGGCTCCCAACAGGGGCAGTTAAAATGGACGGCTCATATAGAGAGATGAGGCTCCCAACAGGGGCAGTTAAAATGGACGGCTCATATAGAGAAATGGACGGCTCATATAGAGAAATGAGGCTCCCAACAGGGGCAGTTAAAATGGACGGCTCATATAGAGAAATGAGGCTCCCAACACGGGCAGTTAAAATGGACGGCTCATATAGAGAATGAGGCTCCCAACACGGGCAGTTAAAATGGACGGCTCATATAGAGAGATGAGGCTCCCAACACGGGCAGTTAAAATGGACGGCTCATATAGAGAGATGAGGCTCCCAACACGGGCAGTTAAAATGGACGGCTCATATAGAGAGATGAGGCTCCCAACAGGGGCAGTTAAAATGGACGGCTCATATAGAGAGATGAGGCTCCCAACAGGGGCAGTTAAAATGGACGGCTCATATAGAGAAGAGGCTCCCAACAGGGGCAGTTAAAATGGACGGCTCATATAGAGAGATGAGGCTCCCAACAGGGGCAGTTAAAATGGACGGCTCATATAGAGAGATGAGGCTCCCAACAGGGGCAGTTAAAATGGACGGCTCATATAGAGAGATGAGGCTCCCAACAGGGCAGTTAAAATGGACGGCTCATATAGAGAAATGAGGCTCCCAACAGGGGCAGTTAAAATGGACGGCTCATATAGAGAAATGAGGCTCCCAACAGGGGCAGTTAAAATGGACGGCTCATATAGAGAAATGAGGCTCCCAACAGGGGCAGTTAAAATGGACGGCTCATATAGAGAAATGAGGCTCCCAACAGGGGCAGTTAAAATGGACGGCTCATATAGAGAAATGAGGCTCCCAACACGGGCAGTTAAAATGGACGGCTCATATAGAGAAATGAGGCTCCCAACAGGGGCAGTTAAAATGGACGGCTCATATAGAGAAATGAGGCTCCCAACACGGGCAGTTAAAATGGACGGCTCATATAGAGAAATGAGGCTCCCAACAGGGGCAGTTAAAATGGACGGCTCATATAGAGAAATGAGGCTCCCAACACGGGCAGTTAAAATGGACGGCTCATATAGAGAAATGAGGCTCCCAACAGGGGCAGTTAAAATGGACGGCTCATATAGAGAAATGAGGCTCCCAACACGGGCAGTTAAAATGGATTAAATGTGATAACTGTTATATTAGCCAAAATCATTGGAGATCATAAAAGAAAAAGATTTGTGTTTATTAGTATAAGATAGGATTTTATTTCATCTCGTCATCACCGAAATATGTAACGCCGCCACTCGTGGAAATACAAATTTCGGTGACCACTCGATGAAATAAAGTTTAGTTTAATCATATTTTATTGCTTATTTATATACAATACAATTACAAATATAAACATGATAAATATATAATCAAAATGATACAACTGTAATGCTATGAACACTGTAAGAATAAAATCTAGAAGCAAGCAAATGGGTTGCTGGGCAACAAGTTTTACCAACCAAGTGACCTCCCCGATGAAATAAAGTCCTATCTTACACCAATAAACTATGAAATAAAGTCCTATCTTACACTAATAAACTATGAAATAAAGTCCTATCTTCCACTAATAAACTATGAAATAAAGTCCTATCTTCCACTAATAAACTATGAAATAAAGTCCTATCTTCCACTAATAAACTATGAAATAAAGTCCTATCTTACACCAATAAACTATGAAATAAAGTCCTATCTTACACCAATAAACTATGAAATAAAGTCCTATCTTACACCAATAAACTATGAAATAAAGTCCTATCTTACACCAACTATGAAATAAAGTCCTATCTTACACCAATAAACTATGAAATAAAGTCCTATCTTACACAATAAACTATGAAATAAAGTCCTATCTTACACCAATAAACTATGAAATAAAGTCCTATCTTACACCAATAAACTATGAAATAAAGTCCTATCTTACACCAATAAACTATGAAATAAAGTCCTATCTTACACCAATAAACTATGAAATAAAGTCCTATCTTACACTAATAAACTATGAAATAAAGTCCTATCTTACACTAATAAACTATGAAATAAAGTCCTATCTTACACCAATAAACTATGAAATAAAGTCCTATCTTACACCAATAAACTATGAAATAAACACAAATATCCCCTATTTCATTATGAACATTCTGTGAGCGACGTGTTTAAACAAATATTTTGTTCAAAACAAAATAGGAATTTAAATAATTTTGCAGTGGGAAATTACAAGACCATTATGAGCATGTGGCTGTATTAATTAGGTACCGTATTTAGCGTATAATGCGCACCCACGATTTGGCACGAAAATCGGAGGAATAACTGAATTTGTTCAGGAACTTCATCTGTAATCCTGGTAGATAACCTTTGGCCAGGAACTTCATCTGTAATCCTGGTAGATAAACTTTGGCCAGGAACTACATCTGTAATCCTGGTAGATAACCTTTGTTCATGATCTACATCTGTAATCCTGGTAGATAAACTTTGTTCATGAACTACATCTGTAATCCTGGTTGATAAACTTTGTTCATGAACTACATCTGTAATCCTGGTAGATAACCTTTGTTCATGAACTACATCTGTAATCCTGGTAGATAAACTTTGTTCATGAACTACATCTGTAATCCTGGTAGATAAACTTTGGTCAGGAACTTCATCTGTAATCCTGGTAGATAAACTTTGGCCAGGAACTACATCTGTAATCCTGGTAGATAACCTTTGGCCAGGAACTTCATCTGTAATCCTGGTAGATAACCTTTGGCCAGGAACTACATCTGTAATCCTGGTAGATAAACTTTGTTCAGGAACTTCATCTGTAATCCTGGTAGATAAACTTTGTTCAGGAACTTCATCTGTAATCCTGGTAGATAAACTTTGGCCAGGAACTACATCTGTAATCCTGGTAGATAACCTTTGGCCAGGAACTTCATCTGTAATCCTGGTAGATAAACTTTGGCCAGGAACTACATCTGTAATCCTGGTAGATAAACTTTGGTCAGGAACTACATCTGTAATCCTGGTAGATAAACTTTGGTCAGGAACTTCATCTGTAATCCTGGTAGATAAACTTTGGTCAGGAACTTCATCTGTAATCCTGGTAGATAAACTTTGGCCAGGAACTACATCTGTAATCCTGGTAGATAACCTTTGGCCAGGAACTTCATCTGTAATCCTGGTAGATAAACTTTGGCCAGGAACTACATCTGTAATCCTGGTAGATAAACTTTGGTCAGGAACTACATCTGTAATCCTGGTAGATAAACTTTGGTCAGGAACTTCATCTGTAATCCTGGTAGATAAACTTTGGTCAGGAACTTCATCTGTAATCCTGGTAGATAAACTTTGGCCAGGAACTACATCTGTAATCCTGGTAGATAAACTTTGTTCATGAACTACATCTGTAATCCTGGTAGATAAACTTTGGTCAGGAACTACATCTGTAATCCTGGTAGATAAACTTTGGCCAGGAACTTCATCTGTAATCCTGGTAGATAAACTTTGTTCATGAACTACATCTGTAATCCTGGTAGATAAACTTTGGTCAGGAACTACATCTGTAATCCTGGTAGATAAACTTTGGCCAGGAACTTCATCTGTAATCCTGGTAGATAAACTTTGGCCAGGAACTTCATCTGTAATCCTGGTAGATAAACTTGTGCAATAAATCACTAGTATTTGTCGGTCACATTACTTGTGCAATAAATCACTAGTATTTGTCGGTCACATTACTTGTGCAATAAATCACTAGTATTTGTCGGTCACATTACTTGTGCAATAAATCACTAGTATTTGTCGGTCACATTACTTGTGCAATAAATCACTAGTATTTGTCGGTCACATTACTTGTGCAATAAATCACTAGTATTTGTCGGTCACATTACTTGTGCAATAAATCACTAGTATTTGTCGGTCACATTACTTGTGCAATAAATCACTAGTATTTGTCGGTCACATTACTTGTGCAATAAATCACTAGTATTTGTCGGTCACATTACTTGTGCAATAAATCACTAGTATTTGTCGGTCACATTACTTGTCATTACAGTCAATAATCCCGGTAACTATACTTAGCACTGTTTAGAGCCGGTAACTACCCGGTATTCAAGAGCACACAAAAACAGATTGGTAAAGTCGGCTATTTACATCAATATGTGTTTGTATCCACACCTTTTGCAAGTATAGTGTAGTTTAACTATATTTTGTTAAGATTTAGATCAGAAATTTTGTGTGTTTTTTTTTTCATTATTAAAGGACATGTAATGTAGACTGGAATTTGTATTCTAACATTTATAAAACACGTTGCGGTGGTTATGTAGATTTGTTTACCCACCGTAAAGATGGGCAAGCATCAGGTTGTTTACCCACTGTAAAGATGGGCAAGCATCCGGTGGTTTACCCACCGTAGAGATGGGCAAGCATCAGGTGGTTTACCCACCGTAGAGATGGGCAAGCATCAGGTGGTTTACCCACCGTAGAGATGGGCAAGCATCAGGTGGTTTACCCACCGTAGAGATGGGCAAGCATCAGGTGGTTATGTAGATTTGTTCACCCCAGAATGAGTCTGATTATATGCAACAAGCACGTTTTCAGTGCTAATTTAGTTTACAGCATAAAAGTACAATGCCACTCCAACGTGGAGAGATACGAGACTATGTTTGATGGATATAAACTGTTAATAAAGTACAAACACAACACAGTATTACGTTTACTTCAAGACATCCAACATATGTCAATATATTATTCAGATATATATATATAAATAACGCAATAGCCAATGATACAGTACACATGTTCAGTACAGACCGATACGTAGTCCAGTGGTTGACATGATGGGATCGCAGATTCGATCGCCCATCTGACCCTAATAAAATTAACAGTCTTTCAGATGGGACTTTACACCAAGGTCTCGTGTCGGTGCTTTACACAATGCACGTAAAAGAACCAGAGGAGATTCTGGAATGGGTCTCTATCTGTATCATTGCACTATCCTCCAAAAATCTAAAATGACTAATCTCTTCAGGAGGTGTCGCTCGTATGTGCAATCGGTAGCGACGATAAATAAACGTAATAACATGTTCAGTGAGTGACGGAATAAGCTAATTATAAAAGCATGTAAGAAGATTACTGGACTGCTGCCAATGGCGAGCCTGAGGCAACTCTGTACTAAACACCACCTCAGAAAATCAGTCAATCCTGTACTAAACACCACCTCCGAAAGTCAGTCAACCATGTACTAAACACCACCCCTCGAATAAGGACCACCTGTCTCTAAAGTGATATTGATCCAAACCATTATCAGGGTATTTGAACCTTGAATGAGACACAACCTGTCAACATAGACCACTTTGTCTTCGAAAGGTAAACAGTTTGTGCACAGAAGTTGGAGAGGTACAAGTTTTATCGGTTTATTCACCGACGGTTTGGATGGTGGCGTGTCTGATTTATCGGTTTATTCACCGACGGTTTGGATGGTGGCGTGTCTGATTTATAGGTCAATTCACAAGACGGTTTGGATGGTGGCGTGTCTGATTTATCGGTTTATTCACAGACGGTTTGGATGGTGGCGTGTCTGATTTATCGGTTTATTCACCGACGGTTTGGATGGTGGCGTGTCTGATTTATCGGTCAATTCACAGACGGTTTGGATGGTGGCGTGTCTGATTTATCGGTTTATTCACAGACGGTTTGGATGGTGGCGTGTCTGATTTATCGGTTTATTCACAGACGGTTTGGATGGTGGCGTGTGATTTATCGGTTTATTCACCGACGGTTTGGATGGTGGCGTGTCTGATTTATCGGTTTATTCACTGACGGTTTGGATGATGGCGTGTATATCCGTAGCATATTTATGCAGTGTATTCTCCACCTGTCCACACCTCAACGCCTCCTGCAGCTTGGGTACAACATTTGCATTCTTCATCACGACCTTGGCCTGTAAAATCATGTATACAAACACTGAACTAACTGCTATGATCAGAAACATCCATCGGTTTCTGCCCACTAAATCTTGTTTAGATCTTTTTAACTGATTTCCTCTGTTTTTATTGTTGTTTCCTTTGCACCACATATTATCAATTTTCATCCGTTTTATCATCTTATAATTATTAAATTTATTAAATCTCGACAGATATCCGACAGTATTTTCAATGGGTACTTCTTTACTGTAAACATTTGTTATCGATTAAAAGGATTTTGATAAAAATAACTTTTATCTGGTTAGGGTACTGAATTTCTAACAATAGAAACAAAGGATGCCAACTAAAAAGACCAATATACATTTCGGGATAAATCGGACTTAACCTGCCAAGGGAGGTAACAGCAAACCAGCGATGTTGATCATTCACCCACAATTTTTGGACTGGTCTCCATTCTCACTACATTATTATAGTCTATACAAATTTATTTTAGCTTGATTGTGAAACAAGTTCTTACAACTTATATTAATCACTCTCTCGACATCATTCCTGATGGAATCCATCACCATGAGGGAGAGAGAAGAGGCAATGTGGAATTTAAATGCCTTGCCTAAGGGAACAATCGTCATGGCTCCAGTGGGGCACAAACTCTGGGCCTTTCGCACCTGAAGCGAACGCGCTATCACGACTTCCAAAAATCAACATTGTATTTAAAGAAATGCCTCCAAATGCTTGCAGTTTAGTGTTTGCAATCAACACTTTTATGGTTATATACAAGTAAGTGGAGATGATAACAAGAGACCCTGATGAAACACTATGTGACCAAATGGTTATGGTCAAAGATGAGACCCTGATGAAACACTATGTGACCAAATGGTTATGGTCAAAGATGAGACCCTGATGAAACACTATGTGACCAAATGGTTATGGTCAAAACAAAAAACCCAAAACACACCAAATGGTTATGGTCAAAGATGAGACCCTGATGAAACACTATGTGACCAAATGGTTATGGTCAAAGATGAGACCCTGATGAAACACTATGTGGCCAAATGGTTATGGTCAAAGATGAGACCCTGATGAAACACTATGTGGCCAAATGTGGTCAAAGATGAGGCCTTGATGAAACACTATGTGGCCAAATGGTTATGGTCAAAGATGAGACCCTGATGAAACACTATGTGGCCAAATGGTTATGGTCAAAGATGAGACCCTGATGAAACACTATGTGACCAAATGGTTATGGTCAATGATCTTATATCATGTGCATTCACCGCTCAATTGATTGCGCCAGGGGTGTGGAATAACCTCACTTGTGGAAGTTATCCAGCTGGCTTGTGGCAGATGGTGGTTTTACAAGTCACCATATAACCCTAAGCATTCAACCTCAAAACAAAAACCACTTTCCTGTTGATTAGGTCGTTGGGTTCTTTGGAATGCCTGTAGTGCAGAGACTGTTTATAGCGTATTTATGTAGAATATATCCAAGCATAAACATGTGTTTTGTTTGTTTGGGTTTTACGCCTTCATCAGCACCATTTTGGGCTATATCGCCGGCGGGCAGTTTACCTAACACCTTTCCTGGGCAGGGTCCAATGGTTAACCAGTACTTGGTGCACCAATCTCCATAAGAAACTGCCAACATTTTCATATAAAGAGACACGGTCTGAGAGGGGCTCGAACTCATGACCATCAGTGATGATAGGTTACAGTGGTATACAAATGTGGCGTCGTGGTCCAGTGGTAAAGTGTCAGATTTAGAATCGAACGGTCCCGGGTTCGATACTCGGTCAGGCCACGTATGTAGTGTCATTGTGCAAGGCACTTCACACACATTGCTTAGTACTGGTTAACCGCTTAAGTCGGCTAAGCCTGCCCAGGAAAACATGTCTAGGTCCCTGCAAGGGGTTTGACATTAATGGAATATACATACATACAAGTCAGCGACTTTAACAATGGAGGCGGACATAGCAGAAGATATTACAGATTAGATGACAGACCTTTTGGTTATTATACACAAGTGCCCACAGTGCTGAGGCTCCGACAGTTTTCAATTTATCATCATCACATTCAACACATTGAAGTAGTCGTGGTAACAGTTTGTCTAAAAATACAAAACAACTTATAATTTAGGCTACATGGTCCCCTCAATACAATTTAGTGCACGTAAAAGAACCAGAGGAGACTCTGGAAGGGGTCTCTGTCTGTATCATTGCACTATCCTCCAAAAATCTAAAATGACTAATCTCTTCAAGAGGCGTCGCTCATATGGGCAACCTGTAGTGACGATAAATAAACGTAAAACATACTTCAGTGCTTGCAGAAGTATGTGATTTGGGACATCATTACTATTGTTCTCTCCGCTATGTGACAGATTAATAATTAGATAAAATTATCATTCAGATCGGAAATTGAAGGACAATTTGGGAATAAACAATCTTCTAAACATGGCCTTAAAATACTTAATTATTAGTTCTTACAACTAATCTCGAGACCTCATTCCTGATGGAATCCATCGCCATAATTGTTGAGCTTAATATGTTGATTCTTTTGAAGACAGATCACTACAAGATGGAATTAACCAGCACAAAGCCATGACTGTGAGCTGATTTGCTCAAGGACATTACATTTATGTCTTGGACAGGTATTGAACCCAGGCCTGGAGGTTATAAAACTTTTCTCCAATCTCAAAACTCGGTCTCAAGCGTCTGATTGGTTCAGCTGACAGTAACACTCAGAATCAACCAATCAAATCATTTGAGTTTGAGATCTGAAAAATGTTTTTATAATCTCGGGACCAAGCCTGGGCTTTTCTCCAATCTCCAACTCTATTCCAAGCTTTCTCATTGGTTAAGCCAAGAACAAAGCTCATATTCAACCAATCACTTTGAGCCTGAAAAGTTGTATAACCTCCGACCCAGGACTCCTCGTGTCAAATTCGTCGCTCTACAACTGGATGAGAATGGCACATATTTGGATATAGTGAAGAGAACGTACCATTGGCCAGTACTTTCGGCTTGTTGCTAGTGTGACAACACATGTTTCGAATTATGACCACGGCACATTCCTGCTGATGATTGTTTGCACATTCCAGGAACTCCAGTAAGATATCAACACCATCTGCAATACAGTAAGCATAATACTAACAGTCAATGTTTGCACATTCCAGGAAATCCAGTAAGATATCAACACCATCTGCAACACAGTAAGCATAATACTAACAGTCAATGTTTGCACATTCCAGGAACTCCAGTAAGATATCAACACCATCTGCAACACAGTAAGCATAATACTAACAGTCAATGTTTGCACATTCCAGGAAATCCAGTAAGATATCAACACCATCTGCAACACAGTAAGCACCATGCTTACAGTCAATGTTCGCACATTCCAGGAAATCCAGTAAGATATCAACACCTACTGCAACACAGTAAGCACCATGCTTACAGTCAATGTTCGCACATTCCAGGAAATCCAGTAAGATATCAACACCTACTGCAACACAGTAAGCACCATGCTTACAGTCAATGAAACGATCTATGAAATGCTCAACAATTGACCCAAAACCTGATGAGAAGCAAGCGCTTGTAGCCATAGAATTTGATGTCACATGAAGTTAATTAACTTTAAATAATATTTAAGTGCATTAACAATGCTTAGGAAGTAGGAACATGCATTATTGTGGCAATCATAAATGTGAGCGGATTATGTTAGAACCCCTGACATCTATATGTTATATGTTATGTTATATTTCGGGTTTTACGCCTGCATCAGCACCATTTTGGGCTATATCGCCGGCGGGCAGTTTACCTAACAACACCTTTCCTGGGCAGGCTCCAGCGGTTAACCAGTACTTGGGTGCACCAACCTCCGTAAGAAACTGCCAACTTTTTCATATAAATGAGACACGGTCTGAGCGGGGCTCGAACCCGTGACCATCAGTGATGATAGGTTACAGTGTCAAGTCAGCGACCTTAACCACTCGACCACGGAGGCGGACTGACA
The DNA here is from genome assembly GCA_014843695.1 of Archivesica marissinica. NCBI lineage: Eukaryota > Metazoa > Mollusca > Bivalvia > Venerida > Vesicomyidae > Archivesica > Archivesica marissinica. The sequence goes on from CM026395.1 coordinate 35,753,086, forward strand.
TCTATATAATAATAAGGAACCCGCAGTGCAGAACTGTTAAATATATTTTTTTTAAAAAGGAGCCAGACTTACCGGGAATTTTAAGAATCATCTGTTGACCTTCCAGGGAGAATGATAGATTAAGGAGTAACTCTAGCCATAACACTTCATGCAGGATTTGTTTCCCTTTACCAGGTTTGGATCTTTTAGGATTTAAACTTCCAAATTCTTGTAAAAAGTTACTCTGCAAATATCAAAGAGTTAAGCATTACATTTTCTTCTCACAATTGGGAACATCTTCCATATAATACAGAGAGAAACAATGGGAACATCTTCCATATAATACAGAGAGAAACAATGGGAACATCTTCCATATAATACAGAGAGAACCAATGGGAATATCTTCCATATAATACAGAGAGAAACAATGGGAATCTCTTCCATATAATACAGAGAGAAACAATGGGAACATCTTCCATATAATACAGAGAGAAACAATGGGAATCTCTTCCATATAATACAGAGAGAAACAATGGGAATATCTTCCATATAATACAGAGAGAACCAATGGGAATATCTTCCATATAAATACAGAGAGAACCAATGGGAATATCTTCCATATAATACAGAGGGAACCAATGGGAATATCTTCCATATAAATACAGAGAGAACCAATGGGAATATCTTCCATATAATACAGAGAGAACCAATGGGAATATCTTCCATATAAATACAGAGAGAACAATGGGAATATCTTCCATATAAATACAGAGAGAAACAATGGGAATATCTTCCATATAAATACAGAGAGAAACAATGGGAATATCTTCCATATAATACAGAGAGAACCAATGGGAATATCTTCCATATAATACAGAGGGAAACAATGGGAACATCTTCCATATAATACAGAGAGAAACAATGGGAATATCTTCCATATAATACAGAGAGAAACAATGGGAACATCTTCCATATAATACAGAGAGAAACAATGGGAATATCTTCCATATAATACAGAGAGAAACAATGGGAACATCTTCCATATAATACAGAGAGAAACAATGGGAACATCTTCCATATAATACAGAGAGAAACAATGGGAACATCTTCCATATAATACAGAGAGAAACAATGGGAACATCTTCCATATAATACAGAGAGAACCAATGGGAATATCTTCCATATAATACAGAGAAACAATGGGAATATCTTCCATATAATACAGAGAGAAACAATGGGAATATCTTCCATATAATACAGAGAAACAGTGGGAATATCTTCCATATAATACAGAGAGAAACAATGGGAATATCTTCCATATAATACAGAGAAACAATGGGAATATCTTCCATATAATACAGAGAGAAACAATGGGAATATCTTCCATATAATACAGAGAAACAATGGGAATATCTTCCATATAATACAGAGAGAAACAATAGGAATATCTTCCATATAATACAGAGAGAAACAATGGGAATATCTTCCATATAATACAGAGAAACAATGGGAATATCTTCCATATAATACAGAGAGAAACAATGGGAATATCTTCCATATAATACAGAGAGAAACAATGGGAATATCTTCCATATCATACAGAGAAACAATGGGAATATCTTCCATATAATACAGAGAGAAACAATGGGAATATCTTCCATATAATACAGAGAAACAATGGGAACATCTTCCATATAATACAGAGAGAAACAATGGGAATATCTTCCATATAAATACAGAGAGAAACAATGGGAATATCTTCCATATAAATACAGAGAAACAATGGGAACATCTTCCATATAATACAGAGAGAAACAATGGGAATATCTTCCATATAATACAGAGAGAAACAATGGGAATATCTTCCATATAATACAGAGAGAAACAATGGGAATATCTTCCATATAATACAGAGAGAAACAATGGGAATATCTTCCATATAATACAGAGAGAAACAATGGGAACATCTTCCATATAATACAGAAAGAAACAATGGGAACATCTTCCATATAATACAGAGAGAAACAATGGGAACATCTTCCATATAATACAGAGAGAAACAATGGGAACATCTTCCATATAATACAGAGAGAAACAATGGGAATATCTTCCATATAATACAGAAAGAAACAATGGGAACATCTTCCATATAAATACAGAGAGAAACAATGGGAACATCTTCCATATAATACAGAGAGAAACAATGGGAACATCTTCCATATAATACAGAGAGAAACAATGGGAACATCTTCCATATAATACAGAGAGAAACAATGGGAATATCTTCCATATAATACAGAGAATATATATCCTGAGGCAACATTTCTTTTCTTTTCTTGAGGCCCCAAAAGTGGGTAACCCCGCTTATTTATTTTCCAATGTAGCATATATATTCACAGAAATCACACCCAAGACAATCATTAAGATAGTATCAGATATAGTTGAGGGGAGATATATCCTGAGGCAGCGTTTCTTACCTTCCAAATGATCGTTCTACACTCGGAGGACAGGGCTAGGTTTGCAAGCAACCCAAACAGACATTTCATCATGGTCTCCTTGTGCCTTCCCTTCCCTATATACTTGATAACACAGTGTACAAGGGACTTGTTACCAGCCGCTGAACCACTCACAGAGCCGCTGGAATGTGCCAGAGAACTTGTAGCTGAAAGAATGATCATTTGTGTGTTTTACGTTTATTTATCGTCGCTACCGATTGCCCATATGAGCAATGCCTCCTGAAGATATTAGTCATGTTAGATTTTAGAAGATAGTGCAATGATACAGATAGAGACCAATTCCAGGGTCTCCTCTGGTTCTTTTACGTGCCCGGTGTAAACCACAGACATGAGACCTCGGTTTACCGTCCCATCTGAAAGACTGTTAATTTTATTAGGGTCAGATGGGGGATATAAGAATTATAACACCTTTCATTTCTGTTTTATATTCCATCACTCCCAAGACATTGTATTGTATATGACTTATTCTTGAGTGGGTCCAGATTAAACCGAGATCAATTCGCACATAAATAGAAAGTCCCTTATGTTTAAGAATTACTATGCATATATTTTTTAAGAAAACAACCAACATTAAAGATGGAAGGATCCTATTTGGATTCCAAGGAAGGTAAGATGATGCATATAATAACCAAACTATAACCAGTAATTCTTAATTGAGAAAGCCAGATGTACATATAACATGTACACGGTACATATAACATTTACACAGTACATATAATACTTAGACTGTACATATAACATGTACACGGTACATATAAAATTTACACAGTACATATAATACTTAGACTGTACATATAACATTTATACAGTACATATAATACTTAGACTGTACATATAACATTTATACAGTACATATAACATTTACACAGTACATATAACATTTATACAGTACATATAACATTTACACAGTACATATAACATCTACACAGTACATATAACATTTACACAGTACATATACTACTTAAGACTGCCCATATAAACTGTGTGTACCTGTAGGACAGGATGCTGTGTACGTAGTCAGCAGGGACAATACACATATCATTAATGCCTGATCCAACTGACTCCATGACCACAGTCTGTGCACTATGTCGTGTAAACCTCCGTGGTAACAGGCCGTCTAGTGGAATACAACAGAAAACAATTCTATATCAAATCACAAGACGTTCCAGCATATAGTTCAGATAGTTAATCACAATACACATACAATGTATCATTTATCTATTTGTTTGTATATTGTATACAATCCTTGCCGCTAATCTGTCAACATCGACATTTCGTGTTTTGGGAGAGATGAAATCAGGATTTGCAAGAAAGTAAGTTATACTAATGCCAATCTTTTATTTGTTCAAATCGACTTTATCCATAGCCCGGTACTGTTGGAAGCTACAATGTCAAAACAACGTACACTGTTTAAATTATTAAACAAGTGGTAAGCATAAACAACCGGTAGATGCTGAGAGTGTCGAATCTAAAATAGTTTGTATTTTATTTTTACGTTTATTTATCGTCGCTACCGGTTGCCCATATGAGCGACGCCTCCTGAAGAGATTAGTCATTGTAGATTTTTGGAGGATAGTGCATGATACAGACAGAGACCCATTCCAGAGTCTCCTCTGGTTCTTTTACATGCACAGTATAAAACACTGACACGAGACCTCGGTTTAAAGTCCCATCTGAAAGACTGTTAGTTTTATTAGGGTTAGACGGGGATTGATCCTGCGATCCCTGGAGTACCAGTCCAACGGGCTAACCACTGGACTACAGATCCGTCTGTATTTTATTGTGAAACAATTGTACCTGTATTTAAATAAAGAATGAGAAACAACAGTGAACAATGAACCCAGTGTGTCTACATGTCAATTTTCAGCAATACCTTCACATCCGCATTCCTGTACATAAAGTTGCGTAAGAGGTCGAAGGTCAATGTGAGTTCCTGTATCCCAGGATCCTCTTTGACCTTGACCGCTTCCTTCTGCACCAGCAGCATGTTCATGTTTAGCTTAGCATTCGTCTGCTTCACATGTTCCAATATATTTTCAACAAGACCTGCTGGAATGAGAGAAACAATGAAGGATATAATTGCAGGCGTGCCAGTCAATCTGTATATTCTAACACCAATAAAGTACACTTGGATAAGCCCTATCTGCCATATGTGGGCTTATGAATATTTATAGACTTTTTAAAAATTTATTTAAGTTTATTTAACGTCGCTACCGGTTTCCTATTTGAGCGACGGGCAGTTTACCAAACAACTCCTTTCCTGGGCAGGTTCCAGCGGTTAACCAGTACTTGGTGCACCAACCTCCGTAAGAAACTGCCAACTTTTTCATATATATGAGACACGGTCTGAGCGGGGCTCGAACCAGTGACCATCAGAGATGATAGGTTACAGTGGTATACAAGTCAGCGACCTTAACCACTCGACCACGGAGACTTTTTTTATTATTTATTAGTGGTCATAACAAATTTTTCGAAAATACATATCAATGTCTGAATTACAGTTACAGTATTCGAATATTCAAAATAATTAATTTTTTTTCACAATCCCAATTTGCGTTTACTTAAAATATGATGTACATGTGAGATATGCTAAGGATCGGACTATTATAAATCTTTACATTTGCTAATTATAATAATTTATTCGGATTTTAAATAAAATTTTGAAGATCTGCCAACAAAAGGACTGGTCTTTGCAGAATTATTTTTTGCAATATTACCTTCCTTTATGGATATTCATTTTAGAAAATTATGTTATGTTATATTTCGGGTTTTACGCCTGCATCAGCACCATTTTAGGCTATATCGCCGGCGGACAGTTTACTTAACAACACCTTTCCTGGGCAGGCTCCAGCGGTAACCAGTACTTGGGTGCACCAACCTCCGTAAGAAACTGCCAACTTTTTCATATAAATGAGACACGGCCTGAGCGGGGCTCGAACCCGTGACCATCAGTGATGATAGGTTACAGTGGTATACAAGTCAGCGACCGTAACCACTCGACCACGGAGGCGGACCATTTTAGAAAAATGTGCAACGTAGCTACAGTTTCATTTTTCCAAAAGCAAAGTGTGACTTCATATTATCAACACACTTTATTACTTACACTCTAAAGCTGTCATCTTGGCAGACTGTGACACAGACAGAAGACATTTAACAGCTGTGATGACATGAATTCTCTCCCCTGCATTGGGACTCTCCGATTTACGAAGGATGAATTGGTCATAGGAGGTGATGAGAGCCTTGCAGAAGCGTGCACCCGCTGTCACATGTATGGAGTCTTTATCTTCTGCATCCAAATAAATAATTGATTAATACTAAATGATAAAATGCTTCAAAACCCATTGATACCCTATATGTTTCATGCAGCTCACTCACATAGTGTTCTCCGTGTGATCAGCAATTATACACATAGAGAATATTAGGTTACTGTCTTATAAATTGTAATCTATTAGGCAAGTTCGAGAAAATTTACATGGCGAGATAGAAAAGGTGTTTTAGAGAGGAAAGATTACAGAATATTCATGACCTAAAGTTTATCATACCATCTGTGAACATGTGACGTCATACACCCATTATGACGTCACAAAACGTTTATTAGACACTGTCTAATAAAGTGAAGTTTATCATACCATCTGTGAACATGTGACGTCATACACCCATTATGACGTCACAAAACGTTTATTAGACACTATTAGGCAGGCTGTTTTTATTACACATGAAGATAGGATTAAAAGTTATTCTAACACGACCCAGCTAATAACATACATACTTGTAGAGTAAAATCTAAGTCGGGTTATTCTGCGATATACCTACCTTGAACTATGCTGCACGAGCACCGTGTTTTGGCTATTCCATTTATACAATGCGTGTAAAGTTTATGAATGAAAGTCGCGTGATGTTTGTAAAAAATACCGTGAGAATTCACGGAAGTGAGCTATTTTTAGAATCAGATAATCTCTTGTCCGTGTTGTTTTTCTGTTAAGTAATGTTTCAGTTACTATTCTGTACAGTTTTATTTGACAAAATAAATATAATTATTGATCAGTTACAACTTTTGTTCATTTATACACTAGATTGATATTTTCCATAAAAAAATAACGTCATCACCCCTTACGCGCGAGGAAATTTCGAAAGCCAAATGCAGCGGCGTTTGAAGAAAATACTCCTTCAAAATTATTAGAAGTAAGTCGTGTTAGAATCGAAATAATAAGTATCAACCGTGGTATATCGCAGAATAACCCGAGTTTGAAGTTCGTATGCGTAGAAATATATCACGAAATACCGCCAAGAATGCTATATTCATGTCTCCGTTATATTCATGTCTCCGCTATATTCATGTCTCCGTTATATTCATGTCTCCGTTATATTCATGTCTCCATCATATTCATGTCTCCGTTATATTCACGTCTCCGTTATATTCATGTCGCCGTTATATTCATGTCTCCATCATATTCATGTCTCCGTTATATTCATGCCTCCGTTATATTCATGTCTCCGTTATATTCATGTCTCTGTTATATTCATGCCTCCGTTATATTCATGCCTCCGTTATATTCATGTCTCCGTTATATTCATGTCTCCGTTATATTCATGTCTCCGTTATATTCATGTCTCCATCATATTCATGTCTCCGTTATATTCATGCCTCCGTTATATTCATGTCTCCATCATATTCATGTCTCCGTTATATTCATGTCTCCGTTATATTCATGTCTCCATCATATTCATGTCTCTGTTATATTCATGTCTCCGTTATATTCATGTCTCCATCATATTCATGTCTCCGTTATATTCATGTCTCCGTTATATTCATGCCTCCGTTATATTCATGTCTCCGTTTATTTGTTTGTTTATCTGTTAGCAGGATTATAAAACAGTTTTGGAGGGATTTTCATGAAACTTTGCAGAAGGGAGGACCTCGGGGGTCAAGGACGAACCATATAGATTTAGATCCGGGAATTTTTAAAAGGATTCTTTCTGTATTTTACGCACAGCTGGGTGACATGTGAATATTTTGCACCTCGTTATTTATATAGGTTTAAAGTTAATCTGTGCAAATTTTCATGCATTTCTTATTAAAACTTCATTTAAGTGTGTACAGTCAAACCTCTCCAGAGCAAACATCATCCGGTTACACCCAGATGTATTGTTGTAGAGAGGTTGTTGTTCTAGGGAGGTTCAACTTTTTGAAGTCTGGATATGCGGGAATAGTCAGTTTTGACAGTTACTATGGCTCATACTGATTTGTATATAGAGTATGGGGTACTACTTTCATTATACAATTGATAGATTGAACTAAGATTGAATATGAAACAACACAAATTTTGTAACATTTGATGTCTTCACGACTTAATTGCATTAAATTGGGAGGTGACGTTTGGGGAGGTGCGACTGTATATCTTACTTGTTTCGCAATCGAGCTAAAAATGTATATAAACACAATACGAACCTGGTCGTAGAGACATGTTCACTAGTCCTGTGATACTCGCTCTAGCTTCATCATCGTTATTTCTGTCCCGTAACTTCCCCTCCTCGCTGAATAGAACTGATAGGAAGTTCAAACAGTGAACATGGAGTTGTCTGCTCTCAAATTCACCCTCTAGAATCTTCTGCAGATTATCTGAAGACATAGACATTTTCTTACTGCTTGTGATGATGTCTGTATGTTTCTATAATTTGTTGACATTTACAACACTATTGATTTTTGCTCTTCACTACACAACATAGAAATATTAAACTCATATCTTCATCTGTTCTAACCATCCCACTTCATCTATGTTCTCAGAACAATCATGCACAATACCCTGTAATCTGTCTGAACAATCATGCACAATTCCCTGTAATCTGTCTGAACAATCATGCACAATTTCCTGTAATCTGTCTGAACAATCATGCACAATTCCCTGTAATCTGTCTGAACAATCATGCACAATTCCCTGTAATCTGCCTGAACAATCATGCACAATTCCCTGTAATCTGTCTGAACAATCATGCACAATTCCCTGTAATCTGTCTGAACAATCATGCACAATTCCCTGTAATCTGTCTGAACAATCATGCACAATTCCCTGTAATCTGTCTGAACAATCATGCACAATTCCCTGTAATCTGTCTGAACAATCATGCACAATTCCCTGTAATCTGTCTGAACAATCATGCACAATTCCCGGTAATCTGTCTGAACAATCATGCACAATTCCCTGTAATCTGTCTGAACAATCATGCACAATTCCCTGTAATCTGTCTGAACAATCATGCACAATTCCCTGTAATCTGTCTGAACAATCATGCACAATTCCCTGTAATGTCTGAACAATCATGCACAATTCCCTGTAATCTGTCTGAACAATCATGCACAATTCCCTGTAATGTCTGAACAATCATGCACAATTCCCTGTAATCTGTCTGAACAATCATGCACAATTCCCTGTAATCTGTCTGAACAATCATGCACAATTCCCGGTAATCTATCAGAACAATCATGCACAATTCCAGGTAATCTGTCTGAACAATCATGCACAATTCCCTGTAATCTGTCTGAACAATCATGCACAATTCCCTGTAATCTGTCTGAACAATCATGCACAATTCCCGGTAATCTATCAGAACAATCATGCACAATTCCCGGTAATCTGTCTGAACAATCATGCACAATTCCCGGTAATCTGTCTGAACAATCATGCACAATTCCCGGTAATCTGTCTGAACAATCATGCACAATTCCCGGTAATCTGTCTGAACAATCATGCACAATTCCCGGTAATCTATCAGAACAATCATGCACAATTCCCTGTAATCTGTCTGAACAATCATGCACAATTCCCTGTAATCTGTCTGAACAATCATGCACAATTCCTGGTAATCTGTCTGAACAATCATGCACAATTCCCTGTAATCTGTCTGAACAATCATGCACAATTCCAGGTAATCTGTCTGAACAATCATGCACAATTCCCTGTAATCTGTCTGAACAATCATGCACAATTCCCTGTAATCTGTCTGAACAATCATGCACAATTCCCGGTAATCTGTCTGAACAATCATGCACAATTCCCTGTAATCTGTCTGAACAATCATGCACAATTCCCTGTAATCTGTCTGAACAATCATGCACAATTCCCTGTAATCTGTCTGAACAATCATGCACAATTCCTGTAATGTCTGAACAATCATGCACAATTCCTGTAATCTGTCTGAACAATCATGCACAATTCCCTGTAATCTGTCTGAACAATCATGCACAATTCCCTGTAATCTGTCTGAACAATCATGCACAATTCCCTGTAATCTGTCTGAACAATCATGCACAATTCCCTGTAATCTGTCTGAACAATCATGCACAATTCCCTGTAATCTGTCTGAACAATCATGCACAATTCCCTGTAATCTGTCTGAACAATCATGCACAATTCCCTGTAATCTGTCTGAACAATCATGCACAATTCCCTGTAATCTGTCTGAACAATCATGCACAATTCCCTGTAATCTGTCTGAACAATCATGCACAATTCCAGGTAATCTGTCTGAACAATCATGCACAATTCCCTGTAATCTGTCTGAACAATCATGCACAATTCCCTGTAATCTGTCTGAACAATCATGCACAATTCCCTGTAATCTGTCTGAACAATCATGCACAATTCCCTGTAATCTGTCTGAACTATCATGCACAATTCCAGGTAATCTGTCTGAACAATCATGCACAATTCCCTGTAATGTCTGAACAATCATGCACAATTCCCTGTAATGTCTGAACAATCATGCACAATTCCCTGTAATCTATCAGAACAATCATGCACAATTCCCTGTAATCTGTCTGAACTATCATGCACAATTCCAGGTAATCTGTCTGAACAATCATGCACAATTCCCTGTAATCTGTCTGAACAATCATGCACAATTCCCTGTAATCTGTCTGAACAATCATGCACAATTCCCTGTAATCTGTCTGAACTATCATGCACAATTCCTGGTAATCTGTCTGAACAATCATGCACAATTCCCTGTAATCTGTCTGAACTATCATGCACAATTCCCTGTAATGTCTGAACAATCATGCACAATTCCCTGTAATCTATCAGAACAATCATGCACAATTCCCTGTAATGTCTGAACAATCATGCACAATTCCCTGTAATCTATCAGAACAATCATGCACAATTCCCTGTAATGTCTGAACAATCATGCACAATTCCCTGTAATCTATCTGAACAATCATGCACAATTCCCTGTAATCTGTCTGAACAATCATGCACAATTCCCTGTAATCTATCAGAACAATCATGCACAATTCCCTGTAATGTCTGAACAATCATGCACAATTCCCTGTAATCTATCTGAACAATCATGCACAATTCCCTGTAATCTGTCTGAACAATCATGCACAATTCCTGGTAATCTGTCTGAACAATCATGCACAATTCCCTGTAATCTGTCTGAACTATCATGCACAATTCCCTGTAATGTCTGAACAATCATGCACAATTCCCTGTAATCTATCAGAACAATCATGCACAATTCCCTGTAATGTCTGAACAATCATGCACAATTCCCTGTAATATATCAGAACAATCATGCACAATTCCCTGTAATGTCTGAACAATCATGCACAATTCCCTGTAATCTATCTGAACAATCATGCACAATTCCCTGTAATGTCTGAACAATCATGCACAATTCCCTGTAATCTGTCTGAACAATCATGCACAATTCCCTGTAATCTGTCTGAACAATCATGCACAATTCCCGGTAATCTATCAGAACAATCATGCACAATTCCCGGTAATCTGTCTGAACAATCATGCACAATTCCCTGTAATCTGTCTGAACAATCATGCACAATTCCCTGTAATCTGTCTGAACAATCATGCACAATTCCCTGTAATGTCTGAACAATCATGCACAATTCCCTGTAATCTGTCTGAACAATCATGCACAATTCCCTGTAATGTCTGAACAATCATGCACAATTCCCTGTAATCTGTCTGAACAATCATGCACAATTCCCTGTAATGTCTGAACAATCATGCACAATTCCCTGTAATCTGTCTGAACAATCATGCACAATTCCCTGTAATGTCTGAACAATCATGCACAATTCCCTGTAATCTGTCTGAACAATCATGCACAATTCCCTGTAATGTCTGAACAATCATGCACAATTCCCTGTAATCTGTCTGAACAATCATGCACAATTCCCTGTAATGTCTGAACAATCATGCACAATTCCCTGTAATCTGTCTGAACAATCATGCACAATTCCCTGTAATGTCTGAACAATCATGCACAATTCCCTGTAATCTGTCTGAACAATCATGCACAATTCCCTGTAATGTCTGAACAATCATGCACAATTCCCTGTAATCTGTCTGAACTAGGGATGGCAAGTTGGCAACGAATAGCGATTTTGCTATTCGAATATTCGGTCGGGAAGGTAATCAAATATTCGATATAATCAAATAATAATCAATATCAAAAACGCAAAATCACTCAAACTCTTATAAAAATTGCCAAATTAACCTACTTTCTGTTTTACTCGCTCATCTTCTTCCAGTAAGGCCATGCAAATATGACAACGACTCATAGTTATTGTTATCGGCCACTGTACATTTATGGGCGTTTCCACAAATGAAACCATTGTCACTTGAACTGCTTTCCGTTGAAGGGTGTTTGTTTTTCAAATGATTATTCAGACTAATGTTGTACCCGATGGTTTATGCACACATCCTGCGGCGATTTCTTTTGTATTGGAAGGTTTGATGATGGTTTCAAAAGAAAACAATGTATCTGATTTTATGACAGTTAATCCATTTTTCTTCTGAATATTCGAATACTGGAATAGTAGTCAGATATTCGGATGCCCGAGAAAATATTCGTTGCCATCCCTACTCTGAATCATGGAAGTCGTGATAGCGCAGTGGATGAGCATTCGCTTCGGGTGCAAAAGGTCCGGAGTTCGAGCCCCGCTGGAGCCGTTACGATTGTGTCCTTAGGCAAGGCATTTAAATGCCACGTTGCCTCTTCTCTCTCCCTCGTGGCGATGGATTCCATCAGGAATGAGGTCTCGAGAGTGATTAATATAAGTTGTAATAACTTGTTTCGCAATCGAGCTAAAATAAATTTGTATAAACTAAACTATTCTGAATAATCATTCCCTGTAATGTGTTTGATCACTACCTGCTATGGGGACCCACTGCTTCTCTAGAACCTGAGCCAGCACTTGCACAGCCGGTGCACACTGCACCTGTATCAGTGTCTTCAGGAACGATAACACAGCTTCCCATAATGCAATACACGACGATCGTGTGTCTTCAGATGCTGTAAGATGAATATTTCACAACAATGTTATACCTGTAGCTATATCCTCACACTTTAAGCTACCGGAACTGGGAATTAAGACCATGTAGGCACAATTACTTTTAATAGTTAAACTAATTGCTAACAAGTTCTTTCAACCTAAGACCAATCACACTCATCAAATTCATCCCAAGCTCAATCAATCACCACAAGAGAGAAGAGCTCAATCCATCACCACAAGAGAGAAGAACTCAATCCATCACCACAAGAGAGAAGAGCTCAATCCATCACCATAAGAGAGAAGAGCTCAATCCATCCCCATGAGAGAGAGAGAGAGAGAAGAGCTCAATCCATCACCATAAGAGAGAAGAGCTCAATCCATCACCACAAGAGAGAAGAGCTCAATCCATCACCACAAGAGAGAAGAGCTCAATCAATCACCACAATAGAGAAGAGCTCAATCCATCACCACAAGAGAGAAGAGCTCAATCCATTACAACAAGAGAGAAGAGCTCAATCCATCACCACGAGAGAGAAGATAAGAGCTCAATCCATCACCATAAGAGAGAAGAGCTCAATCCATACCCACGAGAGAGAGAGAAGAGCTCAATCCATTACCACAAGAGAGAAGAGCTCAATCCATCCCCATGAGAGAGAAGAGCTCAATCCATCTCCATGAGAGAGAAGAGCTCAATCCATCACAACAAGAGAGAGAGAAGAACTCAATCCATCACCACGAGAGAGAAGAGCTCAATCCATCTCCACAAGAGAGAAGAGCTCAATCCATCACCACGAGAGAGAGAGAAGAGCTCAATCCATCTCCACAAGAGAGAAGAGCTCAATCCATCCCCACAAGAGAGAAGAGCTCAGTCCATCTCCATAAGAGAGAAGAGCTCAATCCATCCCCACAAGAGAGAAGAGCTCAATCCATCTCCACGAGAGAGAAGAGCTCAATCAATCACAATGAGAGAGAAGAGCTCAATCCATCCCCATTAGAGAGAAGAGCTCAATCAATCATCACAAGAGAGAAGAGCTCAATCCATCACCACAAGAGAGAAGAGCTCAATCCATCACCACGAGAGAGAAGAGCTCAATCCATCCCCACGAGAGAGAAGAGCTCAATCAATCACAATGAGAGAGAAGAGCTCAATCCATCACCACAAGAGAGAAGAGCTCAATCCATCTCCACAAGAGAGAAGAGCTCAATCAATCAAAATGAGAGAGAAGAGCTCAATCCATCCCCACAAGAGAGAAGAGCTCAATCAATCATCACAAGAGAGAAGAGATCAATCCTTCACCACAAGAGAGAAGAGCTCAATCCATCACAACGAGAGAGAAGAAATCAATCCATCACTACAAGAGCTCAATCCATCCCCACAAGAGAGAAGAGGTCAATCCATCACCACAAGAGAGAAGCGCTCAATCAATCACAATGAGAGAGAAGAGCTCAATCCATCACCATGAGAGAGAAGAGCTCAATCAATCACAATGAGAGAGAAGAGCTCAATCCATCACAATGAGAGAGAGAGAAGAGCTCAATCCATCACCATGAGAGAGAAGAGCTCAATCCATCACCACAAGAGAGAAGAGCTCAATCCATCTCCACAAGAGAGAAGAGCTCAATCAATCAAAATGAGAGAGAAGAGCTCAATCCATCCCCACAAGAGAGAAGAGCTCAATCAATCATCACAAGAGAGAAGAGATCAATCCATCACCACAAGAGAGAAGAGCTCAATCCATCACAACGAGAGAGAAGAAATCAATCCATCACTACAAGAGCTCAATCCATCCCCACAAGAGAGAAGAGGTCAATCCATCACCACAAGAGAGAAGCGCTCAATCAATCACAATGAGAGAGAAGAGCTCAATCCATCACCATGAGAGAGAAGAGCTCAATCAATCACAATGAGAGAGAAGAGCTCAATCCATCACAATGAGAGAGAGAGAAGAGCTCAATCCATCACCATGAGAGAAGGGCTCAATCAATCACCACGAGGTAGAAGAGCTCAATCCATCACCACGAGAGAGAAGAGCTCAATCCATCACCACGAGGGAGAAGAGCTCAATTCATCCCCATGAGAGAGAAGAGCTCAATCCATCACGAGAGAGAGAGATAAGAGCTCAATCCATCACGAGAGAGAGAGAGAGATAAGAGCTCAATCCATCACCATGAGAGAGAAGAACTCAATCCATCACCACAAGAGAGAAGAGCTCAATCCATTACCATGAGAGAGAAGGGCTCAATCCATCACCACGAGAGAGAAGAACTCAATCCATCACTACAAGAGAGAAGAGCTCAATCCATCCCCACAAGAGAGAAGAGCTCAATCCATCACCACAAGACAGAAGAGCTCAATCCATCACCACGAGAGAGAAGAACTCAATCCATCACTACAAGAGAGAAGAGCTCAATCCATCCCCACGAGAGAGAAGAGCTCAATCCATCACCACAAGACAGAAGAGCTCAATCCATCACAACAGGAGAGAAGAAATCAATCTATCACTACAAGAGAGAAGAGCTCAATCCATCCCCACGAGAGAGAAGAGCTCAATCCATTACCACAAGACAGAAGAGCTCAATCCATCACAACAGGAGAGAAGAAATCAATCTATCACTACAAGAGAGAAGAGCTCAATCCATCCCCACGAGAGAGAAGAGCTCAATCCATCCCCACAAGAGAGAAGAGGTCAATCCATCACTACAAGAGAGAAGAGCTCAATCAATCACAATGAGAGAGAAGAGCTCAATCAATCACAATGAGAGAGAAGAGCTCAATCAATCACAATGAGAGAGAAGAGCTCAATCAATCACAATGAGAGAGAAGAGCTCAATCCATCACAATGAGAGAGAGAAGAGCTCAATCCATCACCACAAGGGAGAAGAACGCAATCCATCACCACAAGAGAGAAGAGCTCAATTCATCAACATGAGAGAGAAGAGCTCAATCCATCACAATGAGAGAGAAGAGCTCAATCCATCACCACGAGGGAGAAGAACTCAATCCATCACCACAAGAGAGAAGAGCTCAATTCATCAACATGAGAGAGAAGAGCTCAATCCATCACAATGAGAGAGAAGAGCTCAATCCATCCCCACGAGAGAGAAGAGCTCAATCAATCACAATGAGAGAGAATAGCTCAATCCATCCCCACGAGAGAGAAGAGCTCAATCAATCACAATGAGAGAGAGAGAGAAGAGCTCAATCCATCACCATGAGAGAGAAGGGCTCAATCCATCACCACAAGGTAGAAGAGCTCAATCCATCACCACGAGAGAGAAGAGCTCAATCCATCACCACGAGGGAGAAGAGCTCAATTCATCCCCATGAGAGAGAAGAGCTCAATCGATCACGAGAGAGAGATAAGAGCTCAATCCATCACCATGAGAGAGAAGAACTCAATCCATCACCACAAGAGAGAAGAGCTCAATCCATCCCCATGAGAGAGAAGAGCTCAATCCATCACCACAAGGGAGAAGAGCTCAATCCATCACAACGAGGGAGAAGAGCTCAATCCATTCCCATGAGAGAGAAGAGCTCAATCCATCACCACGAGGGAGAGAAGAGCTCAATTCATCCCCATGAGAGAGAGAAGTGCTCAATCCATCCCCACAAGAGAGAAGAGCTCAATCCATCACAACGAGAGAGAAGAGCTCAATCCATCACCACGAGAGAGAAGAGCTCAATCCATCCCCACAAGAGAGAAGAGCTCAATCCATCACCACGAGGGAGAGAAGAGCTCAATCCATCACGACAAGAGAGAAGAGCTCAATCCATCACTACAAGAGAGAAGAGGCAATGCAGATTTAAGTGTCTTATCTAACATAATAGTTCAGGTGAGTATCAAACCCACAACCCTTTGGTTACAAGGCTGACACCTTAATTCTATTCAATTCAACATTTCCTGAAGTACTATTTTATTTTATTTTTAATGTTGAGGCCCCTTTCGGGTCACCCCGTTTTGTTTCTTTTTTTCTGTACATACATACAAAGCAATGCATTGGCTGTCCGATTAGCGCAGTGATTACTGTGCTCGCTTCTCACCAATGCAATTCGGGTTCGATCCTCGGACCGGGAAGTATGTCAGATGGTACGGTGGTCGCCAGATCGGACAAGTGGGTTTTCTCCAAGTACTCCGGTTTCCTTCCCACACAATTGTGACCATATTTACATTTTCATCCGTGCCAACGTCAGTGATTAATATAAGTTGCTAAAACTTGTTTCGCAATCGTTGTAAAATAAATAAAGTTTAATTAATGCAGTTAATTTAAACAATGACATTTTATATTATTAATATCAAAAAACATATATAAGTATTGCATTACTGAACTACAATTTACATATCCCTGGTTATTGGTCTGCAGTACAAAGTCATATGTCACATGACTAAGATTAAATAGCATTATAAATCAAATAAATTATAGTTGTGAGTGCAAGTCTTAACCCTTTCCCTCATAGAAGCACCTCTTTACGCCATTACCAATAAGACATACATTGACAATGTAGTAGCCACACCAATGTTCATAATTAAAGGCCAGAATCTTATGTAGTCCCAGTAATATCTATGGTGGGATAGATATGTCGACTACTTATCCACTGCATGATAGCTAAATTGCTGTCATTTGTATGGAGATATAATAGTATATTAACCTAAATCTCTATGAAGGAAAGGGTTAAAGAACCTTGTTGAAGAGAACATTTTTTAAAATGACCCATAATTTTTACTTGCCATCTGAAAATATTCTCAGGAAGGAAACAATGCCACCAAGTGAGACTTTGTCTTCGAGAATATCCATCCTTGTTGACGAGTCATGTACGAGACACGTCTGCAGCAGACGCAGAATACTGATGTGCATTTCCACAAGCTCGGAGAAGAAGAGCTCCAGTTGTTGAGATGATGTCAGAACCTGGATTCCCTCGAGGAAACTGGCATCTATCATACTACAATACACAACATACAGCAGAACTTAAATACCATAACTTCCATTTCTTACCACCTCCCTTTACCCCCTTGCACCCTTCTCCCACTCCTCTCACATCCCTCCCATTCTCACACACGTCTCCCACCCCCAACCTCAACTCTCTTATGCCATTCATCAACTCTCATGGCCAACTTCCTCTCTCACACTCATGCCCCTCTCCTTCACCCCCTCTCCCTCCCCCACACCTCACTCTCTTATGCCATTTATCAACTCTCATGGCCAACTTCCTCTCTCACACTCATGCCCCTCTCTTTCACCCCCTCTCCCTCCCCCACACCTCACTCTCTTATGCCATTCATCAACTCTCATGGCCAACTTCCTCTCTCACACTCATGCCCCTCTTTCACCCCCTCTCCCTCCCCCACACCTCACTCTCTCATGCCATTTATCAACTCTCATGGCCAACTTCCTCTCTCACACTCATGCCCTCTCTTTCACCCCCTCTCCCTCCCCCACACCTCACTCTCTTATGCCATTCATCAACTCTCATGGCCAACTTCCTCTCTCACACTCATGCCCCTCTCCTTCACCCCATCTCCCTCCCCCACCCCTCACTCTCTTATGCCATTCATCAACTCTCATGGCCAACTTCCTCTCTCACATTCATGCCCCTCTCCTTCACCCCATCTCCCTCCCCCCCCTCACTCTCTTATGCCACTCATCAACTCTCATGGCCAACTTCCTCTCTCACACTCATGCCCCTCTCCTTCACCCCCTCTCCCCCCCCCACCTCTCACTCTCTTATGCCAGTCATCAACTCTCATGGCCAACTTCCTCTCTCACACTCATACCCCTCTCCTTCACCCCCTCTCCCTCCCCCACCCCTCACTCTCTTATGCCAGTCATCAACTCTCATGGCCAACTTCCTCTCTCACACTCATGCCCCTCTCCTTCACCCCCTCTCCCTCCCCCACCCCTCACTCTCTTATGCCAGTCATCAACTCTCATGGCCAACTTCCTCTCTCACTCTCATGCCCCTCTCCTTCACCCCATCTCCCTCCCCCACCCCTCACTCTCTTATGCCACTCATCAACTCCCATGGCCAACTTCCTCTCTCACACTCATGCCCCTCTCCTTCACCCCATCTCCCTCCCCCACCCCTCACTCTCTTATGCCATTCATCAACTCTCATGGCCAACTTCCTCTCTCACACTCATGCCCCTCTCATTCACCCCATTTCACACTTTAACATCATTCTCAATCCACTTTTGCCTTTCCCTTTCCCCACCTGTTATACCATTCTCCTGCTTTCACACTCCTTTCAGTCTCTCTCACACACCTCTCCCACCATGCCTCTCTTCCCTCCTTCATCCATAATCACATGTCTCTCAACAATATCACTCCAACTATCACACACCAACTTCCACACTCACATAACCACCACTCCCATGCAAGTCCCCTCTCCCATTACTTTCTCATATCTCTTCCATGCAATTCTCCCACCACTCTGCACCTTCCACTCCCGCCTCACTCTTTCACATCCCTCTCCCTTTCTCATGCCCATCTCCAACCCTCACACCCACTCCTTAACCTAGTCCCATGCCATCACTGCCAGCCTCTCCATCTCCACACCTCTAATCTCCCCCTGTCACACCCCTCTCCATCTCCCACTCACATGCCCCACCGACTCACCCTACCTCACTCACACCCCTCCACCTTGCAAGCCCCTCTCCTTCCCACTACCAAACCCCCTCTCCCCAAAACACCTCTCTATCCCCCCAACACATCATCTCCCCACCACTCACCTAACAAAGAAAGGAATAAGAGATTCATTCTTCAGTGAGGTAACAGTGTCTTGAGGTGCCTGGATCATTAAGTTGCGCACAAGCTGAGATATTGACGAGACTAAGCATGGCGTTGTCACATTCTGGTACACAGTTCCTTCCCTTCCTCCTTCATCACCATCTCTTGGGCCTACAACAAAATAGTGTGAACAGGTGAACGAGTTGCCATGCAATACATGTCACCTATCCCTGGCAATACAAGTGTCCCCTGACAATACATGTCACCTATCCCTGGCAATACAAGTGTTCCCTGACAATACATGTCACCTATCCCTGGCAATACAAGTGTCCCCTGACAATACATGTCACCTATCCCTGGCAATACAAGTGTCCCCTGACAATACATGTCACCTATCCCTGGCAATACAAGTGTCCCCTGACAATACATGTGCTACACGCCTCACACAGTCCAATATTTTACATATTGGATCGTTTTCGGCTTATATCCTATACATCTATGGTTAAAATAGAACTTGTGTGTAAGTCTTCATGAAACATACAAGAAGTTTCCAGTCTACCTTGGTTTCTAATTAATCGATGAGTAGTTGAACTGCTACTGTTAGGGGTCCGAGGGGCTGCCGGCTGTCCATTGGCACCTATAACTCCTGGTCTCTCCGATATCTTGAATGATGAAACAGCAGATGACTGAAACAATAAAAACAAAACTTCTTCCTAATTGAAGCTTATGCCCTGCATTGTGAATACCATGTGTATTTTTTAATTACAAGTAACTCATTGCCAAACACATGTCTCAGTATGACTTAAAATAAACACCAATCACAACATACATAATACAACAACATAAATGCTTTATAATATTAATCAATTTCAATATAAATTGTGGAAGTCGTGATAGCATAGTGGTAGCACGTTTGCTTCAGATGCAAAAGGCCTGGAGTTCGAGCCCCGCTGGTGCCATTACGATTGTGCCCTTAGGCAAGGCATTTAAATTCACATGCCTCTTCTCTCTCCCTCATGGCGATGGATTCCATCAGGAATGAGGTCTCGATAGTGATTGATATAAGTTAGTTGTACGGACTTGTTTCGCAATTGATCTAAAATAAATTTGTCTAAACTGATATAAATGTAAATAACAATGTATGAAATGAAGCATACAATATCAGATTAATCGATTTTTTGTTTGCCATTGTATGATCGTCGAGTACATGGTACGCTTGAGAACGGCATTTAGCCTAGACTAGCACCGCCGTCTTCAGCTCTCTAGAAATGTGAGTGAGATGTCCGATGCTCGACAACTGGACTATGGATACCACACTGATACAGTCATGTCTTACCTGTAGCATAGAGATTGTATTATGATGGGAACTGCCAGATCTAGGTACCAGCCCAACATCAACTGAAATTATGTAATCACAGTCATATCTAAATGTTCATGCAGGCATTAACTGCATTGTTTGAGTTACAATGTTTGTTATTTATTAATGTCACACAAATTGTTAAAGTCAATTACATCTTGTCACTCAACGAATCTGACTTAAACAAGAAATATCACAGTAGGTGATGAATGCCCCGCCCCTCTCCCCGAAGTGTGACCTGGACCTTGAAGCCGCGGACCATTGTTCATGTGTACGATACATCACCTCTATATGGCGAACATTTGCGGCACATTAGTTTTGAAATCCCTCCATAGCCGAAGAAGGTACATCCCGGACAAAAAATATTGACTTGGACGGGATGGACAAACGGACGGACAGTGCGAAAACTATACGCACCCGAAGAAATTTCTTCGGGGGCAAAAAAATCACAGCATTGTAACCGAAGTGGGTGGGACAATCTTATTGCTCAGCCATTGAATGTGCTGGTTTAAACATATTTATTCATTCATAATATACAGTACATATAAATTGTATACAGAATGAAAATGGATTTAATCAAATACTTAAATCTTATTGAGATTATCTCCATAATTGAATGTGTTAATGGTGATATCTTGCAAACAGATGGATGAAGCTCAACACAGATTGTGTTGCGAATGAGGAATACTTACCAAGCACTGATAGAGTGTTCTCGGAGACAGATTGTGTTGCGAATGAGGAATACCGTACTTACCAAGCACTGATAGAGTGTTCTCGGAGACAGATTGTGTTGCGAATGAGGAATACTTACCAAGCACTGATAGAGTGTTCTCGGAGACAGATTGTGTTGTGAATGAGGAATACTTACCAAGCACTGATAGAGTGTTCTCGGAGACAGATTCTGTTGCGAATGAGGAATACTTACCAAGCTCTGATAGAGTGTTCTCGGAGACAGATGTAGATAATTGATACAGATCCGAGGTGACAGATGGTTGAATGGTCGGCTGCGGATAATAACTGGACAGAAGTACTGTCATTTCTCGGTAAAATTGACAATGATGTAGGAGGGCCAGCAGGGCTGTAAGGCCCGTCAGAGAGACTTGATATTCTGTATCCATGACCACCGGTCCCTGCCAGGTTCTGTGATCAGACTCGGAGCTTCCGCTGGGTAACGTCTGTGATGTAAGATTCACAAGCAACAATGCTGCCTACAATCATACAAATACAATGTTAAAAACCCATACAGATAATTAGCATACAGATATTCCAGTTTCTGAGATGGGTAAAGTGCATAGGGGTAAGCAGTCTACAGATATTCCAGTTTCTGAGATGGGTAAAGTGCATAGGGGTAAGCAGTCTACAGATATTCCAGTTTCTGAGATGGGTAAAGTGCATAGGGGTAAGCAGTCTACAGATATTCCAGTTTCTGAGATGGGTAAAGTGCATAGGGGTAAGCAGTCTACAGATATTCCAGTTTCTGAGATGGGTAAAGTGCATAGGGGTAAGCAGTCTACAGATATTCCAGTTTCTGAGATGGGTAAAGTGCATAGGGGTAAGCAGTCTACAGATATTCCAGTTTCTGAGATGGGTAAAGTGCATAGGGGTAAGCAGTCTACAGATATTCCAGTTTCTGAGATG
>CM026395.1:35776595-35802326 GCA_014843695.1 Archivesica marissinica
AATGGAACGACACTAAGAAACAGACATTCAGGAATGGAACGACACTATTGAAGAAACAAACATTCAGGAATGGAACGACACTATTGAAGAAACATACATTCAGGAATGGAACGACACTAAGAAACGGGCATTCAGGAATGGACCGACACTATTGAAGAAACAGGCATTCAGGAATGGAACGACACTATTGAAGAAACAGGCATTCAGGAATGGAACGACACTATTGAAGAAACAGGCATTCAGGAATGGAACGACACTATTCAAGAAACATGCATTCAGGAATGGAACGACACTATTCAAGAAATAGACATTCAGGAATGGAACTACACTAAGAAACAGACATTCAGGAATGGAACGACACTATTGAAGAAACAAACATTCAGAAATGGAACGACACTATTGAAGAAACATGCATTCAGGAATGGAACGACACTAAGAAACGGGCATTCAGGAATGGAACGACACTATTGAAGAAACAGGCATTCAGGAATGGAACGACACTATTGAAGAAACAGGCATTCAGGAATGGAACGAAACTATTGAAGAAACATGTATTCAGGAATGGAACGACACTAAGAAACGGGCATTCAGGAATGGAACGACACTATTGAAGAAACAAACATTCAGGAATGGAACGACACTATTGAAGAAACAAACATTCAGGAATGGAACGACACTAAGAAACAGACATTCCGTAATGGAACGACACTAAGAAACAGACATTCAGGAATGGAACGACACTATTCAAGAAACAGGCATTCAGGAATGGAACGACACTATTCAAGAAACATGCATTCAGGAATGGAACGACACTATTGAAGAAACAGACATTCAGGAATGGAACGACACTAAGAAACAGACATTCAGGAATGGAACGACACTATTGAAGAAACAGACATTCAGGAATGTAACGACACTATTGAAGAAACAAACATTCAGGAATGGAACGACACTAAGAAACGGGCATTCAGGAATGGAACGACACTATTGAAGAAACAAACATTCAGGAATGGAACGACACTATTGAAGAAACAAACATTCAGGAATGGAACGACACTAAGAAACAGACGTTCAGGAATGGAACGACACTAAGAAACAGACATTCAGGAATGGAACGACACTATTCAAGAAACAGGCATTCAGGAATGGAACGACACTATTTAAGAAACATGCATTCAGGAATGGAGCGACACTATTGAAGAAACAGGCATTATGGAATGGTACGACACTATTGAAGAAACAGAAATTCAGGAATGGAACGACACTATTGAAGAAACAGACATTCAGGAATGGAACGACACTATTGAAGAAACAGACATTCAGGAATGGAACGACACTATTGAAGAAACAGACATTCAGGAATGGAACGACACTATTGAAGAAACAGGCATTCAGGAATGGAACGACACTATTGAAGAAACAGGCATTATGGAATGGTACGACACTAAGAAATGGGCATTCAGGAATGGAACGACACTATTGAAGAAACAGACATTCAGGAATGGAACGACACTATTGAAGAAACAGACATTCAGAAATGGAACGACACTATTGAAGAAACAGGCATTCAGGAATGGAACGACACTATTGAAGAAACAGGCATTATGGAATGGTACGATACTTACGAAGAAACAGGCATTCAGGAATGGAACGTCACTAAGAAACGGGCATTCAGGAATGGAACGACACTATTGAAGAAACAGGCATTCAGGAATGGAACGTCACTAAGAAACGGGCATTCAGGAATGGAACGACACTATTGAAGAAACAGACATTCTGGAATGGAACGACACTATTGAAGAAACAGGCATTCAGGAATGGAACGACACTATTGAAGAAACAGACATTCAGGAATGGAACGACACCATTGAAGAAACAGGCATTCAGGAATGGAACGACACTATTGAAGAAACAGACATTCAGGAATGGAACGACACTATTGAAGAAACAGACATTCAGGAATGGAACGACACTATTGAAGAAACAGGCATTCAGGAATGGAACGACACTATTGAAGAAACAGACATTCAGGAATGGAACGACACTATTGAAGAAACAGACATTCAGGAATGGAACGACACTATTCAAGAAATAGGCATTCAGGAATGGAACGACACTATTGAAGAAACAGACATTCAGGAATGGAACGACACTAAGAAACAGACATTCAGGAATGGAACGACACTATTGAAGAAACAAACATTCAGGAATGGAACGACACTATTGAAGAAACATACATTCAGGAATGGAACGACACTAAGAAACGGGCATTCAGGAATGGAACGACACTATTGAAGAAACAGGCATTCAGGAATGGAACGACACTATTGAAGAAACAGGCATTCAGGAATGGAACGACACTATTGAAGAAACAGGCATTCAGGAATGGAACGACACTATTCAAGAAACATGCATTCAGGAATGGAACGACACTATTGAAGAAATAGACATTCAGGAATGGAACGACACTAAGAAACAGACATTCAGGAATGGAACGACACTATTGAAGAAACAAACATTCAGAAATGGAACGACACTATTGAAGAAACATACATTCAGGAATGGAACGACACTAAGAAACGGGCATTCAGGAATGGAACGACACTATTGAAGAAACAGGCATTCAGGAATGGAACGACACTATTGAAGAAACAGGCATTCAGGAATGGAACGACACTATTGAAGAAACAAACATTCAGGAATGGAACGACACTATTGAAGAAACAAACATTCAGGAATGGAACGACACTAAGAAACAGACATTTCGTAATGGAACGACACTAAGAAACAGACATTCAGGAATGGAACGACACTATTCAAGAAACAGGCATTCAGGAATGGAACGACACTATTCAAGAAACATGCATTCAGGAATGGAACGACACTATTGAAGAAACAGACATTCAGGAATGGAACTACACTAGGAAACAGACATTCAGGAATGGAACGACACTATTGAAGAAACAGACATTCAGGAATGTAACGACACTATTGAAGAAACAAACATTCAGGAATGGAACGACACTAAGAAACGGGCATTCAGGATTGGAACGACACTATTGAAGAAACAAACATTCAGGAATGGAACGACACTAAGAAACAGACGTTCAGGAATGGAACGACACTAAGAAACAGACATTCAGGAATGGAACGACACTATTCAAGAAACAGGCATTCAGGAATGGAACGACACTATTTAAGAAACATGCATTCAGGAATGGAACGACACTATTGAAGAAATAGGCATTATGGAATGGTACGACACTATTGAAGAAACAGAAATTCAGGAATGGAACGACACTATTGAAGAAACAGACATTCAGGAATGGAACGACACTATTGAAGAAACAGACATTCAGGAATGGAACGACACTATTGAAGAAACAGACATTCAGGAATGGAACGACACTATTGAAGAAACAGGCATTCAGGAATGGAACGACACTATTGAAGAAACAGGCATTATGGAATGGTACGACACTAAGAAATGGGCATTCAGGAATGGAACGACACTATTGAAGAAACAGACATTCTGGAATGGAACGACACTATTGAAGAAACAGGCATTCAGGAATGGAACGACACTATTGAAGAAACAGACATTCAGGAATGGAACGACACTATTGAAGAAACAGGCATTCAGGAATGGAACGACACTATTGAAGAAACAGACATTCAGGAATGGAACGACACTATTGAAGAAACAAACATTCAGTAATGGAACGACACTATTGAAGAAACAAATATTCAGGAATGGAACGACACTATTGAAGAAACAGACATTCAGGAATGGAACGACACTATTGAAGAAACAGACATTCAGGAATGGAACGACACTATTGAAGAAACAGGCATTCAGGAATGGAACGACACTATTGAAGAAACAGGCATTATGGAATGGTACGACACTAAGAAATGGGCATTCAGGAATGGAACGACACTATTGAAGAAACAGACATTCAGGAATGGAACGACACTATTGAAGAAACAGACATTCAGAAATGGAACGACACTATTGAAGAAACAGGCATTCAGGAATGGAACGACACTATTGAAGAAACAGGCATTATGGAATGGTACGACACTTACGAAGAAACAGGCATTCAGGAATGGAACGTCACTAAGAAACGGGCATTCAGGAATGGAACGACACTATTGAAGAAACAGGCATTCAGGAATGGAACCGTCACTAAGAAACGGGCATTCAGGAATGGAACGACACTATTGAAGAAACAGGCATTCAGGAATGGAACGACACTATTGAAGAAACAGGCATTCAGGAATGGAACGACACTATTGAAGAAACAGGCATTCAGGAATGGAACGACACTATTCAAGAAACATGCATTCAGGAATGGAACGACACTATTGAAGAAATAGACATTCAGGAATGGAACGACACTAAGAAACAGACATTCAGGAATGGAACGACACTATTGAAGAAACAAACATTCTGAAATGGAACGACACTATTGAAGAAACAGACATTCAGGAATGGAACGACACTATTGAAGAAACATGCATTCAGGAATGGAACGACACTAAGAAACGGGCATTCAGGAATGGAACGACACTATTGAAGAAACAGGCATTCAGGAATGGAACGACACTATTGAAGAAACAGGCATTCAGGAATGGAACGACACTATTGAAGAAACATGTATTCAGGAATGGAACGACACTAAGAAACGGGCATTCAGGAATGGAACGACACCATTGAAGAAACAAACATTCAGGAATGGAACGACACTATTGAAGAAACAAACATTCAGGAATGGAACGACACTAAGAAACAGGCATTCAGGAATGGAACGACACTATTGAAGAAACAGGCATTCAGGAATGGAACGATACTATTGAAGAAACAGGCATTCAGGAATGGAACGACACTATTCAAGAAACATGCATTCAGGAATGGAACGACACTATTGAAGAAATAGACATTCAGGAAAGGAACGACACTAAGAAATAGACATTCAGGAATGGAACGACACTATTGAAGAAACAAACATTCAGAAATGGAACGACACTATTGAAGAAACATACATTCAGGAATGGAACGACACTAAGAAACGGGCATTCAGGAATGGAACGACACTATTGAAGAAACAGGCATTCAGGAATGGAACGACACTATTGAAGAAACAGGCATTCAGGAATGGAACGACACTATTGAAGAAACAGACATTCAGGAATGGAACTACACTATTGAAGAAACAAACATTCAGGAATGGAACGACACTATTGAAGAAACAAAAATTCAGGAATGGAACGACACTATTGAAGAAACATGCATTCAGGAATGGAACGACACTAAGAAACGGGCATTCAGGAATGGAACGACACTATTGAAGAAACAAACATTCAGGAATGGAACGACACTATTGAAGAAACAAACATTCAGGAATGGAACGACACTATTGAAGAAACAGACATTCAGGAATGGAACGACACTAAGAAACAGACATTCAGGAATGGAACGACACTATTGAAGAAACATACATTCAGGAATGGAACGACACTATTGAAGAAACATGCATTCAGGAATAAAACGACACTAAGAAACAGACATTCAGGAATGGAACGACACTATTCAAGAAACAGGCATTCAGGAATGGAACGACACTATTCAAGAAACATGCATTCAGGAATGGAACGACACTATTGAAGAAACAGACATTCAGGAATGGAACGACACTAAGAAACAGACATTCAGGAATGGAACGACACTATTGACAGACATTCAGGAATGGAACGACACTATTGAAGAAACAAACATTCAGGAATGGAACGACACTAAGAAACGGGCATTCAGGAATGGAACGACACTATTGAAGAAAAAACATTCAGGAATGGAACGACACTATTGAAGAAACAGGCATTCAGGAATGGAACGACACCATTGAAGAAACAGCCATTCAGGAATGGAATGACACTGTTGGAGAAATAGGCATTCAGGAATGGAACGACACTAAGAAACAGACATTCAGGAATGGAACGACACTATTCAAGAAACAGGCATTCAGGAATATAACGACACTAGTGAAGAAACAGACATTCAGGAATGGAACGACACTAAGAAACAGACATTCAGGAATGGAACGACACTAAGAAACAGACATTCAGGAATGGAACGACACTATTCAAGAAACAGGCATTCAGGAATGGAACGACACTATTGAAGAAACAGACATTCAGGAATGGAACGACACTAAGAAACAGACATTCAGGAATGGAACGACACTATTGAAGAAACAAACATTCAGGAATGGAACGAAATTATTGAAGAAACATGCATTCAGGAATGGAACGACACTAAGAAACGGGCATTCAGGAATGGAACGACACTATTGAAGAAACAGGCATTCAGGAATGGAACGACACTATTGAAGAAACAGGCATTCAGGAATGGAACGACACTATTGAAGAAACAGGCATTCAGTAATGGAACGACACTATTCAAGAAACATGCATTCAGGAATGGAACGACACTATTGAAGAAAAAACATTCAGAAATGGAACGACACTATTGAAGAAACAGACATTCAGGAATGGAACGACACTATTGAAGAAACATGCATTCAGGAATGGAACGACACTAAGAAACGGGCATTCAGGAATGGAACGACACCATTTAAGAAACAAACATTCAGGAATGGAAAGACACTAAGAAACAGACATTCCGTAATGGAACGACACTAAGAATCAGACATTCAGGAATGGAACGACACTATTCAAGAAACAGGCATTCAGGAATGGAACGACACTATTCAAGAAACATGCATTCAGGAATGGAACGACACTATTGAAGAAACAGACATTCAGGAATGGAACGACACTATTGAAGAAACAGACATTCAGGAATGGAACGACACTATTGAAGAAACAAACATTCAGGAATGGAACGACACTAAGAAACAGGCATTCAGGAATGGAACGACACTATTGAAGAAATAAACATTCAGGAATGGAACGACACTAAGAAACAGACATTCAGGAATGGAACGACACTATTGAAGAAACAAACATTCAGGAATGGAACGACACTATTGAAGAAACAGACATTCAGGAATGGAACGACACTATTGAAGAAACATGCATTCAGGAATGGAACGACACTAAGAAACAGGCATTCAGGAATGGAACGACACTATTGAAGAAACAGGCATTCAGGAATGGAACGACACTATTGAAGAAACAAGCATTCAGGAATGGAACGACACTATTGAAGAAACAGGCATTCAGGAATGGAACGACACTATTGAAGAAACAGACATTCAGGAATGGAACGACACTATTGAAGAAACAGACATTCAGGAATGGAACGACACTATTGAAGAAACAGACATTCAGGAATGGAACGACACTATTGAAGAAACAAACATTCAGGAATGGAACGACACTATTGAAGAAACAAACATTCAGGAATGGAACGACACTATTGAAGAAACATGCATTCAGGAATGGAACGACACTAAGAAACGGGCATTCAGGAATGGAACGACACTATTGAAGAAACAAACATTCAGGAATGGAACGACACTATTGAAGAAACAAACATTCAGGAATGGATCGACACTATTGAAGAAACAGACATTCAGGAATGGAACGACACTAAGAAACAGACATTCAGGAATGGAACGACACTACTGAAGAAACAAACATTCAGGAATGGAACGACACTATTGAAGAAACATGCATTCATGAATGGAACGACACTAAGAAACAGACATTCAGGAATGGAACGACACTATTCAAGAAACTAGCATTCAGGAATGGAACGACACTATTCAAGAAACAGGCATTCAGGAATGGAACGACACCATTGAAGAAACAGGCATTCAGGAATGGAATGACACTATTGAAGAAATAGGCATTCAGGAATGGAACGACACTAAGAAACAGACATTCAGGATTGGAACGACACTATTCAAGAAACAGGCATTCAGGAATATAACGACACTATTGAAGAAACAGACATTCAGGAATGGAACGACACTAAGAAACAGACATTCAGGACTGGAACGACACTAAGAAACAGACATTCAGGAATGGAACGACACTATTCAAGAAACAGGCATTCAGGAATGGAACGACACTATTGAAGAAACAAACATTCAGGAATGGAACGACACTATTGAAGAAACATGCATTCAGGAATGAAACGACACTAAGAAACGGGCATTCAGGAATGGAACGACACTATTGAAGAAACAGGCATTCAGGAATGGAACGACACTATTGAAGAAACAGGCATTCAGGAATGGAACGACACTATTGAAGAAACAAACATTCAGAAATGGAACGACACTATTGAAGAAACAGACATTCAGGAATGGAACGACACTATTGAAGAAACATGCATTCAGGAATGGAACGACACTAAGAAACGGGCATTCAGGAATGGAACGACAATTTGAAGAAACAGGCATTCAGGAATGGAACGACACTATTGAAGAAACAGGCATTCAGGAATGGAACGACACTATTGAAGAAACATGTATTCAGGAATGGAACGACACTAAGAAACGGGCATTCAGGAATGGAACGACACTAAGAAACAGACATTCCGTAATGGAACGACACTAAGAAACAGACATTCAGGAATGGAACGACAATATTCAAGAAACAGGCATTCAGGAATGGAACGACACTATTCAAGAAACATGCATTCAGGAATGGAACGACACTATTGAAGAAACAGACATTCAGGAATGGAACGACACTAAGAAACAGACATTCAGGAATGGAACGACACTATTGAAGAATCAGACATTCAGGAATGGAACGACACTATTGAAGAAACAAACATTCAGGAATGGAACGACACTAAGAAACAGACATTCAAGAATGGAACGACACTAAGAAACAGACATTTCGTAATGGAACGACACTAAGAAACAGACATTCAGGAATGGAACGACACTATTCAAGAAACAGGCATTCAGGAATGGAACGACACTATTCAAGAAACAACATGCATTCAGGAATGGAACGACACTATTGAAGAAACAGACATTCAGGAATGGAACGACACTATTGAAGAAACAGGCATTCAGGAATGGAACGACACTATTGAAGAAACAGACATTCAGGAATGGAACGACACTATTGAAGAAACAGGCATTCAGGAATGGAACGACACTATTGAAGAAACAGACATTCAGGAATGGAACGACACTATTGAAGAAACAAACATTCAGGAATGGAACGACACTATTGAAGAAACAAACATTCAGGAATGGAACGACACTATTGAAGAAACAGACATTCAGGAATGGAACGACACTATTGAAGAAACAGACATTCAGGAATGGAACGACACTATTGAAGAAACAGGCATTCAGGAATGGAACGACACTATTGAAGAAACAGGCATTATGGAATGGTACGACACTAAGAAACGGGCATTCAGAATGGAACGACACAAGAAACGGCATTCAGGAATGGAACGACACTATTGAAGAAACAGGCATTCAGGAATGGAACGACACTATTGAAGAAACAAACATTCAGGAATGGAACGACACTATTGAAGAAACAAACATTCAGGAATGGAACGACACTATTGAAGAAACAGACATTCAGGAATGGAACGACACTAAGAAACAGACATTCAGGAATGGAACGACACTATTGAAGAAACAAACATTCAGGAATGGAACGACACTATTGAAGAAACATGCATTCAGGAATGGAACGACACTAAGA
Organism: Archivesica marissinica; assembly: GCA_014843695.1. Lineage (NCBI taxonomy): Eukaryota > Metazoa > Mollusca > Bivalvia > Venerida > Vesicomyidae > Archivesica > Archivesica marissinica. Next base: position 35,786,307 of record CM026395.1, read on the forward strand.
AACAGACATTCAGGATTGGAATGACACTATTCAAGAAACTAGCATTCAGGAATGGAACGACAATATTCAAGAAACAGGCATTCAGGAATGGAACGACACCATTGAAGAAACAGGCATTCAGGAATGGAATGACACTATTGAAGAAATAGGCATTCAGGAATGGAACGACACTAAGAAACAGACATTCAGGAATGGAACGACACTATTCAAGAAACAGGCATTCAGGAATATAACGACACTATTCAAGAAACAGGCATTCAGGAATGGAACGACACTATTCAAGAAACAGGCATTCAGGAATGGAACGACACTATTGAAGAGACAGACATTCAGGAATGGAAAGACACTATTGAAGAAACGGGCATTCAGGAATGGAACGACACTATTGAAGAAACGGGCATTCAGGAATGGAACGACACTATTGAAGAACAAGCATTCAGGAATGGAACGACACTATTGAAGAAACAGGCATTCAGGAATGGAACGACACTATTGAAGAAACAAACATTCAGGAATGGAACGACACTATTGAAGAAACAAACATTCAGGAATGGAACGACACTATTGAAGAAACAGACATTCAGGAATGGAACGACACTAAGAAACAGACATTCAGGAATGGAACGACACTATTGAAGAAACAAACATTCAGGAATGGAACGACACTATTGAAGAAACATGCATTCAGGAATGGAACGACACTAAGAAACAGACATTCAGGAATGGAATGACACTATTCAAGAAACAGGCATTCAGGAATGGAACGACACCATTGAAGAAACAGGCATTCAGGAATGGAATGACACTATTGAAGAAATAGGCATTCAGGAATGGAACGACACTAAGAAACAGACATTCAGGAATGGAACGACACTATTCAAGAAACAGGCATTCAGGAATATAACGACACTATTCAAGAAACAGGCATTCAGGAATGGAACGACACTATTCAAGAAACAGGCATTCAGGAATGGAACGACACTATTGAAGAGACAGACATTCAGGAATGGAACGACACTATTGAAGAAACGGGCATTCAGGAAAGGAACGACACTATTGAAGAAACGGGCATTCAGGAATGGAACGACACTATTGAAGAACAAGCATTCAGGAATGGAACAACACTATTGAAGAAACGGGCATTCAGGAATGGAACGACACTATTGAAGAAACGGGCATTCAGGAAGCCAACAAAACGCGTCATTAGTCAAAACGCCTGGATTGTGCAATTGTACAGGAGGCCAACAAAACGCGGCATTAGTCAGAACGGCTGTATTGTGCGCTTGTACAGGAGGCCAACAAAACGCGGCATTAGTCAGAACGGCAGGATATTCCGACTTGTACAGGAGGCCACCAAAACGCGGCATTATTCAGAACGGCAGGATATTCCGACTTGTACAGGAGGCCACCAAAACGCGGTATTAGTCAGAACGGCAGGATATTCCGACTTGTACAGGAGGCCACCAAAACGCGGCATTAGTCAGAACGGCAGGATATTCCGACTTGTACAGGAGGCCACCAAAACGCGGTATTAGTCAGAACGGCAGGATATTCCGACTTGTACAGGAGGCCAACAAAACGCGGCATTAATCAGAACGGCAGGATATTCCGACTTGTACAGGAGGCCATCAAAACGCGGCATTAGTCAGAACGGCTGTATTGTACGACTTGTACAGGAGGCCACCAAAACGCGGCATTAGTCAGAATGGCTGGATGTTACGACTTCTACAGGAGGCCACCAAAACGCGGTATTACTATTAGTCAGAACGGCATGATATTCCGACTTGTACAGGAGGCCAATAAAACGCGGCATTAGCCAGAACGGCTGGATTTTGCGACTTGTACAGGAGGCCAACAAAACGTGCCATTTAGTTTATACACATTTATTTTAGCTCGATTGCGAAACAAGTTATGTCAACATTATTCACTCTCGATACCTCATTTCTGATGTAATCCATCGCCACGAGGGAGAGAGAAGAGGCAAAGTGAAATTTAAATGCCTTGCCTAAGGACACAATCGTAACAGCTCCAGCGGGGCTCGAACACCAGACCTTTCGCACCTGAAGCGAACGCGCATCCACGGCGCTATCACGACTTCCAAACGTGGCATTTGTCAGAACAGCTGAATTTTACGACTTCTACAGGAGGCCACCAAAACGTGACATTAGCCAGAACGGCCGGATTTTGCGATTGTACATGCAGGAGGCCAACAAAACGCGGCATTAGTAGAGTTTGAGAAATGACAGATTCTTAGTAGTGATCTGTTTTCTTAATTTTTCATTCTTTAAAATACAAACAACAATCTTAGTATCAGTGCCAGTTGTTACACGTACACCATATTGTTATATGAAACATAGTAATTTATTTGAATGAACCAAAATTACGGAGTATTATAATACCAGACCGTGAGTGTCATGTTTTTTTCTCTTGCCTATTGCGAGGTACAATTTTCTGTTTTACAATAGTGTCACAATTGTCGCCTTCACTGTGAAACCTTTCATCCCTTAAATTAAATATTTTTGGATGCTATTGTATCATGTTAATCATCTACGAAATAGATAGTTAACACAGTTACCTCCCAGCATATGGATTGTATCATTTTTCAAATAATATTCATTGTCGTCGTTTTAAATCCATAATTCGAATCTGCTGCGGGTAATATAATGATAGCTTTACGCCTCGTATAAAGCTACTAACACCTTTACCACCGCGGTTTTATTAGACTTTACTTGTCGAATTTGATACAGAATTTGGCAGATTTGGTAAAAATTGTGTCAGCTAACATGTGATTATGTTTGATGGTGAAATGTATAGCCCTGGGGAGAAGATGGGACGAGGAAAAGACACATGTTTCAAACTTCAATAACATGTTCTTTATTTCTCAACAATATCACACAATTTCCTAATAATGTTTAGCAATTCGAAGTTTCACTTTCAGTAAATCCATTGATCTCGATCAACGTGGGGCTATCATGAACTGCAAGCTTAAAGGAACTCATTGTCAAATATTCACAAACAAAGTATATATGGAAATTTGGTTTTTAGAAATACGGATCTGTAGTCCAGTGGTAGCACGCTGGACTGGTAATCCGGGGATCGCAGGTTCGATCCCCCGTTTGACCCTAATAAAATTAACAGTCTTTCAGATGGGACGTTCAACCGAGGTCTCGTGTCGGTGCTTTACACCGTGCACGTAAAAGAACCAGAGGAGACTCTGGAATCATTGCACTATCCTCCAAAATCTAAAATAACTAATTTCTTCAGGAGGCGTCGCTCATATGGGCAACCGGTAACGACGATAAATAAACGTACACACACACAGAAATACCCTCCAATCGGAACAAAACATATAAATAAAAATATACGTTTCATGGAATAATTAATAATGGCTGTTGTGGTTTTTCTGTGCCTCAGTTTCAGAGTGTTCTTGAAATATGTTTCATCGAACAAGTCAAGTCAAGTATATTATTGAAAGTCAAATATAGTATTGATGCAAATATATACATGTCCATCGTCAAGAACCTATGATAGGTGATTACATGTATATACATATAAGCATGATATGTATGCACACAGCATGATATGTATGCACACGGTATGATATGTATGCACACGGTATAATATGCATGCACACGGTATGATATGTATGCACACAGCATGATATGTATGCACACGGCATGATATGTATGCACGCATACATGGCATGATATGTATGCACACGGCATGATATGTATGCACACGGCATGATATGTATGCACACGGCATGATATGTATGCACACAGCATGATATGTATGCACACGGCATGATATGTATGCACACATCATGATATGTATGCACACGGCATGATATGTATGCACACAGCATGATATGTATGCACACGGCATGATATGTATGCACACAGCATGATATGTATGCACACAGCATGATATGTATGCACACGGCATGATATGTATGTACACGGCATGATGTGTATGCACACAGCATGATATGTATGCACACAGCATGATATGTATGCACACAGCATGATATGTATGCACACGGCATGATATGTATGCACACGGCATGATGTGTATGCACACAGCATGATGTGTATGCACACAGCATGATACGTATGCACACAGCATGATACGTATGCACACAGCATGATATGTATGCACACAGCATGATATGTATGCACACGGCATGATATGTATGCACACGGTATAATATGTATGCACACAGCATGATATGTATGCACACGGCATGATATGCATGCACACAGCATGATATGTATGCACACGGCATGATATGTATGCACACGGTATGAGTAAATACAGCAAATATCAACTTCATATACATATAGGGTACCAATAGTATTGTAAGTCAGTGTTGCGCATATGTGTATTATAAATGATGCATAAATAGAGTATGTTAATTCATATCGTTTCTGATTGTTGCTGGTAAATAAAGATAGATGTATGAGCCAAGTTGACAGTAGTCCGCCTCCGTGATCGAGTGGTTAATGTAGCTGACTTGTATGGTGGTCACGGGTTCGAGCCCGGCTCAGACAGTGTCTCTTTATATGAAAAAGTTGGCAGTTTCATACGGAGATTGGTGCACCACGTACTGGTTAGTAGGCGTAAACAGTAGGCGTACTATTACTGCTGAGCGTCGCTAGCTCTATAATAGGTGTAGCTTTCCATGAAAAGAAGTGAAAATACTACACTACATGTACAAATATTCTCTATGTAATTGCTATGTTCTTAACAAACGTTTCAAATATATTTAGAAATCAGGTCACACATGTGTGTCTCGCGATATGTACATGCAAATAAATATAGTTACTGCTCGACTGATCTACACGACACTCGTGCACGATAATAGGCCATTTAAATTCAGTCGGCATATGTTAAAGTAAATGAATTTCATGTTCTAAGGGAGACAACAACAACATTAATATTTTCTATTTCTGTACCAGTTTGCTCCCTTATATAATAAACACGTCTTTTACTAATTACATTAATCTATATAATTAATTACGTGTTACAGGACACCAGCACCGCTGCTCTGACTGGCTGGAACTAGCATCCCTCGATTACAAGGTGGAACAGCGTATCCATTACATAACATAGTCGCTTAATTACTCTAAGGGACATAGAGACACTAGACACTAGAGACCCATCTCTCTCCCTCGTGACGATGGATTCCATCATAAATGAGGTCTCGAGAGTGATTAATATAAGTTGTAAGAACTTGTTTCTCAATCGAGCTAAAATAAATGTGTATAAACTAAGAGACACTAATGTGATGAGGTAACCCGGCTTAATTCGGTCACTTAATGAAAACGGAGATAGCTTGGATTAGCGCAGTGGTTAGCGCGCTCGATTCTCACCAATGTAACCCGGGTTCGATCCTCGGACCGGGAAGTATGTGAGATGGTTCGGTGGTCGCCAGATCGGACAGGTGGGTTTTCTCCGGGTACTCCGGTGTCCTCCCACACGAATGATCACAGTTATGCTTTCATCCGCGCCAACGAGAGTGATTAATATAAGTTGCTAAAACTTGCTATCTAAAATAACAGACGAGAAACTGTAAAGTTTAAGTCTTAATAAAGCATTCTTCTTCTTCTTCATGTCGGAAAACCAAATAAAAGAAATTTACACAACACACATGCGCAATGTGACTTATTGTCCTATTATGGATTTTGTGATCGAATTCGCTAACAAGAATAAGGTCGTGTCTGCCTAAAGTATTGCTATGTAGCTGGATGTCATGGTTTCAGAAAGGTATGTTGACGGGCACGTCTAAAGTCTACCCTTAACTAAGTCTTCTATAGACGGAAGCCATTCTGAACGTGATGCAACAATATTTGCAACAAAGGATGATGACGATCACGACAAGCAGAATGAAACATAGCCCTGTCACTGCAAGCAGGGTATACAGCAGTATACGGCTGGTTACGAGATGGCATCCCATTTCATCTGAATTATCCCCACAATCATTTTTACCGTTACAAACCATATTCTTATCAAGACAATGTCCATTCAAACATTCGAACTTTCCGTGACATGAGGAATTATCGTGACCATGACAACCAACCTCGTCGGAACCGTCTGGGCAGTCTTTGTGACCATTGCATACTAGATTTTTATCAATACAACTTCCTTTAGTACATTCAAAATGTCCTGGGCACGTGCCGTTATGGGTGTGACAGTTCACTTCATCTGAATGATCTCGGCAATCTGCATGTCCGTTACAGACAAGATTCTTATCAATGCATTCTCCATTTTGGCATTCGAATTCCCCATGACATTCTGTTACATTATACTTGTCTGAAATGAAAAACAAAATATGTCACATTAGATGGTTTATGTGTTCCGACAATACAATTGTGCATTACGTTTATGTGTGTGTTTTACGTTTATTTATCGTCGCTACCCATATGAGCGACGCCTCCTGAAGAGATTAGTCCTTTTAGAATGTTGGAGGTTAGTGCAATGATACAGACAAAGACCTCATCTGGTTCCTTAACGTGCACGGTGCACAGCGATACCTGGATTACCAGTCCAGCGTGTTACCAATGTACTACTGATCCGTCCGTACTGCGTTACATATAGGACATAGTTAATATAGGGAAGCAAAGACTTCTGCAGCATACAGAGGCCGTTAAGGCAATACAAAGCGTTTGTGAATATTCTGCACGCCTTGGCCCATTCGCTATACATTGTCTTTTGATTAATAATGAGTTCCGATTGATCGTACATACTTATTTGAATGAGTGGACACTTATATTTTATATTTGGTTGGCATATACAACCATCGTTTCATAATTCTAGGATGGTTTGTATATTATGTGACTTGTTTGCGAAAGGTTCTATTTCCTATACCTTTATGGGGAGTGAGTGAGTATTTGGTTTAACTATATCACGCCGGGTTAAGCATAGTGTATACAAGATATCTACAATTAAAAATATATGTACTGTACATACTGTAGATACTGTATGTATTAAAATTGTAATGACGAAAGGTCATTTGCAACAACAATGATAAAAGAAAACGTCAGTTGTAAAACTTTACAATTTATGGAAAATATGTGATTCTTTTAAAAATGCAATAATATATTTAAAATCGAATGTCGAAAAGCTCCTTCATTGGCACAACTGTAGAATATTTTTGACGAATGAGTGCTAAATCTACACAGTGAATTAAGATGTGTTCAACATTTATAGAGGAATGGCATTGTATACACCATGGATCCTCTCTTTTCAATAAAATGAGTGTGTGAAACGGGTATATCCAATGTCTTAACATTGACATTATTGTTTCCTCTCTACGGTCGGAGTGCTAAACAAAAGATGATGTACCAATGTTTGGCTTAATTAATTATAGTTTATTGAATTATATGTTATTCCAAGTGGTTTGCCATTTTGAAGTAATGTAAGAAAGAATCGATTGCCTAGCATCAGTGTATGGTACATGCATTTTAGAATTTATACAGTCTAGTTTAAGTCCATCTTTTGCACTTTTATCAGCCATTTCATTACCACGAATACCAATATGACTTGGTATCCAGCAATATATAACATGTTTAGTCGATGTAATATATGTGTGCTTAATACGTAATTTGTGAATAAGGGGGGTTTTAACGTTCATGTTGTCTACTGATTGCAGTAGAGATAAAGAATCTGAAAGGATCATACATATTCTACCACGTGATGCATCAGCAAAATTCAAAGCTAAATCAATAGCCTCTACTTCTGCTGAAAATATGGACGCATGATCAGGTAGCTGTAATTTAGAATTATGTAATTTACTGACAGCAGCACAACCAACTTTGTTGCCGGTTTTAGATCCATTTGTGCATAGTGTGGTATAATCTGAAAACATGGTTCTGATATCATTTAATTTTGATCTAAACATTAGCGGGTTAGTATATGAGTTCAGGTTATCATGAAGTTGTAAAATAACGTTGGGTTTAATCAGGTCAAAAGGAGCTATATCTGATATAAAAGTTTCATGAACACTGTCAATGTTAAAATCTATGTTATGAATAGCTTCCTCGATGCGAAGCGCAAGAGGACGTATCACCTTCGCCTCATAGGAAGTGTTATTGCCTAGATCAAACACGACTTTGTACGCTGGATTTCTTGGGTTTTATTTAAGCTTAAAAGCATATTGTAGAGATAATTTTTCACGTCTGAGGTAAAGGGATGGTTCATTTGCTTCGACATATAAACTAGCTATTGGTGCTATTCTGAAAGCTCCGAGTGCAAGTCGTAAGCCTTGGTGATGTATTGGATCAAGTGTTTTAATATATGATGGTCTGCTGATCCATACACAATTGATCCATAATCGAGTTTGGAACGAACTAGCACTATATGCAGTCTAAGGAGAACCATTTGATCAGCTCCCCAGTATGAGCTACTACATTGATATGGTTCATTGCCTTGAGGCATCTTGCTTTCAAGTATTTCAAATGAGGAATAAAGGAAAGTTTTTTATCAAAAATTACTCCAAGAAATTTAGTCTCAGGAACAACAGGAATGGGGACTCCATCTATAGTTAATACAGGATCATTGTGTAATTTCCGTGAATACAATTGGTTTTGGCCTTTGAAAATCGAAAACCGTTATTTAAAGCCCATGCCTGGACTTTATTTAAACAAAGTTGAAGATGGCGTTCAATAGTAGCCATACACTTTGAAAGATAACCTATAAGAAAACCATCTACATATAAAGAACACTCAGTATCTTTGCCTAGGCATTTCACAATGTGATTTATTTTAATATTAAAAAGTGTAACAGATAAAATACTGCCTTGCGGGACACCCATGTCTTGTTCGTGATTGCTAGAGAGGATAGAACCGACTATTTTCCTAACATCTGGGAGTGCAACACACTGTGTGAATTTGACCTGGAGAACTTCACGCTCTATATTCCAGGTCTTACAGTTGGGAGACTTGGATGAATGTGACTCACTGCAATTCACACAGGATATTGGATGTCGACATGTATCATCGTTGTGAGAGTGACCATTGCCAGCACACATTTGACACACCTTTTCAGTTTTACAATTGGTCTCGTTGTGTCCAAATTTAAAATGTTGTAGCATTGAAGTGGATTTAGGACATAAATGTTCACTTTGGTAAGTAAATAGCCAATTTGGAGTGTTCGTGGTAAGATAGGAGTGCAAAATGTGAGAATGATTGTGTTTGTTTGTATTTCTTTATTGTCTCTTTAAATTTTAATGCGTCTAGCTGCAGTGACATGTTGTTCTCGAAGCTCATCCACAATCTCAGTCTCGGTAACGCCAGCAAGGTCAGGGCAACGAATTGCCCCTCTTGATGGGTTGAGAGAGTGCTGTGGATAACACTTGCAAGGAACATTGATGAATGATGTCATAGAAAGTAGATTGCGAGAGTGATGAAGATTGCCTACTTCAATAAGCAGGTTTCCAGTTCGGAGCTTTTTTTACTGATTTCGGAACTCCTGCAATCGATCGTTTTTCTATAACGAAAGGAGATAGGGTCGTAATATTTTTAATTGTGTCAATGGATTCTATGATTAGAAATCTTGTGTAGATTGAATACGATGGATGGTGAGAAGAGTTATCTCCTCCAGTGTCATCTCAGTCCAGGTCGTTATGCAGTCGTTTTTTATTTGTGGTATCCATATTAAATTATTGAAATTGCATCACCTGTAGCCCCCACACTCCATGGAGGGACACGTAAACGGAGCGGAATATCCAGCTCACACGCGCCAGGGATACTCAAGTAATATACTCGGACGAATGTTTCACGATCAAAACATCACCAGATCGTCCATGACCGACACGGTTCAGGATGGATCGTTAACGTACCCACCCGATTATCCCGGAGCCACCGCCTTCTAGGAAAGTAAATTGAAAAATATTGGTGTGTAACATACTTAGTAAACGTGTAATTGACTAATGAATGAATGGTGTTTTACGGCGCATCGACATCTAAGGTCATGTAGCGCGCATTAAAGTTATGTTTATTGTCGAGTGTATGAAATGTGTAATTGACGAAGTGAAAAATATCATATATGGCAATCATAGCAAATGTATATATTGTGAACGAAAAATATGTTTAAAAGAATTATAGAAGGTTTGAAAATAGCAAAGCAACAACTTAAAAAGGATTGGACATGTAAACATAAACATGGCTTATCCTAGGGCTTGGCGTGACCAGCCGATTGATCGTACAAGGCTAATACGACAACCACGTCTACACCGAATCAGAGACCAAAGTAGTGTGTTGGGAACTACAAAGTCGTAACAGTGCAGTTCATTCAACCACCAGGATCCTCTTCTCCAGCTTACGGGATGCCACCCACGGCAAACAGGCGGCTCCCTTTTTGGGGGAGTTGCACCCATGCAAGGAGATACAGTCGGCATTTTTATCCACTCTCTGGCAAAGGGCCCTTTATTTGGTATTTTATATATGACTATACCCGTACAACGTTAGCGCCATTTATCTCAAAGCATGACTTTGTAAATGTTTTGTAAATTGTGAGGAGCAACCGATTCGAAGTCACTTTAACTACTCTGTAACGAAGGCCCCAGTTAGATTTCAAGTCATTTTAACTATTCTGTCAAGAAGGCCCTAGTTTTGTAAATTAATTATTTTTCAAACAAAGGAAATGAGAAAGAAACGTCTAACCATTCTTGATAGGGGCTACTACTAGATCGAGCTCGCCATGTTGCGTTGTATCACATTGTGTTTGAAAATGTAACGTCATGGTGTGGTTACTGGACTTAAAGTCGCCGGTTGATGGAAATTTACAGCCGCAAATACCAGCTGCGTCTGAAAATAAAAACATTAAAATATATATACGTATTCTGTATCTTAGTTTAAACATATTTCATTTCCCAATATAATACATATTGAACAATGCATACATCACACATAATCAAAATACCAAAAAAGGATTAGAATGGAAGAAAGATTCTTATATAATTCTTCTCCTCTAATTCTGTATCTTGCTTGCATTATCCTTCAAATAATAAACTTCTGGAGGCATCGTTCTGATTAACCGGTGAAGATAAATATACGTATAAATAGAAAAAACCGTAGTAAGGGAATTAGTTTGGAGGTTGAAGTTGTGCTTAGTTAATCTACACTTCCTAATCGGTCACCAGGGGCCCATTTCACAAAAATACTAAGTTCCTTCATAACTTTATTCTTAAGTTACAACTTAAGACAAATTGTAAGTGCTGCGTAAGTTATAACTTGAACTGTTTCACAAAAGACACTTAGCAAGGCAGAGCAGCTGAGATTTGACTGGGACATTTGTGGCACAGAAATGATTGTTTTGCATATAAGCTGGAAATAGTATAGGCTATCCTAAATCACAAAGTTCCCAAAAGTTCCGGTCCGGGAAAAAAAATGGGGGCATTGTTTGACTTTTTTGATATTTTCATTGGGAATTTCTGGAATAATATCATATCTCCAAAACCGCTTAATGGATTTTGAACAAACTACACACATATATTAACCACCTTAGGAAGAATATGATAATATTATTTTTTGTCTGTATATGAAAGGTCAAGGTCACATTTCAAGGTCAAAGTTGCAAAAATTCAATAAAATATGGATATGCGCCATACTGTCACTTCTAATGATTGGTAGCTCATATATTTCATTCTAATATTTAAGTTAACTCCAGACGAAGTTATAAACATAAGCAATATGGTAAGTGTATTTAAGGTTAAGGTTACAAATTGAGGTCAGATGTCCATAAAATGAGATAAAATAACATCTTGTCATGAATGGGTATACATATATAATCTGAATGTTGGAAGCATACCTAACTCTATAAACTTAGTGTATAACACATGAATTAAAATACATACAATTGATACATTGCAGTTTATACATTGATCACATGTCCACTCAATGTATATTATATTACAAGAGAGAAGTATATTGTATACAGTATACACGTATATACATTATATGTATATATAATTAGGAGAAATGCTCATTCAATATGCCAATATCCACAATGTATTTCTATAGCAAATCTAGAATATCTTCACTGTAATTAAGATTTCTAGCAGCTGATTAATATTTTAGCAATGCTGTTAATATTATCTTGGGTCATATTCTACTCATTGGATCAGTGTTTGATTTTGTCAGTACTCTGCTATTTCTGGTTGATTGGAGCAAAGTCCATCACAGTTGCGACACACTGTAACAGTTGTACAATTCAGACCAAGCTTTCTGCAGCTGCATGACATACTACGACAACCTGTCTTGCATCCACATCGGACAACTTTTAGAATGTTGGCAGGTGCTGGGGGCATGTCCGACAATCTGGGAATCAATATGCCATGTGATAACACCCAACCATAATCACAAGGATCTTCTTCCAACCCTTTCCATTGCAGTATTTGATGGTATACTCGCAACGAATGATATATGGTTGCACTATGTGTTGGTGGTAATGTTTTAGGGTCAATTGATACAGAGTTTCTTGCTGTTTTGTCCAGGAATAATCTCATTCTGAGTTCATTGATAGATTCAACCTCATTTTCTGTGTAGGTGAGAATGAGTGCGTTTTCTCCAGTGTTCAGGATCTCGCTGTGTGATACTTCATGGGGAAGTTTATCAAAATGTTCAGCACATTCTCAAGCTTGCCGACTTCTTTATTAGCCTTAACGCTGCAAGTTTACCAATGCCGTATGGTCTTGATACCGTATCGCATCCCAGTAATGCGTGAATAAACAAGATGTTTTTACATACTACCTCACCTAGGTTATTCTTTAACTCTAGTATGTTTACATACTTTTTTCTACGTCCTTCACTGTTGAGATGAATGGAGTAGCCATGGTCCTCTGCATAATGGCACAGTAATACTAACAGATCAGTATCTTCACCAACCACCACAGTGTTCATATACTTCGAACAGTCTATGGCCGTCATGACGATATCATAGTCTGCGTCTGCGTTTGCTTGAGTGACTTCAATGCCAGAATCTTCTAGCTTACTAGCTAGCATGTCTATAAACCATTGTTTATTCTTAGAATTCAATAAGAAGTTTTGCTTCTTTGTATTCATGGTTAAGTCTTCTTGAACCCTGACCTCAGCCCCAACACGTCCACCAGTACGTCTTATGTGGGTGTTACCTTTAGTAGATGGACCAGCTATATAGCCATCAAACACAATATGACTGTTGGTGTAGTTATTTCTTACATACTTTATGTACATTGAACATATCTCATTATATGTTCTGCCTCTTGGCCAGTTGAGTCTTTGAATAAGGCAACCGCCATCAATTACATATATTATTTCCTGTTGTTGGTCAGGGACACTGTCATCAGTCAGTAACTGTTTTGTTTGTTCCTGTGCTAGTGTTGCTTTATTGGCCTGTCTCAATAGTTGTTTGCTCTCGAACAAGGAAGGCGGATAGGTACATAGCTCATATGCAAAGAAATTCTGTAGATCTTCTATTGGTACAGCGCCCTGGGCAGCAGCAACCAATCGCTGGAAAAGAAGCTGTGGGTCAATCTCCACATCATCACCACCAATACTGACACTAGCATTATCACTCATAGTGGTTACGTGGGCCTTCTTACTGAACTTGAAGTCACCCACTTTCTTCCCCTCCATATCTTTCAGAATGTTCATGCCCACTTCCCGCCCTTTGTCCACATTTACCTTGTCCCCGGCTACTACACCACTGGCTATACTTCTCAATGACTCTTCTGTGGATTCAAATGGATTTCTATCCATAAGAAAATCTACCATCTTTTTGATATCATCTCTGTCTCTGCTTTGCCTGGTCTCCCCACATTCCTTGTGTTGTTCACTAGTCTCATACCTGTGTCCGCTTAGCTCTTGCATCTTGTAGTTAATTTCAGAACACGCTGGCCTTGAGAGGATCCACTGTGCTCTCTGCGTTTCGTCCATGCCTCGCCCCCGAGTTAGGCCTCCAACTGTCTTCACACTACGCATAAACATCTGCTCGATGATGAGGTCTGTTGACAGTCCAGCCCAGTATCGGTCCGATCTTCGTACAACATGCATACCTTCCATGAACATACTGTGAACATTGGGGTGTGTTATTGATAGGGCAAGCATTTTGTTTAAATATATGTACGATGATTTTGCATATGCGTTGTGGCCAGTGGCAGCGAAAAATGGTAGCATTTCTAACAATGACTGAAGGTGAAGGTTCCAATCACCTGTGCGTTCTGCTTTTATAAATGCCTTAAGGATGTCTAGCAATTCTATGTATTGGAGCCATAGCTGGGATGTTCGGCTTTCTTTCATTTTTGAAATGGCTTTCTGCATCTTGAATTTCATTTGTTCAACACATGTAGATTTCACAACCGATTCAATGTCTACCTCCGCATCTAGAACTTTCATCGCTTCTTCTAACTGTGAACTATTGTCGTTCTCATGCTCATTGTCCCCATACTCATCATCTTCAGCATTCTCAGCATTCATGTATGGCTCAACACCAGTTACGCCTGGGGATTTACTGGGACTGTTATTATTTATGTCTACTACATCATTTGCAATCACCAGACCACCTTCATCACAACTCTGTGACTCATTTCTTCATCCACATTAGTGTTACATCCATTGTCAGTTATGTCATTCTCTTCTATTTCAACACTAGATACATCTACAGCTGAATCATTATCCTCCTTTCGGTTATTACTATTATGAGGGATTTCAATATTGAATATATTCGCTGCTAACAGCGAACACAGGGCTGACTCTGCCAGTAAGTGCCCACGAATGGCTCTGCTGATGGCCTTTCCACTCAGGAGATGTGGAACTACGTTCTCGGCATACACGGTCTCCAATAACTCGTTGAGACCGGAGTCGGTCATAATGGTTCCAATGGTACCAAGGAAGCTCATCTGGATGTGGAGACCTCCGAGGCGACAGATGATACGCCTCAGCGAACTGTTTGGTGGTTGTGTGTCAACAATCATTTGTGCCTTGTACCACAATGGCTGGTCAAATGTAATGATAGAATCCACATTGTATGTCAACGCCAGCTTCGTAACATATGAGAGCGTGGATAATATGCACGAGTCATTACTGGGATCCATATCGATCATTGGCAGGAACATTGTTGTCGATATTCCAGGGTGGTGACCAGTATGCACCAACTGCATGGTGCCATTCCACTGGGGGGGGGTGTTCGGTCTTAACAGCCAAGACACTTTCCACAGTATGTCGATGTTATATGTCTTGTCATGGGCAATTGATTGTGGCAGTGCTTCATTATAAAAGAGCAGTACTATTGAAATGGATATACAGTAAAAGCTTACCTGAGGCAAATGGTATCATCTTCCCGCAGACATCACTCTAATAGATGGATATGGACTATTTATAAACTGTTCTTAAACAGTGAACAATGGAAGTGGGTGTACACGTTTATAAAATGAATAATTGTAATATAGAAGTATGAAAAACTATTAAATAAATTGAGTTTTAATATATTTTTTATTATCATTTTCAGGGGTCAATTTACCCCACCCACTTTTATGGCCGTTATGTTTTAGAAAACAGTACATATCTATCTATAACCACTTAAACTTACGTCCAGTCTCTCCAACTCATGATTCTATATCATATTTAAGATGATATGTCAATATGTGAGTTTTATAAGAAATGATTTTAGGTGTGTCTTCAAAATACAGCATGTTTTACCTCTTTTTCTGTGGATAAAGTCAACGTTTTCAGAAAATATACAAAAAAGGTAAGAAAATGCATTATGTTCATGTAGTTACATGCATTTAGCATCACTATGAATAATAAAATATAGTAATTTCAAAATGCCAGAAGAATTTAAATCTTTATCTAGATAATTGGGTATTTTTCTGTTTTTGTCGGCCATCTTGGCGGCCATCTTGGATTGTTCAGTTTCCCAAGTGGAAACTTTTGGGAACTTTATGGTGCAGGATTCTATGGACATTGAACTATATGAAAACATAAATTTCATTTCTGTGCCAGAAATGTCCCAGTTTAGCATTATTCAGGGCCAGCTGCTCTGCCT
>CM026395.1:35803326-35842242 GCA_014843695.1 Archivesica marissinica
CGCCTCAGCGAACTGTTTGGTGGTTGTGTGTCAACAATCATTTGTGCCTTGTACCACAATGGCTGGTCAAATGTAATGATAGGATCCACATTGTATGTCAACGCCAGCTTCGTAACATATGAGAGCGTGGATAATATGCACGAGTCATTACTGGGATCCATATCGATCATTGGCAGGAACATTGTTGATATTCCAGGGTGGTGACCAGTATGCACCAACTGCATGGTGCCATTCCACTGGGGGGGGGGTGTTCGGTCTTAACAGCCAAGACACTTTCCACAGTATGTCGATGTTATATGTCTTGTCATGGGCAATTGATTGTGGCAGTGCTTCATTATAAAAGAGCAGTACTATTGAAATGGATATACAGTAAAAGCTTACCTGAGGAAAATGGTATCATCTTCCCGCAGACATCACTCTAATAGATGGATATGGACTATTTATAAACTGTTCTTAAACAGTGAACAATGGAAGTGGATGTACACGTTTATAAAATGAATAATTGTAATATAGAAGTATGAAAAACTATTAAATAAATTGAGTTTTAATATATTTTTTATTATCATTTTCAGGGGTCAATTTACCCCACCCACTTTTATGGCCGTTATGTTTTAGAAAACAGTACATATCTATCTATAACCACTTAAACTTACGTCCAGTCTCTCCAACTCATGATTCTATATCATATTTAAGATGATATGTCAATATGTGAGTTTTATAAGAAATGATTTTAGGTGTGTCTTCAAAATACAGCATGTTTTACCTCTTTTTCTGTGGATAAAGTCAACGTTTTCAGAAAATATACAAAAAAGGTAAGAAAATGCATTATGTTCATGTAGTTACATGCATTTAGCATCACTATGAATAATAAAATATAGTAATTTCAAAATGCCAGAAGAATTTAAATCTTTATCTAGATAATTGGGTATTTTTCTGTTTTTGTCGGCCATCTTGGCGGCCATCTTGGATTGTTCAGTTTCCCAAGTGGAAACTTTTGGGAACTTTATGGTGCAGGATTCTATGGACATTGAACTATATGAAAACATAAATTTCATTTCTGTGCCAGAAATGTCCCAGTTTAGCATTATTCAGGGCCAGCTGCTCTGCCTATATCGTTTAGGACGAACTTCTCTTAATTTCTAATTAATACAACAATTAATATGATTAAAAGTAAATGCATGATCGTACAGTACATGTGTACCGGTATATGCACATATAAATGCATGATCGTACAGTACATGTGTACCGGTATATGCACATATAAATGCATGATCGTACAGTACATGTGTACCGGTATATGCACATATAAATGCATGATCGTACAGTACATGTGTACCGGTATATGCACATATAAATGCATGATCGTACAGTACATGTGTACCGGTATATGCACATATAAATGCATGATCGTACAGTACATGTGTACCGGTATATGCACATATAAATGCATGATCGTACAGTACATGTGTACCGGTATATGCACATATAAATGCATGATCGTACAGTACATGTGTACCGGTATATGCACATATAAATGCATGATCGTACAGTACATGTGTACCGGTATATGCACATATAAATGCATGATCGTACAGTACATGTGTACCGGTATATGCACATATAAATGCATGATCGTACAGTACATGTGTACCGGTATATGCACATATAAATGCATGATCGTACAGTACATGTGTACCGGTATATGCACATATAAATGCATGATCGTACAGTACATGTGTACCGGTATATGCACATATAAATGCATGATCGTACAGTACATGTGTACCGGTATATGCACATATAAATGCATGATCGTACAGTACATGTGTACCGGTATATGCACATATAAATGCATGATCGTACAGTACATGTGTACCGGTATATGCACATATAAATGCATGATCGTACAGTACATGTGTACCGGTATATGCACATATAAATGCATGATCGTACAGTACATGTGTACCGGTATATGCACATATAAATGCATGATCGTACAGTACATGTGTACCGGTATATGCACATATAAATGCATGATCGTACAGTACATGTGTACCGGTATATGCACATATAAATGCATGATCGTACAGTACATGTGTACCGGTATATGCACATATAAATGCATGATCGTACAGTACATGTGTACCGGTATATGCACATATAAATGCATGATCGTACAGTACATGTGTACCGGTATATGCACATATAAATGCATGATCGTACAGTACATGTGTACCGGTATATGCACATATAAATGCATGATCGTACAGTACATGTGTACCGGTATATGCACATATAAATGCATGATCGTACAGTACATGTGTACCGGTATATGCACATATAAATGCATGATCGTACAGTACATGTGTACCGGTATATGCACATATAAATGCATGATCGTACAGTACATGTGTACCGGTATATGCACATATAAATGCATGATCGTACAGTACATGTGTACCGGTATATGCACATATAAATGCATGATCGTACAGTACATGTGTACCGGTATATGCACATATAAATGCATGATCGTACAGTACATGTGTACCGGTATATGCACATATAAATGCATGATCGTACAGTACATGTGTACCGGTATATGCACATATAAATGCATGATCGTACAGTACATGTGTACCGGTATATGCACATATAAATGCATGATCGTACAGTACATGTGTACCGGTATATGCACATATAAATGCATGATCGTACAGTACATGTGTACCGGTATATGCACATATAAATGCATGATCGTACAGTACATGTGTACCGGTATATGCACATATAAATGCATGATCGTACAGTACATGTGTACCGGTATATGCACATATAAATGCATGATCGTACAGTACATGTGTACCGGTATATGCACATATAAATGCATGATCGTACAGTACATGTGTACCGGTATATGCACATATAAATGCATGATCGTACAGTACATGTGTACCGGTATATACACATATAAATGCATGATCGTACAGTACATGTGTACCGGTATATGCACATATAAATGCATGATCGTACAGTACATGTGTACCGGTATATACACATATAAATGCATTATACAGGGCGTATCTGGGGGTAGGGCTATAGGAATGAGACATGTATATTATTTGAAAGTATTTGTGATTATTTTATGTTGTTTTATGGATGTACATCTAGATCTACCTTCAGAATGATTTCGTTTTCAGTAAATAAGTCCGCTATAGTTGCATACATGTTGTACCCTGACCTTTACTGTACGCCAGTGAAAATTTAATTTATACCTTGGGTAATGTACTTGTAAGAAATCACACAATAATTCCGTTATTATAATACAAAATAGACATATCATAGGTTTCTTGTACGACACACACATGGCTTTATGTTAGCTAAAGCGACACTGCATCGGAGAAAACGCAAATGTCTGCACAATGTAATTTGCTATTATATGGTATAAATATTTTTCCAAATATTTGCCTAAAGACTGAGTATTTCAACAAATAAACAAACGTGGTATACGCGGTTTGTTGACTTAACAAAATAATGTAAATAGTGTTGACATTCATGCGTAATACAAAGCGTTTATCCTGAATAACACGAGTTATGCTATATATTTACCGTGATATCTCACATGTGTGCCTATGCATATTTATTTGTAGACTAATCATAATTAAATTAGCTCTAAGCGAAAGTATCGCGTGTTTAGTATTGACTTCAATGACAACAAACGTCAATTCAGGAGCCTGGATGACCGTTATATGAAATCCTACTTTCACGTTTGAAACTTTATATATCACAAAAATACTGTAACAGTTGAGTGTTAAATTGATTCAATGTTAGTGTTCGATGTATTCAGAAGAATTTGTATTAGACGTGAAAAAATGCATTTTATTTGCTTTTTTGGGATGTAATGTCGCTTTATCGAATAAGTTTTTATAATGGAAAAGAAACCAAAGAGAAACCCAAATTATTCAGGCCAGAGTGGAGAAACATAACACAGTACTATATTCCAAGCAAAATACAACAGTACCAATGACAAAAAGAAAAAACTGTGGATAACCATTTACAGCGCTGTCAACTCCGAGGCGGTGTCTTATACTTATATATTAAATCAACATCATTCACATAGTCCAGAGGGTTGTTTCTATCACGAAAGTTTTTTATTCGTTCTCTACGAAATTGTCTTCTTGTTTCTATCACGAAATATTCGTTCTCTACGAAATTATCTTCTTGTTTCTATCACGAAATATTCGTTCTCTACGAAATTGTCTTCTTGTTTCTATCACGAAATATTCGTTCTCTACGAAATTGTCTTCTTGTTTCTATCACGAAATATTCGTTCTCTACGAAATTGTCTTCTTGTTTCTATCACGAAATATTCGTTCTCTACGGAATTGTCTTCTTGTTTCTATCACGAAATATTCGTTCTCTACGGAATTGTCTTCTATGCATCATCAAAACATAGGCGGTCGCCATATTTAGTTTGTACATACATGCACTAAAGTTATGCATATTTTAAGCTATAACCTACTACGATGGGTTTCGTGAAGCAGCGTGTAAGTGCCTTTCATCCTAAGGTTCTTCATAACTTCAAACTTTGTCATAAGTATGCTTCGTGAAATAGGCCCCTGGTGTTTTACACTAACTGGAGCAATCTAATAGCTATATAATATCAATATTCATATTATCTTATATGATACACATTATTACAGATCTCTATGCAATGAATTACTGTATAATCATCTGGAATAAAATGAATTAATTGAATAAACTATTATAAAACACCAGGTGACCGATTGGGAATGTTGTTGAGTGTACGTGACAACTGTTGCTTGAGTGTACGTGACAACTGTTGCTTGAGTGTACGTGACAACTGTTGCTTGAGTGTACGTGACAACTGTTGCTTGAGTGTACGTGACAACTGTTGCTTGAGTGTACGTGACAACTGTTGCTTGAGTGTACGTGACAACTGTTGCTTGAGTGTACGTGACAACTGTTGCTTGAGTGTACGTGACAACTGTTGCTTGAGTGTACGTGACAACTGTTGCTTGAGTGTACGTGACAACTGTTGCTTGAGTGTACGTGACAACTGTTGCTTGAGTGTACGTGACAACTGTTGCTATTTGTCGATATAATTATTTGAGTTTAATCATATTTGATTGTAGACTATAAAACAAATGAACACACTTCCATAATTATACGGATCTGTAGTCCAGTGGTAACACGCTGGACTGGTAATCCAGGGATCGCAGGTTCGATCCCCCGTCTGTCCCTAATAAAATTAACCGTCTTTCAGATGGGACATTAAACCGAGGTCTCGTGTCGATGCTTTACACCGTGCACGTAAACGAACCAGAGAAGATTCTGGAATGTGTCTCTCTGTGTATCATTACACTATCCGCCACAAATCTAAAATGACTAATCACTTCAGGAGGCGTCGCTTATATGGACAACCGGTAGCGACGATAAATAAACGTAAAACACACACACCATAATTATGTATGCTATACGAAGCATGGGCATTATTTGCACGACTAACATCCATGTATGCTGAAGCAAATGTGTTGGGCCACAAGTCTTAAGATTAGTTGCAGCCCTCCCCAAATCATTGAATTTATGTCCAAGTAACAATAGCTGACCGACCATCTATACATATGCTATGTGGCTATATGTGAAATAACCATTGTTTGGCCTTAACAATCCTTAATCTTAAATAGACAGAGGGATATGAACAATGCTCAATGTACCGCACAGGACGTGTGTTCATCTGACAGAACACCTCGTCACACTTCACAAGGGGATATGAACAATGTACCGCACAGGATGCGTGTTCATCTGACAGAACACCTCGTCACACTTCACAAGGGGATATGAACAATGTACCGCACAGGATGCGTGTTCATCTGACAGAACATCTCGTCACACTTCACAAGGGGATATGAACAATGCTCAATGTACCGCACAGGACGCGTGTTCATCTGACAGAACACCTCGTCACACTATACAAGGGGATATGAACAATGCTCAATGTACCACACAGGACGCGTGTTTATCTAACAGAACACCTCGTCACACTTCACAAGGGGATATGAACAATGTACCGCACAGGACGAGTATTCCTCTGACAGAACACCTCGTTACACTTAATAGGGGTATGAACAATGCTCAATGTACCTCACAGGATGTGTGTTCATCTGACAGAAAACCTCGTCACACTATACAAGGGGATATGAACAATGTACCACACAGGACGAGTGTTCATCTGACAGAACACCTCGTTACACTTAATAGGGGTATGAACAATGCTCAATGTACCTCACAGGATGCGTGTTCATCTGACAGAACACCTCGTCACACTATACAAGGGGATATGAACAATGCTCAATGTACCTCACAGGATGCGTGTTCATCTGACAGAACACCTCGTCACACTATACAAGGGGATATGAACAATGCTCAATGTACCGCACAGGACGCGTGTTCATCTAACAGAACACCTCGTCATACTTCACAAGGGGATATGAACAATGCTCAATGTACCGCACAGGACGCGTGTTCATCTGACAGAACACCTCGTCACACTATACAAGGGGATATGAACAATGCTCAATGTACCGCACAGGACGCGTGTTCATCTGACAGAACACCTCGTTGCACTTCACAAAGGGATATGAACAATGCTCAATGTACCGCACAGGACGCGTGTTCATCTGACAGAACACCTCGTCACACTATACAAGGGGATATGAACAATGCTCAATGTACCGCACAGGACGCGTGTTCATCTGACAGAACACCTCGTCATACTTCACAAGGGGATATGAACAATGCTCAATGTACCGCACAGGACGCGTGTTCATCTGACAGAACACCTCGTCACACTATACAAGGGGATATGAACAATGCTCAATGTACCACACAGGACGTGTGTTCATCTGACAGAACACCTCGTCACACTTCACAAGGGGATATGAACAATGTACCACACAGGACGCGTGTTCATCTGACAGAACACCTCGTCACACTATACAAGGGGATATGAACAATGCTCAATGTACCGCACAGGACGCGTGTTCATCTGACAGAACACCTCGTCACACTATACAAGGGGATATGAACAATATACCGCACAGGACGCGTGTTCATCTGACAGAACACCTCGTCACACTATACAAGGGGATATGAACAATGTACCGCACAGGATGCGTGTTCATCTGACAGAACACCTCGTCACACTTCACAAGGGGATATGAACAATGTACCGCACAGGACGCGTGTTCATCTGACAGAACACCTCGTCACACTATACAAGGGGATATGAACAATGTACCGCACAGGACGCGTGTTCATCTGACAGAACACCTCGTCACACTTCACAAGGGGATATGAACAATGCTCAATGTACCACACAGGACGCGTGTTTATCTAACAGAACACCTCGTCACACTTCACAAGGGGATATGAACAATGTACCACACAGGACGAGTATTCCTCTGACAGAACACCTCGTTACACTTAATAGGGGTATGAACAATGCTCAATGTACCGCACAGGACGTGTGTTCATCTGACAGAACACCTCGTCACACTTCACAAGGGGATATGAACAATGTACCGCACAGGATGCGTGTTCATCTGACAGAACACCTCGTCACACTTCACAAGGGGATAGGAACAATGTACCGCACAGGATGCGTGTTCATCTGACAGAACATCTCGTCACACTTCACAAGGGGATATGAACAATGCTCAATGTACCTCACAGGATGCGTGTTCATCTGACAGAACACCTCGTCACACTATACAAGGGGATATGAACAATGCTCAATGTACCGCACAGGACGCGTGTTCATCTAACAGAACACCTCGTCATACTTCACAAGGGGATATGAACAATGCTCAATGTACCTCACAGGACGCGTGTTCATCTGACAGAACACCTCGTTACACTTAATAGGGGTATGAACAATGCTCAATGTACCGCACAGGACGCGTGTTCATCTGACAGAACACCTCGTTGCACTATACAAGGGGATATGAACAATGCTCAATGTACCGCACAGGACGCGTGTTCATCTGACAGAACACCTCGTCACACTTCACAAGGGGATATGAACAATGTACCGCACAGGATGCGTGTTCATCTGACAGAACACCTCGTCACACTTCACAAGGGGATATGAACAATGCTCAATGTACCACACAGGACGCGTGTTCATCTGACAGAACACCTCGTCACACTTCACAAAGGGATATGAACAATGCTCAATGTACCACACAGCACGCGTGTTCATCTGACAGAACACCTCGTCACACTTCACAAGAGGATATGAACAATGCTCAATGTACCACACAGGACGCGTGTTCATCTGACAGGACACCTCGTCACACTATACAAGGGGATATGAACAATGCTCAATGTACCGCACATGACGCGTGTTCATCTGACAGAACACCTCGTCACACTTCACAAGAGGATATGAACAATGCTCAATGTACCACACAGGACGCGTGTTCATCTGACAGAACACCTCGTCACACTATACAAGGGGATATGAACAATGCTCAATGTACCGCACAGGACGCGTGTTCATCTGACAGAACACCTCGTCACACTTCACAAGGGGATATGAACAATGCTCAATGTACCGCACAGGACGCGTGTTCATCTGACAGAACACCTCGTCACACTTTACACGGGGATATGCTTGCGCATGCTCCAATTGAGTGTGACACGGATCATTGAATGAATAAATAGATCAATTTATGCTCACCGGATAATCTGTTGTTCAGATCGTCGGTGTCGCCGTCATAAACATCAAGTCTGTTCAAACCACATTTGCCATCATCTGTGGTCTCAGTGCCGACGGTGTACATGGTTAACACGATCTGTTGGTCCGGTGCCGCCCGTAGTATCACCGTACAGTTGAGGCATTTATCCAGGACGAAGTACGGATGTCTGGTAGGGACAATAAACATTGCAGTCGTGACGTTTATCTCGTAGCCACACATCTTGGACATGTCAACTATATAAATATATATAAAACATTGAATGTTCTATCCAACTGATACCAGGAAATTTCACCATTTTGTATTAAGTTTTTCAATATTTGGACACCCCCCCCTAAGATGGGCCAACTGCGGCGGCCAGGCCAGTGTTACTAATTTAGCAACCCCAATTTATAATTTCCATTTTTCTGGATACGCCTCGGTAATGGCTCTTAATTTAATAGCAATGGAAAAAGTAGTACCTGTTTGTAGTGTATGCTTGCAAGAGTGATTGCCAATGTGAACGCTATTATCCTCGTCATCGTAGGCCAAGCATGTATTTACACAAACTACTAAACAGATCCATACGAAAACACCAGCCATTGTGTCCATACCTTCTAGCATAGCAGACCACCAATAATCACCCCAGCAAACTCAGAGTGTACAGTTATCACTCCGATTATTGGGTGAGTGTAAATACGGTGATGAATCACCGTAGCTAGCCCGGTACAACATACTGACCTTACCATGAGACGTTGATACCATGGAACACGAACTTGTATTGAAGCACCGGGCGACCAATTAATTATTTCATTATTTCAATTGTTGTGGTGTGTCATAGTTTCGCAGTAAACACGCTGCGTTGTATGTGGTTGCGAGAGATACTACTTATTGTCTTGATTGCTTCTTCCTGCTCGTTAATTGTCATAAATTGACTGATGCAATGTTAACATCATAGACCGGATCACAACCGGTACGGCAATTTAACAGGACGTGGTGAATGTTTAATATTAAAGCGACAAAACATTGGTGAAACAAGCAAATTTCTACAGAATGTAATTTCCTATTATATGGTATATTCCCCCACCGGTATTTGTCACATAATATGTTGTTGTTGTTGTTGTTGTTGTTGTTGTTGTTGTTCGGGTTTTACGCCTTCATCAGCACCATTTTAGGCTATATCGACGGCTGGAAGTTTACCTAACAACACATGTCCTGGACAGGCTCCAGTGGTTAAACAGTACTTGGTCCACCAACCTCCATGAGAAGCAACTGCTAATGTTTTCATATAAATAGACACGAACCCGTGACAGTGGTATACAAGTCAACGACCTTAACCACTAGAGGCGGACTCACATAATCGGAGTATTTCAACTAATAAACAAGCGTCGTATACGACGCTTGTTGATATAACAAAATAATGTAAAGCACGTTTCAGCGGAAGACATTGACATTTGCTAGGACAATAAAACTAGCAAACACCGACACATCATTGTTCGCTTTGGACAGAGGCAAACAAAGATTGAGGTTATGAAAAAGGCTGGACTCTTCCGTAAAATGAAATGCGGGATTTACGTCAACGAAGATCTAACGCCACGTAACAGTAGACAGGAGGCTGGCATCGGTGAGACTTAAGGATCCATCCGGAAAAATTGAAAATAAAACTTCTGAAGGTGAAGTGGACTCCTTTGTAAGGCAAATACAATTCAAGGACTATGACAGATGGATGAAGCTGCCCTGGCCCGAAGTTGGCCCTAGGCATAGACAAGAAGTTGAAATACATGTTTCAGAGAAAGGAAAATAGACTGAGTGTAATGTGTAACTGAAATAATATCAAATTAGTGTTTATCTTTGAAATTATAGTTATAACCTTGTGGCAATATAAAAGCAGAGCTTCTTTACAGGACTATACACAACCGGACAGCAATAATAATATATATGTATATGATCTAACAGAAATGATTGTGACATTGTTATTTAGTATATATTTAATGTTGCTATATGAAAACATTACACATAATATATATGAGCGCGCTATCTCTAAAGTATATTTGTGAAATAGTTTTATCTTTTTTTATTTAAAATGTTTTATTTCAGAGATACCAAATAAGTACTCATAAAGAAAGGTAATATATAATAATACAATTTACAGCAAATTGAAACTATCCAGTAAAGTGTGGACATCGAGTCTACATAGTATCTGAAGAAAATATCCAGTAAAGTGTGCACATCGTGTCTACATAGTATCTGAAGAAACTATCCAGTAAAGTGTGCACATCTAGTATACATAGTATCTGAAGAAACTATCCAGTAAAGTGTGGACATCTAGTATACATAGTATCTGAAGAAACTATCCAGTAAAGTGTGGACATCTAGTATACATAGTATCTGAAGAAACCATCCAGTAAAGTGTGCACATCTAGTATACATAGTATCTGAAGAAACTATCCAGTAAAGTGTGCACATCGAGTCTACATAGTATCTGAAGAAACTATCCAGTAAAGTGTGCACATCGAGTCTACATAGTATCTGAAGAAACTATCCAGTAATGTGTGCACATCGAGTCTACATAGTATCTGAAGAAACTATCCAGTAATGTGTGGACATCGTGTCTACATAGTATCTGAAGAAACTATCCAGTAAAGTGTGGACATCTAGTATACATAGTATCTGAAGAAACTATCCAGTAAAGTGTGGACATCTAGTATACATAGTATCTGAAGAAACTATCCAGTAAAGTGTGGACATCTAGTATACATAGTATCTGAAGAAACTATCCAGTAAAGTGTGGACATCTAGTATACATAGTATCTGAAGAAACTATCCAGTAAAGTGTGGACATCTAGTATACATAGTATCTGAAGAAACTATCCAGTAAAGTGTGGACATCTAGTATACATAGTATCTGAAGAAACTATCCAGTAAAGTGTGGACATCTAGTATACATAGTATCTGAAGAAACTATCCAGTAAAGTGTGGACATCTAGTATACATAGTATCTGAAGAAACTATCCAGTAAAGTGTGGACATCTAGTATACATAGTATCTGAAGAAACTATCAAACAAGAAGTGGAAACGGGAGTTCTAATCATTATTTTATTAACACAATTTTAAATGCGCAGATCAATCAAAATGAACACAATTACTACCATGATATGAAATACCACAGGTAAATGTCTCAGGAACCAATATTCAATTAATATATTATATTAGAATAATATTAGGCATCAATTTGCAGGGTCTGTCGAACAATATTGTATATCTAAATTATACCACACACATATCATTAGTTTTTAACCGAAGGAGATGTTCATGTCTCCATATAAAATTAGCAAAAGAGATCGTGTCTACCATGTTATTGCGAACATTTCTCCTACTGTAAAGGACCAGATAACAATCATATACTACATATACATCTCAATTGGATTATTCATAATTATCCGTGATTTAAGTGTCAATCATATACATGTCCTGAGTTTTATGTTAAAGTGAAATGTTGTCATGCATGTATTATACACCGACACTCATTAATATGATACACAGGTTCGATGAGTGTGCACCTTTTATCAAATCTCAAGCTCGAGTGATATTAACATCAGATTGGTTGAGTTCTAGATTTGTTCTTTGCTCAGTAAATCAGAAAGCTGAGATGTGCGTTAGTGACATTAGAGGACCTTCTAACAACCTCTGACAGTGACTTAGAAGTAATTTAAAAACTATTTTCTTGGTAAGAGGACACAACAATTTCCTCCCTTTATTGAATCTGTTAGTATATATTTCTTCACCACGGCTTACGTTACGCTTTAGAATACTTCAATTTACAGTTTTCCTTGTACATAGTGAATTATATTATAACAAAATTTCTTAAACCACATGTAATATATAATAACCAGTTTATAAAACATAATATATCAGTCTTTGCTACACTAAACATTAATAACAAAACACTCCATTGCAATAACTAGACGGTGTACGTTTGTTTATTGGCGATGAGCATCTGGCACCGGATATACATGATGTATTTTCTTATTAAATACAGAACATTTGCAAATCATTGAATACATCCTGTAGTCATAACATTATGATTTCTATACGCTTACAGGCTGAACGCAACATTCTATACGCTTACAGGCTGAACGCAACATTCTATATGCTTACAGGCTGAACGCAACATTCTATACGCTTACAGGCTGAACGCAACATTCTATACGCTTACAGGCTGAACGCAACATTCTATACGCTTACAGGCTGAACGCAACATTCTATACGCTTACAGGCTGAACGCAACATTCTATACGCTTACAGGCTGAACGCAACATTCTATACGCTTACAGGCTGAACGCAACATTCTATACGCTTACAGGCTGAACGCAACATTCTATACGCTTACTGGCTGAACGCAACATTCTATACGCTTACAGGCTGAACGCAACATTCTATACGCTTACAGGCTGAACGCAACATTCTATACGCTTACAGGCTGAACGCAACATTCTATACGCTTACTGGCTGAACGCAACATTCTATACGCTTACAGGCTGAACGCAACATTCTATACGCTTACAGGCTGAACGCAACATTCTATACGCTTACAGGCTGAACGCAACATTCTATACGCTTACAGGCTGAACGCAACATTCTATACGCTTACAGGCTGAACGCAACATTCTATACGCTTACAGGCTGAACGCAACATTCTATACGCTTACAGGCTGAACGCAACATTCTATACGCTTACAGGCTGAACGCAACATTCTATATGCTTACAGGCTGAACACAACATTCTATACGCTTACAGGCTGAACGCAACATTTCCACAACGACACCCGCCCTGAAATTGATTGTTTAGATCCCCGATTTCTAAGTTGTTTAAAAACAAATTCAAATTGTTTCTCTCTCACAGCCGAATGTTACGTTTTTGATTTGACTCGCCCAGAAAAAACCAAGGATAAAAACTATTTTCTATAGGAAAAACCCTGGAAATCTGTGCCCGTTTGTCAACGTCAAATCGCATTATGTCGGGCCTCATCACAGCCTGTAACGTATCGCTAAACATTTTACAATTACATGTACATGTCTTACAAATTTTGATCACAAAGTCAAAATTCAGAAATAAAATTTGATGTTATCTGCACGAAATCGTCTAGTAGAATGAATCTTTCAATACTTCTACACACGATATTTATGACACATATACCATGAAAACCCCGTGCAGTAACTGACCAATACTACCACTATACGGAATACGTTCACGGAAAGACAAATATTTCACGCTATTCTTCGTAACGCGTGAAATGTATATTATATATACATATATCTGCAATTTATGGGTAAGCTCATGTCTACATCCCCGCGAGGTGTTCGAAATTAGAGGTAGATTGATAGATAGATTTAAGCAGTGTCGCTACATAGTATGTAGGCTACCAATACCCCCCTCCCCCTTGGGGGAAGGATTAAGCAGTATGATTTTCTGGTAAAGCATACCAAAAGCTACTATTTCCCATTTTCTGCCATCTGGGTACTGGGGCTTTACCGAGTAACGGAGGTTACTACGTTACCAATTTTGCACATAAATTATGAACACAGTTATATCTGTATAACATTATATATTGAACTATATGAATGCTATATATTACATTTTAACCCTGTTGGATAAACACATGTTGAACTGACTGTCCATACATTTGGGTAAATATGTGTGACCTCCGTAACTTGTTATGTGGCATACTTACCTAATACATGTTATAGTATAAATTAATACATGAACATTACAAATGGTCATTCACCAACCAACCAAACATGCATGCTAATCATTTATTTAACAATTTCATCATGTGAATACCTTATCAGGAAAATATCCTGAAGTTAAAATGACATTAAATATATCACATAAATGAGAACCTAGAATATCAATACTTTCGATAAAATATTCGTTTAACAGGAAATCGCTACCAGTCGCTTTACCTGCCTCCAGTGCTTTGATTGCCGATACAATCTCTGTAACTGTTATAGGTACATTCAATTCTTCCCATCCGTTTGCACTATTATCATTAAAATCATGGTCGTTACAAAAGAACTCTGCCGCATCGTATGTACAGTTTAAATTATCGCTTCCTAGTGCGGCAACGTAGTTAAAAAGTAATTAGGTTGATCATCGGTACCAGTATTAGGTCTACGTTTCTTAAAATATTTCCAAAATTGTTTAGGCTTCGAAAAGCGTAACTGTTCAATATCGGACATCTTTTTTAATTCATAAGATTTATGATTTACGCCGACATAAATCTTTATATTTCTTTTTAGATTCACAAAAATATTAACGATTCGCGTCATTCATAGATTTGTTAAAATCACGCAATGCTTGTAAATAGCAGTTGCGGGCAATCGTACAATCAAAATCAAACCATTCCTTGTTATTTAAAATAGATTTATCGAGAAATGTTGATTTAGTTGTGTAGGTTGAACATTTTATAAATATTGGATCGGCAACTCCACGGATAGTATCTGTACAATTGTTAATAACATCATTTATCGAAGAACGGTGTTCTAAATCAATATCGGTGGTTAAGCGATTAAAATACGGTAAGTTGCTAATCAGACCTCTAAGGAATTTATCCCTATATTCGCTATTACATCTATATTTAATCTCATCGTACTGCGTTTTTTCATATGCAGGGTAAACGAAAAACTAACGGGAGTATGATCACTCCATTCATTTAATATACCAATATCCACTTTTCATTTTCAAGTAATCCACCTCTCTTTCTAAATACCATAATTTTAGTTTTAGCTATATTAACTAGTAACTAGTAACGAGTCCCCAGTTTGTACAATATGTGTGCAGTAAATCCTGTTTTGCACATCCTGAGGGAAAGGGTTGACTAAAGAGTTCTTACACTATGCAGTAACCTGAAATACAACACTACTGCAGGCTTCATAGCCCAACCCAGGTTGTTACATTATATCATAATAGCAGTTACAGCTGTTTGTACATACCAACATACGTACAAATCTTCTGTAAGGGTTGGACAGCATGGAAAGACAGCACAGTTCTGGTTGCAGTACATTGATATTATATACCTGATTCTTGCCGTGATTCGAGCCACAAAAGAGAACAACTTGAATCTCCACATTGCAGCACTATACAAGTTATGCCCCCTATTCTTTGCTTTGAACCACCCCAACTATGCCAGATATATTCCCGTTTACCTATATTAAGTCTGATGATCTTGGACAAATCCCACCCAGGAGCAGTAGAGCTACTTACGAAAACTGGTTTTA
The DNA here is from genome assembly GCA_014843695.1 of Archivesica marissinica. NCBI lineage: Eukaryota > Metazoa > Mollusca > Bivalvia > Venerida > Vesicomyidae > Archivesica > Archivesica marissinica. The sequence continues at coordinate 35,819,364 of CM026395.1, forward strand.
GTATCTCTATGTCATCTGTCCCCTGTTCAAGAAATGCAGTCGATATCACGATTGAACAGACAATAAATAGACATGCACAAAGTCAGGGTGGAATCATTGGATTTAGCAGAAAGTATGCGGCTTACTACCGATGGTGTATGACACGACACATGAGGACGAAGTTGTTGGGGCAACCCTTGTAGCTACAGATATGACAACTGATGAAGATTCGCTACACAAAGAGCTCCAACCTGCACAAATACGCAACCATGAATAAGCTGTCCAGAAAGTAATGTCTGCTGTAAATGGATTTCTAAACCCGTTCAATGTGGATATCAGAGAAAATCTATACTGCATATCATCTGGAGTTCCAGCTTCCTCTGAGGTTGCCGACAATCTTCTGACGGTCTTTGATATCGGGCAACAGGCAATGGATGAGTTCATCAACAGGAGGCTAGTTGAAAATCTTCTTCCTTCCATCACCCAATTTCGAAGACAAATCTCAAGACGTTTAATATAGCGAAGAAGACAAAGAAAATTGTCTCGACGAAGAATAGGCTTATTCAAATTAGAGTGGAGCGCAATATATTTGCCCAACTGGTTCTACTCGTTGCCCAGCACGATATTGTTCTAGAGTTGACCATGTCTTTCTCTCTTGGTCCAGTCCCATGGTCTCTCGCCACTGCCGATAGCATACCCGTGAAGAGGGACAAATCAACGATTTCCCATCACATCGAGTCATCAGCTGAAGTAGTTACAAGTCGCCAAAAAGATGATGTTGCCAATGTGATAGATGGCAACGCAATGTTGCAAAGTCTTGTATCATTGCCAGAAACATTCGAAGAAGTGGCTTGCAAGATGTTTAACCAACTGCCGAAATCGGGTAGAGTTGATTTTGTTACAGACACGTACATGCCCCATTCCATCAAATCATACGAAAGACGAAGACGCGGTACAACACCAACATTCATGATTCAAGGACCAAAACCAAAGACACACAGAGACTGGACATCGTGCATGACAAATGATGACAACAAATCACAACTGATACACATACTGCACAAGAATGGGGAACTGACACACACTGAAGGAAGAATGGGGAACTGACAAGTATGCTGGGAAAATAAATGAAAGAGCCATCAACTTTGTGGAGGGAAATACCTGTGTACAACTTAGAAGAAATGAAAACGGGACAGAAATAGATTCAACTCCAGTAAATGCATTCTGCCCAGGAAGAAGCTGATATAAGAATGGTTCTACATTGCTTACACATACGCCGCAATATGCCAGATACCACCACTATCATTGTACGATCCCCGGACACAGATGTGCTCATATTGCTGGCAAACTACCTGCCTGAAATACAGCGTCAGTTGCTGTTTGATACTGGAACAGGGAATAAACACCGCCTAATAAATGTTAATAGAATCGTGCAGAGCAAGGGCGAACAGATGTATTCGATTATCCACGTTTTCCATTGTCTGACTGGGTGCGACACAACCAGTGCGTTTGTCAGACGGGGTAAAGTCGTGCCTCTGAGAATGGTTGAGAAGAATCAGCAGTATCAGGATACACTGAAAAAAACTTGGACAGGAACACAAATGCTCGCCACATCTTCTCAAAGAAATTGAAGCCCTTGTATGCGCAATTTATGGCTATAAAACATATTCCGACATCAACAAACTACGCTACGATATGTTTATCAAGCGTTTTTGAGTTCCAGGACATGCCATCAACGTACAAAATGACATGGACATGAGCCTACTGTCGCCATATAGATCAGCTCTGGAGATGCATCGAGTGAACTACCAAACGTACGTTTGGCTCCATGCTCATGAGTGCATGCCAACACTTCCACAAGTAGAATAGAGTGGGTGGGCAATTGGGGAAAGTGTGGAGTTGAGTATGAATGGGTGAATGGAAATATTGTTCCCCAAGAGCTTATTGAAATACTGTCCAAAACAGATGATATTGGACAGCCAGAAGGTGAAGATGAAGCAGAAATCAGCATGTCCTGTTCGAGAATGAGAGTGACAGTGAGAACGAGTGATTCTTAAGTTAATGACAGTTAATGTGATCAGTATTATCATATACAATTGTACCATCCTTTAAACCAGTATTATTCTGTAACAGTATTATTTTATATGTACTTGTTGTGATTACAGTATTACGGATATTGTTGTTGATTTCCTTTAATGGTGAATACTAGTCATTTCAGTAATGTACTTTGTGTATGTGTTTTCTCTACACAGAAGTTTATTATGTGCTACGTCTAGTCTTGCTCTACAAATAGTGTATTATGTGCCACATCTAGTCTAGTTTGAGATTAAATACTAGTATTTGTTAAAATAATGAACTTGACATGGTTTACACAATTATTTGCATTGTATGCATAATGTTATTTAGAAAATGCTGCTTTGTTAATAATAATTTCATGAATATTTTTGGTAACGTTAAATATTGTAATGTAAATTTACATAAAACATATGTGAAGTTTATGTGGTAGCTAACGGCCTAACAGTCAATGTGATCAGTATTATGATATACAAGTGTGCCATCCTTTAAACCAGTTTTAGTCTGTAACAATATTATTTTATATGCACTAGTTGTGGGTACAGTATTATGCACATTGTTGTTGATTTTGTTTAATGACCAATACTAGTCATGTTAGTATTTTACAGTTATTGTGTATGTGTTTTCTCTAGATATCAACTATATGCTACATGTAGTATTGTGTATGTGTTTTCTCTAGATATCAACTATATGCTACATGTAGTATTGTGTATGTGTTTTCTCTAGATATCATCTATATGCTACATGTAGTATTGTGTATGTGTTTTCTCTAGATATCAACTATATGCTACATGTAGTATTGTGTAGGTTTTCTCTAGATATCAACTATATGCTACATGTAGTATTGTGTATGTGTTTTCTCTAGATATCAACTATATGCTAAAACCAACAACAATGTAGTATTGTGTATGTGTTTTCTCTAGATATCAACTATATGCTACATGTAGTATTGTGTATGTGTTTTCTCTAGATATCAACTATATGCTACATGTAGTATTGTGTATGTGTTTTCTCTAGATATCAACTATATGCTACATGTAGTATTGTGTATGTGTTTTCTCTAGATATCAACTATATGCTACATGTAGTATTGTGTATGTGTTTTCTCTAGATATCAACTATATGCTACATGTAGTATTGTGTATGTGTTTTCTCTAGATATCAACTATATGCTACATGTAGTATTGTGTATGTGTTTTCTCTAGATATCAACTATATGCTACATGTAGTATTGTGTATGTGTTTTCTCTAATATCAACTATATGCTACATGTATATTGTGTATGTGTTTTCTCTAGATATCAACTATATGCTACATGTAGTATTGTGTATGTGTTTTCTCTAGATATCAACTATATGCTACATGTAGTATTGTGTATGTGTTTTCTCTAGATATCAACTATATGCTACATGTAGTATTGTGTATGTGTTTTCTCTAGATATCAACTATATGCTACATGTAGTATTGTGTATGTGTTTTCTCTAGATATCAACTATATGCTACATGTAGTATTGTGTATGTGTTTTCTCTAGATATCAACTATATGCTACATGTAGTATTGTGTATGTGTTTTCTCTAGATATCAACTATATGCTACATGTAGTATTGTGTATGTGTTTTCTCTAGATATCAACTATATGCTACATGTAGTATTGTGTATGTGTTTTCTCTAGATATCAACTATATGCTACATGTAGTATTGTGTATGTGTTTTCTCTAGATATCAACTATATGCTACATGTAGTATTGTGTATGTGTTTTCTCTAGATATCAACTATATGCTACATGTAGTATTGTGTATGTGTTTTCTCTAGATATCAACTATATGCTACATGTAGTATTGTGTATGTGTTTTCTCTAGATATCAACTATATGCTACATGTAGTATTGTGTATGTGTTTTCTCTAGATATCAACTATATGCTACATGTAGTATTGTGTATGTGTTTTCTCTAGATATCAACTATATGCTACATGTAGTATTGTGTATGTGTTTTCTCTAGATATCAACTATATGCTACATGTAGTATTGTGTATGTGTTTTCTCTAGATATCAACTATATGCTACATGTAGTATTGTGTATGTGTTTTCTCTAGATATCAACTATATGCTACATGTAGTATTGTGTATGTGTTTTCTCTAGATATCAACTATATGCTACATGTAGTATTGTGTATGTGTTTTCTCTAGATATCAACTATATGCTACATGTAGTATTGTGTATGTGTTTTCTCTAGATATCAACTATATGCTACATGTAGTATTGTGTATGTGTTTTCTCTAGATATCAACTATATGCTAATGTAGTATGTGTATGTGTTTTCTCTAGATATCAACTATATGCTACATGTAGTATTGTGTATGTGTTTTCTCTAGATATCAACTATATGCTACATGTAGTATTGTGTATGTGTTTTCTCTAGATATCAACTATATGCTACATGTAGTATTGTGTATGTGTTTTCTCTAGATATCAACTATATGCTACATGTAGTATTGTGTATGTGTTTTCTCTAGATATCAACTATATGCTACATGTAGTATTGTGTATGTGTTTTCTCTAGATATCAACTATATGCTACATGTAGTATTGTTGAAAATTAGTGGATGATTGAATTATTGGCATAGCTTACCAAATTATTTACATTTTATGCATAATATTGTTTTAATAATAATACATTTCATGAACATATGTTATGCTAACGTAAAATACAGTAACGTAATTGCATGTGTACATTTATGCATAGCATTAATATTAATAACTATCTTTAGATTAATTGATGAACACATGTCTAGAACACACAGGATAAGAGGGATCACGAAGATTATGAATACTAGATTTGTTTTATTTTTGGTATTGTTTAATGTAACGTAATTAACACAAATGTAATGTAACACCACTACACTTCATCTAATTAGTTTAAAAATATTACAAATGTTCGAAACTGTCAGGCTATCTTAAAGCATATGATGTAACTCCTATCTAGTTTTGAAAATGTGAATAAAATACGAAGCTGGTGGTAATTCTGTTTAATTGTATATGGTAACGTAGATTACTAATAAAATATGTTACTTATCGTATTGAATCCCATGTGAAATGTATTGCTTCTCAAAGTGCAGTTACCAGGGAATAACATAAATGACTGTATAGTGATATCAATGCATTTATATGTAATAAAGTAATCTTTAAAATATAATCTTTATTATCTCTATTTTAATATAGTAACGTACTTAAGAGAGCGTAACGCGCAGATGGCAGAAAACAGGAAAACACTGCACAGGTATTGGTCTTTCAGAGAAACTAGGTCTAGAATCCTTCTCTCGTGGGGGTGGGGTTCGTCATACTAGCCCACAGCCTATCAGCTTTGGTAAATATTCTCACTGAAGCGCGTGTATGACGTCACAAAAACCCTCGCGATACGAGATATAAACAAATAGTACCGGTGTAACGTGAGCCCCTAAGTCCATGAGAATTGAACGTTCGCTAGTTGCGACTTACGGGGCTCACGTTACGGTATAAGAAACGTAAGTTGTGAGAATTGAAAGTCAATAACAATATCTTTCCTCCACTTTAGTTTAAACATTTTATTTCTCAATTAAATGATATTAGATAAAGGCTACTAATGAGACTACAATATCCAGTGTATGAGATTATATAACGTTCGTGTTTATGTATAACCATGACTTACAGAATACGCGGTCAATTGATGGGGTGTTCTCACTTTCCCAACATTCTGTTTTTCAGGTAGAAAGTTGGGGTTTTGGTATGTTAGGAAAGTGAGACACTATTGTTAGGTTTAACAATGGACTTAATTGGTGATAATTGGTCAAAATTGCTATTCTGCACAGCGAAAGTTACATGCCACATTTTGGATAAAAGTAAAACAAACATGTGTATAAAGAAGACTTTATTAGCTTTCAAATTACATATACATATATATTTACATTATCATCCTGATCAATAGTACTGCTTTATAGACATGTGTTAGTGTTAGTGCAGACAAACGTGTAGATCCTGATCAATAGTACTGCTTTATAGACATGTGTTAGTGTTAGTGCAGACAAACGTGTAGATCCTGATCAATAGTACTGCTTTATAGACATGTGTTAGTGTTAGTGCAGACAAACGTGTAGATCCTGATCAATAGTACTGCTTTATAGACATGTGTTAGTGTTAGTGCAGACAAACGTGTAGATCCTGATCAATAGTACTGCTTTATAGACATGTGTTAGTGTTAGTGCAGACAAACGTGTAGATACTGATCAATAGTACTGCTTTACAATCATGTAAATTTTACCATTTATATGCGTGGAATGTGTAGATCCTGATCAGTCAGAAGTTTAGTTTTAATAAAAACAAAATTGTAGATCCTGATCAGTAGTACTGAAACTACTCCTGATTAATAACACTGTCAACTATTAGCACATTTGATGAAATGACGTTACTAATTCTACTGTCCTAGTTTGATCAAGTACGATGCTGCATCGGCGTACTCTGTCACTTCCAACTCAGTGTTCAATAGATGCTGCTTCAGCTGTAGGAGACGGTCTTCGATGACGAGGTACTTAATCTTCTTTGGACGCCGTCTTCCACCATTCACATGCTGAAGTAGGCGTACTTCGTTCACGGCCTGCTCCTTCTGGAACAACTCTACCAGAAGGTAGATGTTTGGAAGGGAATGGGTCAACAGACAATTGACCTTGTTGTGCCATCCTTCGACGTGGTTCGTGGTCCTGGATTGTCGAAATGGTTCCACATCGCCTTGTCGCCGTCCACCCAATGCTCCGTTATGTAGTCCTTGAACGCGACTACGGATGTTGTGTCGTCGTCGTTGTTTTCTAGGGCATGGAACCACACGTCTTCAACCAGTCCGATCGGCACAAGAGGCAGAACACTAGCACGGCGCACCAACATTCTGAAGTCGTCGTTGTCTTTGAATGTTGTCACAAGTCAACATGACTGAACCTTCCTCCAGATGCACTGAATAATGGAAGAAACATCCCTTCACTGTTACATCCGGGTAGACAGCGATAACGGCACGTTTCGCTGCAACTTCGAAGTCCATCATGACAGTTTCTGGTTTGAGTTCGATGTTGTGCCGTCACCAGCGCCCTGAACAAGTTCAACAGCAGTCTGTAGGTGGTCTTGTGTTTGTTCGGTAGCAGCGCATATATAAGAGTACACATGTACCCATCAACCATACCATGGATTGTGTAGATCTGGTAGAAGTATGATGTACTGGAGTAGAAGGTCCCATCGACATACCAAATGTTGGCTCGAGAGAGTTCCACAACGTAGCGAACACGATGATGCGGTGTTATTCCCAATCATCCGCGAGTAGGAACTTATCGCCCGCCGTCGTCTCGGTCCATTTCCCATCCAACGTCAAGTCTTGTCGAACCTTCGGTAACGTAGGTTGTAGAGTCGCCCTTGGAATAAAATGTCTGAAATGGAATAAAATATATGGGATATTATTCACTGTAACATTGTTTTGTACAAATGATAACAGACTAATAACAGACCACTCAAATTATGTATGCATTTTTATCAAATGAAAAATAAAATCATCATTTACCTGTACAAAGCAGGACGAGCAGAATACATTGTCAGTAACTTGATCGCGACAGCCTCTGTATCCTCATCCCAGTCTGGTGGTTTGGAGAGTGACTAACATATCGCCGGCAGGTATCGGCTCAATGGTATCTCGCACTCTTTTCCGAATGTTGCTCATCATTTGTTTCGCTGTAACTCCGACATGGTCCTGTGGGTGGTTGTGATTCACCATTATCTTAGTTGGAATCCCATTCCGTGTGTTGATCTTTGCTGTACAATCCTGGTTCACACAGTTTCAGTAGCTGCGGTCGGCTCTTCCTGTCTTCAAACTGAACAAGTATTCATTGTGTACCATCGTCTGAGATCCACGACTGTTCTCCGTACTCCGACTTGAGCGTTTACCATGATGCAAGTGTACAGTTCAACTGTGTTTTACGTTTAGTTATCGTCGCTACCGGTTGCCCATATGAGCGACGCCTCCTGACGAGATTAGCCATTTTAGATTTTTGGAGGATAGTGCAATGATACAGATAGAGACCCATTCCAGAGTCTCCTCTGGTTCTTTTACGTGCACGGTGTAAAGCACCGACACGAGACCTCGGTTTAACGTCCAATCTGAACGCCTGTTAATTGTATTAGGATCAGACGGGGGATCGAACCTGAGATTCCTGGATTACAAGTCCAGGGTGTTACCACTGGACTACATAATCACACATGTTCCAACCATCTACATAAGCACACATGTTCCCGTACATGTACATAAGCACACATGTTCCCATACATTTACATAAGCACACATGTTCCCGTATATCGACATAAGCACACATGTTCCATACATCTACATAATCACACATGTTCCATACATTTACATAAGCACACATGTTCCCGTACATCTACATAAGCACACATGTTCCCGTACATTTATATAAGCACACATGTTCCCATATATTTACATAAGCACACATGTTCCTGTATATCTACATAAGCACACATGTTCCATACATCTACATAAGCACACATGTTCCGTACATTTACATAAGCACATATGTTCCATACATCTACATAAGTACACATGTTCGTACATCTACATAAGCACACATGTTACGTACATTTACATAAGCGCACATGTTCCGTACATCTACATAATCACACATGTTCCAACCATCTACATAAGCACACATGTTCCCATACATCTACCTAAGTACACATGTTCCTTACATCTACATAAGCACACATGTTCCTATACATCTACATAAGCACACATGTTCGGTACATCTACATAAGCACACACGTTCGGTACATCTACATAACCATACATGTTCCGTACATCTACATAAGCACACATGTTCCTATACATCTACATAAGCACACATGTTCGGTACATCTACATAAGCACACACGTTCGGTACATCTACATAAGCACACACGTTCGGTACATCTACATAAGCACACACGTTCGGTACATCTACATAACCATACATGTTCCGTACATCTACATAAGCACACATGTTCCTATACATCTACATAAGCACACATGTTCCGTACATGTACATAAGCACACATGTTCCTATACATCTACATAAGCACACATGTTCGGTACATCTACATAAGCACACACGTTCGGTACATCTACATAAGCACACATGTTCCATACATCTACATAAGCACACACGTTCGGTACATCTACATAAGCACACATGTTCCTATACATCTACATAAGCACACATGTTCCGTACATGTACATAAGCACACATGTTCCATACATCTACATAAGCACACATGTTCGGTACATCTACATAAGCACACACGTTCCGTACATCTACATAAGCACACATGTTCCATACATCTACATAAGCACACATGTTCCGTACATCTACATAAGCACACATGTTCCGTACATTTACATAAGCACACATGTTCCGTACATTTACATAAGCACACATGTTCCGTACATCTACATAAGCACACATGTTCCGTACATCTACATAAGCACACATGTTCCGTACATCTACATAAGCACACATGTTCCGTACATTTACATAAGCACACATGTCCCGTACATTTACATAAGCACACATGTTCCGTACATTTACATAAGCACACATGTTCCGTACATTTACATAAGCACACATGTCCCATACATTTACATAAGCACACATGTTCCGTACATTTACATAAGCACACATGTTCCGTACATTTACATAATCACACATGTTCCGTACATCTACATAAGCACACATGTTCCGTACATCTACATAAGCACACATGTTCCGTACATTTACATAAGCACACATGTTCCGTACATCTACATAAGCACACATGTTCCGTACATCTACATAAGCACACATGTTCCGTACATCTACATACGCACACATGTTCCGTACATCTACATAAGCACACATGTTCCATACATCTACATAAGCACACATGTTCCGTACATCTACATAAGCACACATGTTCCATACATCTACATAAGCACACATGTTCCGTACATGTACATAAGCACACATGTTCCATACATCTACATAAGCACACATGTTCGGTACATCTACATAAGCACACACGTTCGGTACATCTACATAAGCACACATGTTCCATACATCTACATAAGCACACATGTTCCGTACATCTACATAAGCACACATGTTCCTATACATCTACATAAGCACACATGTTCCGTACATGTACATAAGCACACATGTTCCTATACATCTACATAAGCACACATGTTCGGTACATCTACATAAGCACACACGTTCGGTACATCTACATAAGCACACATGTTCCATACATCTACATAAGCACACACGTTCGGTACATCTACATAAGCACACATGTTCCTATACATCTACATAAGCACACATGTTCCGTACATGTACATAAGCACACATGTTCCTATACATCTACATAAGCACACATGTTCGGTACATCTACATAAGCACACACGTTCGGTACATCTACATAAGTACACACGTTCGGTACATCTACATAAGCACACATGTTCCATACATCTACATAAGCACACACGTTCGGTACATTTACATAAGCACACATGTTCCGTACATGTACATAACCATACATCTTCCCGTACATTTACATAAGCACACATGTTCCCGTACATGTACATAAGCACACACGTTCCGTACATGTACATAAGCACACATGTTCCATACATCTACATAAGCACACACGTTCGGTACATTTACATAAGCACACATGTTCCGTACATGTACATAACCATACATGTTCCCGTACATTTACATAAGCACTCATGTTCCCATACATTTACATAAGCACACATGTTCCCGTACATTTACATAAGCACACATGTTCAGTACATCTACATAAGCACACATGTTCCGTACATCTACATAAGCACACATGTTCCATACATCTACATAAGCACACACGTTCGGTACATTTACATAAGCACACATGTTCCGTACATGTACATAACCATACATCTTCCCGTACATTTACATAAGCACACATGTTCCCGTACATGTACATAAGCACACACGTTCCGTACATGTACATAAGCACACATGTTCCATACATCTACATAAGCACACACGTTCGGTACATCTACATAACCATACATGTTCCGTACATCTACATAAGCACACATGTTCCTATACATCTACATAAGCACACATGTTCGGTACATCTACATAAGCACACACGTTCGGTACATCTACATAAGCACACACGTTCGGTACATCTACATAAGCACACACGTTCGGTACATCTACATAACCACACATGTTCCGTACATCTACATAAGCACACATGTTCCTATACATCTACATAAGCACACATGTTCCGTACATGTACATAAGCACACATGTTCCTATACATCTACATAAGCACACATGTTCGGTACATCTACATAAGCACACACGTTCGGTACATCTACATAAGCACACATGTTCCATACATCTACATAAGCACACACGTTCGGTACATCTACATAAGCACACATGTTCCTATACATCTACATAAGCACACATGTTCCGTACATGTACATAAGCACACATGTTCCTATACATCTACATAAGCACACATGTTCGGTACATCTACATAAGCACACACGTTCGGTACATCTACATAAGTACACACGTTCGGTACATCTACATAAGCACACATGTTCCATACATCTACATAAGCACACACGTTCGGTACATTTACATAAGCACACATGTTCCGTACATGTACATAACCATACATCTTCCCGTACATTTACATAAGCACACATGTTCCCGTACATGTACATAAGCACACACGTTCCGTACATGTACATAAGCACACATGTTCCATACATCTACATAAGCACACACGTTCGGTACATTTACATAAGCACACATGTTCCGTACATGTACATAACCATACATGTTCCCGTACATTTACATAAGCACTCATGTTCCCATACATTTACATAAGCACACATGTTCCCGTACATTTACATAAGCACACATGTTCAGTACATCTACATAAGCACACATGTTCCGTACATCTACATAAGCACACATGTTCCATACATCTACATAAGCACACACGTTCGGTACATTTACATAAGCACACATGTTCCGTACATGTACATAACCATACATCTTCCCGTACATTTACATAAGCACACATGTTCCCGTACATGTACATAAGCACACACGTTCCGTACATGTACATAAGCACACATGTTCCATACATCTACATAAGCACACACGTTCGGTACATTTACATAAGCACACATGTTCCGTACATGTACATAACCATACATGTTCCCGTACATTTACATAAGCACTCATGTTCCCATACATTTACATAAGCACACATGTTCCCGTACATTTACATAAGCACACATGTTCAGTACATCTACATAAGCACACATGTTCCGTACATCTACATAGGCACACATGTTCCGTGCATCTACATAAGCACACATGTTCCCATACATTTACATAACCACACATGTTCCGTGCATCTATATAAGCATACATGTTCCCATACATTTACATAACCACACATGGTCCGTGCATCTACATAAGCACACATGTTCCCATACATTTACATAAGCACACATGTTCCGTACATCTACATAAGCACACATGTTCCCGTACATCTACATAAGCACACATGTTCCCATACATTTACATAAGCACACATGTTCCGTACATATACATAAGCACACATGTTCCGTACATCTACATAAGCACACATTTTCCGTACATTTACATAAGTACACATGTTCCATACATTTACATAAGCACACATGTTCCATACATCTACATGAGCACACATGTTCCCGTACATTTACATACGCACACATGTTCCATACGTCTACATATGAACACATGTTCCCGTACATCTACATAAGTACACATGTTCCATACATTTACATAAGCACACATGTTCCCGTACATCTACATAAGCACACATGTTCCGTACATCTACATAAGCACACATGTTCCCGTACATTTACATAAGCACACATGTTCCGTATATCTACATAAGCACACATGTTCCGTATATCTACATAAGCACACATGTTCCCGTACATTTACATAAGCACACATGTTCCGTATATCTACATAAGCACACATGTTCCCGTACATTTACATAAGCACACATGTTCCGTATATCTACATAAGCACACATGTTCCGTATATCTACATAAGCACACATGTTCCCGTACATTTACATAAGCACACATGTTCCGTACGTCTACATAAGCACACATGTTCCGTACATGTACATAAGCACACATGTTCCATACATCTACATAAGCGCACATGTTCCGTACATTTACATAAGCACACATGTTCCCGTACATTTACATACGCACACATGTTCCATATGTCTACATAAGCACACATTTTCCGTACACCTACATAAGCACACATGTTCCGTACATCTACATAAGCACACATGTTCCCGTACATCTACATAAGCACACATGTTCCGTACATCTACATAAGCACACATGTTCCCGTACATTTACATAAGCATACATGCTTCATAGAGACGGTGATCACAAAATCTCATTAATAACAAAATGAGTACCTTATCAAACAGAAACACCTTGTTCAAAGTCCCTGAAATGGCAAAATAATAGCATGCTGAGACATAGGTAAAATATACCAGTAAATTATCTAATTGACAAACATGAAATATATCAGTAAATTATCTAATTGACAAACATGAAATATATCAGTAAATTATCTAATTGCCATAACATCAAATATATATCAGTAAGTTATCTAATTGCCAAAACATCAAATATATATCATTAAGTTATCTAACAGACGAGAAACTGTAAAGTTTAAGTCTTAATAAAGCATTCTTCTTCTTCTTCCAACTTCTAAAACAAAGATGTTGATATGATATGATATGTATACGTTAAGTATATGAAAAATAAAATTTTAGGACAAAATGGATCTGAATTGCTCACAGCAGTACATGAAAACAAGCAGGTAAAAACAAATCCAGGTAACCACGCTTATTGGTGAATCCATCCAATTTGAATACATTTTATACATAGATGGTCAAGTATCAAACAAATCCAGGTAGCCACGCGTATTGATGAATATATCCAATTTGTATAAACTTTATACATAGATGGTCAAGTATCAAACAAATCCAGGTATCCACGCGTATTGGTGAATCCATCCAATTTGTATAAACTTTATACATAGATGGTCAAGTATCAAACAAATCCAGGTAACCACACGTATTGGTGAATCCAACCAATTTGAATGAACTTTATACATAGATGGTCAAGTATCAAACAAATCCAGGTAACCACACGTATTGGTGAATCCAACCAAGTTGTATAAACTTGATACATTAATTGTGTAAATGTATTTGGAGTTTGGAAATGCAGCGTCAGAGAAAGAGATATTGATTGCTATGTACATCGGTTTTCTGGTTGTATCAAGACAATCTGTATCAAAGATATTGGTAAAGGATGGCAATGTAACTGCTATAGTTGATCTATATTCAGACAACGATATTGGTAAAGGATGACAATGTAACTGCTATAGTTGATCTGTAACTGCTATAGTTGATCTATATTCAGACACACATATTGGCAAAGGATGGCAATGTAACTGCTATAGTTGATCTATATTCAGACACATATATTGGCAAAGGATGGCAATGTAACTGCTATAGTTGATCTATATTCACACTATTGAAAATAGATTGGGTTTTAATTATATCACAGATGCAACCTGAAGGGCAGCTATATGTGTATACCAATAAGTACTAGCAAGGTAAGTTTGCATAAAAATGTAAGATATTATGGTAAGTCTGTACCCAGGTGTGAGATATTATAGTGAGTCTGTACCAAAGTGTGAGATATTATATTGAGTATGTACCAAAGTGTGAGATATTGTGCGTGCACCAAGATGTGAGATAGTATAGTGATTCTGTACACAAGGGTGAGATATTGTGGTGAGTCTGTACCAAAGGGTGAGATATTAGTGTGAGTCTGTACCAAAGGGTGAGATATTACAGTAAGTCTGTACCAAAGGATGAGATGTTATGGTACGTCTGTACAAAGGGTGAGATTTTACAGTAAGTATGTACCAAAGGGTGAGCTATTATGGTGAGTCTGTACCAAGGGTGAGATATTATGGTGAGTCTGTACCAAAGGGTGGGATATTATGGTGAGTTTGTACCAAAGGGTGGGATATTATGGTTAGATTGTACCAAAGGGTGATATATTACAGTAAGTCGGTACTAAAGTGTGAGATATTATGGTAGTTGTACCAAGGGTGAGATATTATGGTGAGTCTGTACCAAAGGGTGGGATATTATGGTGAGTTTGTACCAAAGGGTGGGATATTATGGTGAGTTTTTATACCAACGGGTGGGATATTATGGTGAGTTTGTACCAACGGGTGGGATATTATGGTGAGTTTGTACCAACGGGTGGGATATTATGGTGAGTTTGTACCAAAGGGTGGGATATTATGGTGAGTTTGTACCAAAGGGTGGGATATTATGGTGAGTTTGTACCAAAGGGTGGGATATTATGGTGAGTTTGTACCAACTGGTGGGATATTATGGTGAGTTTGTACCAACGGGTGGGATATTATGGTGAGTTTGTACCAACGGGTGGGATATTATGGTGAGTTTGTACCAAAGTGTGGGATATTATGGTTAGATTGTACCAACTGGTGGGATATTATGGTTAGATTGTACCAAAGGGTAATATATTACAGTAAGTCGGTACTAAAGTGTGAGATATTATGGTGAGTTTGTACCAAAGGGTGGGATATTATGGTGAGTTTGTACCAACGGGTGGGATATTATGGTGAGTTTGTACCAACGGGTGGGATATTATGGTGAGTTTGTACCAAAGTGTGGGATATTATGGTTAGATTGTACCAACTGGTGGGATATTATGGTTAGATTGTACCAAAGGGTGATATATTACAGTAAGTCGGTACTAAAGTGTGAGATATTATGGTGAGTTTGTACCAAAGGGTGGGATATTATGGTGAGTTTGTACCAAAGGGTGGGATATTATGGTGAGTTTGTACCAAAGGGTGGGATATTATGGTGAGTTTGTACCAAAGTGTGGGATATTATGGTGAGTTTGTACCAAAGTGTGGGATATTATGGTTAGATTGTACCAAAGGGTGGGATATTATGGTGAGTTTGTACCAAAGTGTGGGATATTATGGTGAGTTTGTACCAAAGGGTGGGATATTATGGTGAGTTTGTACCAAAGGGTGGGATATTATGGTTAGATTGTACCAAATGGTGATATATTACAGTAAGTCGGTACTAAAGTGTAGACTATGTGTCTGTGTGATATTGATGGAGCTATCATTCAGTGTTACACTTTATACTATAATTATATAGTATAAACTTTTAATTGAATATAGATTAGTATTTTTTCAAATTATTATATGTCTAATAGTGTGTATTTAGCTCTGTTGACAACTGTAAGCCCATTAGCCCATTGCATCACACATTGCTGGGCGGAGATATGTGGATTTCAACATATACTCCGGTATACAAGCTGGGCGGAGATATATGGATTTCAACATACACTCCGGTATACAGGCTGGGCGGAGATATGTGGATTTCAACATATACTCCGGTATACAAGCTGGGCGGAGATATATGAATTTCAACATATACTCCGGTATACAGGCAGGGCGGAGATATATGGATTTCAACATACACCCGTTATACAAGCTGGGCGGAGATATGTGGATTTCGGCATACACACCGGTATACAAGCTGGGCGGATATATGCGGGTGTCGGCATACACACAGGTATACAAGCTGGGCGGAGATATATGGATTTCAACATACACCCCGGTATACATGCAGGGCGGAGATATATGGATTTCAACATACACCCGTTATACAAGCTGGGCGGAGATATGTGGATTTCGGCATACACACCGGTATACAAGCTGGGCGGATATATGTGGGTGTCGGCATACACACAGGTATACAAGCTGGGCGGATATATGCGGGTGTCGGCATACACACCGGTATACAAGCTGGGCGGATATATGCGGGTGTCGGCATAAACACAGGTATACAAGCTGGGCGGATATAGGCGGGTGTCGGCATACACACAGGTATACAAGCTGGGCGGATATAGGCGGGTGTCGGCATACACACCAGTATTCAAGCTGGGCGGATATATGTGGGTGTCGGCATACACACTGGTATACAAGCTGGGCGGATATAGGCGGGTGTCGGCATACACCCCGGCATACAAGCTGAGCGGATATATGTGGGTGTTTGCATACACCCCGGTATACAAGCTGAGCGGATATATGCGGGTGTCGGCATACACACCGGTATACAAGCTGAGCGGATATATGCGGGTGTCGGCATACACACAGGTATACAAGCTGGGCGGATATATGTGGGTGTCGGCATACACACAGGTATACAAGCTGGGCGGATATATGTGGGTGTCGGCATACACACAGGTATACAAGCTGGGCGGATATATGTGGGTGTCGGCATACACACCGGTATACAAGCTGGGCGGATATAGGCGGGTGTCGGCATACACACAGGTATACAAGCTGGGCGGATATATGTGGGTGTCGGCATACACACCGGTATACAAGCTGGGCGGATATAGGCGGGTGTCGGCATACACACAGGTATACAAGCTGGGCGGATATATGTGGATGTCGGCATACACACAGGTATACAAGCTGGGCGGATATATGTGGGTGTCGGCATACACACCGGTATACAAGCTGGGCGGATATAGGCGGGTGTCGGCATACACACAGGTATACAAGCTGGGCGGATATATGCGGGTGTCGGCATACACACAGGTATACAAGCTGGGCGGATATATGCGGGTGTCGGCATACACACAGGTATACAAGCTGGGCGGATATATGTGGGTGTCGGCATACACACCGGTATACAAGCTGGGCGGATATATGCGGGTGTCGGCATAAAAACAGGTATACAAGCTAGGCGGATATATGCGCGTGTCGGCATACACCAAGGTATACAAGCTGGGCGGATATAAGCGGGTGTCGGCATACATACCGGTATACAAGTTGGGCGGATATAGGCGGGTGTCGGCATACACCCAGGTATACAAGTTGGGCGGAAATATGCGGGTGTCGGCATACACACAGGTATACAAGCTGGGCGGATATATGTGGGTGTCGGCATACATACCGGTATACAAGCTGGGCGGATATATGTGGGTGTCGGCATACATACCGATATACAAGCTGGGCGGATATATGTGGGTGTCGGCATACATACCGGTATACAAGCTGGGCGGATATATGTGGGTGTCGGCATACATACCGGTATACAAGCTAGGCGGATATAGGCGGGTGTCGGCATACATACCGGTATACAAGCTGGGCGGATATATGCGGGTGTCGGCATACACCCCGGTATACAAGCTGGGCGGATATATGTGGGTGTCGGCATACACACAGGTATACAAGCTGGGCGGATATATGTGGGTGTCGGCATACACCCCGGTATACAAGCTGGGCGGATATAGGCGGGTGTCGGCATACACACAGGTATACAAGCTGAGCGGATATATACGAGTGTCGGCATACACACAGGTATACAAGCTGGGCGGATATATGCGGGTGTCGGCATACACACAGGTATACACGTTGGGCGGATATAGGCGGGTGTCAGCATACACACAGGTATACAAGCTGGGCGGATATATGTGGGTGTCGGCATACACACAGGTATACAAGCTGGGCGGATATATGTGGGTGTCGGCATACACACAGGTATACAAGCTGGGCGGATATAGGCGGGTGTCGGCATACACACAGGTATACAAGCTGGGCGGATATATGCGGGTGTCGGCATACACACAGGTATACAAGCTGGGCGGATATAGGCGGGTGTCGGCATACACACAGGTATACAAGCTGGGCGGATATATGTGGGTGTCGGCATACACACAGGTATACAAGCTGGGCGGATATATGCGGGTGTCGGCATACACACAGGTATACAAGCTGGGCGGATATAGGCGGGTGTCGGCATACACACAGGTATACAAGCTGGGCGGATATATGCGGGTATCGGCATACACACTGGAATTTCTAGGAAAGATACAATATGAAGAATTTATAGGAAAGATATCTGATGAAGAATTTATAGGAAAGATATCTGATGAAGAATTTATAGGAAAGATACTAGATGAAGAATTTATAGGAAAGATACAACATGAAGAATTGATAGGAAAGATACAATATGAAGAATTTATAGGAAAGATACAATATGAAGAATTTCTAGAAAAGATATCAGATGAGGAATTGTTAGGAAAGGTACGAGGAAAGATACAAAATGAAGAATTTCTAGGAAGATAAAAGTGGAAGAATGCCTAAGAAAGATACAAGATGAATTATTATAAAGGAAATATAATTCTAAGATGAAGATTTGCAAGGACACTATGAATAATTCAAGGACAAATACAAGATGAACAAGTTCAAACAATTATGAATATATGTAAAATGACGTTTAATTACTCTATCTGAGAGACGTCAATGACGTCGTAGTTGTTCCTTGTTTCCTGTGCCCAATTGAATGTGCATGATGCACAGTGTGATTGTTTTCCGGATTAGTAGTTTCGTGAAATTGACTATACTGTTCGTCATGTGCTGGTACTCCATGATTTTGATGTGTGCCACGTCATGGTCCGCTATGGGTATGATGGCGAGTTTGAATGGTGGTGGTTTCCGCTTGCTCCGAGGCTTTTCACGTGATGATTATGTGTATTTGAATGGTGACTTCCACCCCCCACACAACAAAACCCACCCCACACACAACAAAACCCACCCCACCCACAAAAAACCCCCCACCCACAAAAAACCCCCTTGCCCCGAGTCCATTCACGTGATGATTGCGTGTATTTTAATGGTGACTTCCGCTTGCTGCGAGTCCATTCACGTGATGATTGCGTGTATTTGAATGGTGACTTCCGCTTGCTCCGAGTCCATTCACGTGATGATTGCGTGTATTTGAGTGGTGACTTCCGCTTGCTCCGAGTCCATTCACGTGATGAGTGCGTGTATTTGAATGGTTGTTTACACATGCCTGAAAGTAGCGGTAGGTATAATATTAGTGAACAAAACATATTCGATATAAAAAATTATTTTAGAATCTGCTATGCATAATTATAAGGTGATTTTAATAGTTGTACTTCAGACAGACCAGACTTTATCGATTTTGACTCTAAAGGTAATTTTCATATAATTACCAGCAGATTAAACTTCAACGAACAACAGTGACACAACACGATATTTGAAACGCTGCCATTTTGAATATTTCACAACAGAATAGAATTGAGTCGCGAGATTTTTGCCAAATGCTGCAACAATCCGACATTCGAAATTGTTCTGTATTACTAGTATATTGTACAAATATCAATACATGTAAACATGGGGCGTGGCTAATTATTTAACATTGCTTCTAATGGGGAATGTTTTCATACCATAATAGATTTAACCCATTTAAATTAAACAGAATTAAAACAATTATTAAAACATTCGTGCATTGAAAACATGTAAAAATAACTTACATTGATTGTGGAGGCTGCTCTTAAGAATTGTCAAATATCGCCACAGTCGACGTCGCCACCGTATCCGTCTCGCAATCACCACCACTACAACCACCGCCACAGCCACCATAAAACCACACCACTCAAGCCCACCTACTATACCTCACTTCACCCGCACACCACTCCCCCACCTTAAGCATCCCGCCGCACAGTCTTTAGGCGCTTGCATCTGCGTATCCTGCGGTTGCGGCGGCGTCGGCGATGTGTGTCTGCAACAGGAGCATCGACATTTTGGATGACTGCGTTGTTTGCGGCAGCGGAGAGAGCGGCAGCGGCATCCACGTCAGCGGTATGAGCGACCTCAGCGTTGATGTAGAGATCGGCGGCTTGTATGTGGGCAACTGCAGCACTGGATGAGGCTTGGGCGGCGAAAGCGGCGGCGTCGGCCGCAGCGGGGTGTGCAGTGGCATCGACCCCAGCGGCTGCAGCTCGGACGGCAGCGTAGTAGGCAGCGTTTGCAGCAACATGGGCCATAGCATCTGCTTGCACGGCAATGATGTGGGCAGCCACTGCGGCTGCGGCAGCATTGGAAATGCCCCCTGCTCCAAAGATGCCTCCGAAAGCTGCTTGAAAAGCTCCTGGAACCATACCATCATCATCACCACCAATGTGGTCTCCATCAGAACCAATGGTCATTATTGTGAATATCTGAAAGAAAACATGTAAAATATCGTATAACAATTACAGTTAATTACGGGAGCTGGCTTCCAGGACTTCGATCGCATAGGTAAGTGAGGCACCTCCGTGGCTGAATGGTTAAGGTAGTTGGCTTCAGATAACTTACACCTGCTCAATGTAGGTTCGAATCCAATTTAGGGTATCGACGTCTTTCACGTGAGGACGTTATCCTATTGCCCTGCAGAAGATCGGTGGTTATATACGGGTATCCGCCTGGGCCTGATACATTGTTCTGGAGGGGAGGGGGTTGCTAGAAAAACCGGGATGGTCTTCCACAAATAATAACTGGCATCTTTATCAAGCCTTATTGAGTGATCGACTTTTATCTGTATCGGACAAAAAGGTTAAGTTGGAGATGTTCAACTAACTAAGTACGTTTATTTTAAGTCGTCGCAACATCTATATTTCATGCTTTAAAAATGGTTACGTTGAAGGTGTTCAATTAACTAACTAAATATGTTTATTTTAAGTCACCACCTCATAAATGCACGGGGAGATCACTCGCTAATGTTGGTAAAACTTGTTGCCCAACCCATTTGCTTCTAGATTTTATTCTTACAGTGTTCAAGTATAAGCATAGCATTGTAGTTGTATCATTTTGCTTACATATGTATCATGTTTATATAAACAAGAAATAAAATATGATTAAAAATAAAATCATCAATGCATATGGGCGACACAACTTCTGTTTAATCCATAATAAAGTTATACATAACATAGCGTCATCTTCAATATGTTTGTCGGAGATTTTGGCGACAAGTTACAAAAGGTAAGCATTCCAAAAATCTACATGACACATATCCTAAAGGCCAGGTGATAAGATGACGCTTTTGGGCAATTTGTTAAGGGCCATAATTCAAAATGGCCGCCACTAATATATGTCATATAATGTGTTTCATTCACTTTCATCAATATCATGTTTTGCAGCTGTCATTGAATGTCTAAAATGGACTGTCCCGAACTGCATGTATTGCTGCGGATGATGAGACTGAAGATGACATTGTTGAAGGAGAAATTAAACATATTATATAACATATTTGTTATAGTACGTGTTTTCTGTCAATGTTTGGTTGCTCTTATAACTTGATTCGATTCTACAAACAGAGTATGGTGCACATGATCCACATTATAAGATTGGGGAATAGTGAGGATGGCAGGTATAATTGTGGCGTCCGTGGTCCAGTGGTAGAGCGTCGGTTTGGAATCGAGCGGTCCCAGGTTTGATACTCGGTCAGGCCACGTATGTAGTGTATTGAGCAAGGCACCTCACACACATTGCTTAGTACTGGACACGGACACGGACACGGACACGAACACGATTACGAATACGAATACTAATAGCATACCATACCATACCATACCATCATACCATACCATACCATACCATCATACCATACCATACCATACCATACCATACCACACCATACCATCATACCATACCATACCATACCATACCATACCCCATACCCCATACCCCCATACCCCATACC
>CM026395.1:35843242-35869788 GCA_014843695.1 Archivesica marissinica
GGGTTTCGATATGGGGGGATCATGTCATACTTGGGTTTGGATATGGGGGGATCATGTCATACCTGGGTTTCGATATGGGGGGCTATTATTCCATAACTGGGTTGACCAATTAAATTGTTTACTCATATTGTATTGCATATCAATAGTTAATGTTATGCACAGAACGATACAATACATAGTATGAATATGCAAATGGTTTGGTCCACATGATTTGGAAACATTAGATAACGGCCCGCACCAGATATAACGGTCCACACCAGTATGCATGATGTTCCTTGTGTTTCAGATAGCGATGGATCCCATCAGGAATGAAGTCTCGCGAGTGATTAATCTAATGTTGTAAACACTTGTTTCGCAATCGAGCTAAACCAACATTCTATATACTAAATCTCTAACTTGGAGACACTACAAGCGAAGGACGCGTTGTAGTCATACAGTGGTTCAGTGGTCAAGATCAACGCCGACATTTCCCGTTAAGACTTATCACGTACGACCAGTTAGCCTGGGTGCCAGTCTGTCGATTTATCACTTTCTAACTTCTGGCAAAATGACATGTTGATATGATCAGAAATTCAATACGGCCCAATTAATAGCCTCAGTGTTAAAACATATTTATTTGACTGACCAGGTAAAATATATCGACGCCTGTTCCCAGGCTAACGACCAGTGTACAGAGAGTTACATCAACAATTGATTGTCGGTTTAGTGGAATCGATGGTCAGTCACTATCAAAGCCTACACAATAATTCCAGTCAAGCTACACCCCACGCCCCTGTTACGCCCCTGTATACGGATGTTTTAAACCCTTGTATGTGCTGCTTATACATGTTTTTAGATAGTCTGTCTTCACATCATGATCAACAATTATTACGTGTGTTCTTACATGGTACACATCGCTGGCAACACTGCGTGTGTGGCCTGACAATACACATCGTTGGCAGCACTGCGTGTGTGGAATGACCATACACATCGTTGGCAGCACTGCGTGTGTGGACTGGCCATACACATCGCTGGCAGCACTGCGTGTGTGGACTGGCCATACACATCGCTGGCAGCTACTGTGTGTGTGGACTGGCCGTACACATCATTGGCAGCACTGCGTGTGTGGACTGGCCATACACATCGCTGGCAGCTACTGTTTGTGTGTGTGTGTGTGTGTGTTGTGTGTGTGCGTGTGCGTGTGCGTGTGCGTGTGCGTGTGCGTGTGCGTGTGTGTGTGTGTGTACTGGCCATACACATTGTTGGCAACACTGCATGTGTGGACTGGCCATACACATCGTTGACATCACTGCGTGTGTGGACTGACATACACATCGTTGCAGCACTGCGTGTGTGGACTGGCCATACACATCGGTGGCAGCACTGCGTGTGTGGACTGGCCATACACATCGTTGGCAGCACTGCGTGTGTGGACTGGCCATACACATCGCTGGCAGCACTGCGTGTGTGGACTGGCCATACACAACGTTGGCAGCACTGTGTGTGTGGACTGGCCATACACATCGGTGGCAGCACTGCGTGTGTGGACTGGCCATACACATCGTGGCAGCACTGGTGTGGGACTGGCCATACACATCGGTGGCAGCACTGCGTGTGTGGACTGGCCATACACATCGGTGGCAGCACTGCGTGTGTGGACTGGCCATACACATCGGTGGCAGCACTGCGTGTGTGGACTGGCCATACACATCGTTGGCAGCACTGCGTGTGTGGACTGGCCATACACATCGGTGGCAGCACTGCGTGTGTGGACTGGCCATACACATCTGGCAGCACTGCGTGTGTGGACTGGCATACACATCTGGCACACTGCGTGTGTGGACGCCAAACACATCGGTGGCAGCACTGCGTGTGTGGACTGGCCATACACATCCCTGGCAACACTGCGTGTGTGGACGGACCAAACACATCGGTGGCAGCACTGCGTGTGTGGACTGGCCATACACATCGCTGGCAGTACTGCCTGTGTGGACTGGCCATACACATCGTTGGCAGCACTGCGTGTGTGGACTGGCCATACACATCGCTGGCAGCACTGCGTGTGTGGACTGGCCATACACAACATTGGCAGCACTGCGTGTGTGGACTGGCCATACACATCGCTGGCAGCACTGCGTGTGTGGACTGACGGCCATACACATCGCTGGCAGCACTGCGTGTGTGGACTGGCCATACACATCGCTGGCAGCTACTGTGTGTGTGGACTGGTCATACAACCTACTGTCAGCAGTGTGTCCATCATACCTCATATCTTATCTTATATCTTATTATGTAATGTTTTTGTATCCTGACACTTTAATCTCTAATGGCACATAGGCCTATGCTGAATGTTGATGTTATTTTATTGATTTATTGTATGTCGGTAAACAGCTATAATGCTAATGTAAAATCTCCGACAATAAATAAAGTTATAATTGAATAGAATTGTCCAGGTATGCCCGACCGATGATCAGAGGCAGTTTCTTCTGCTGCACTGCCTTCATTTCAAGCAGAGTCACTCTTGCTCGAATACCTTCGTTTTCTTCCTCGAGTTGTGTGCCCTTGGTATAGATCCCGGTGAGTATAGCTGGAGTGTAGTCTGGGTTCAAGTCTGTCGATTTTTCACTTTTTAACTTCTGATATGATCAGAAACTCTATACGGCCCAATTAATAGTCTCGGTGTTAAAATATATTTATTTGACTGACCAGGCAAAATATATCCAGGCCTGTTCCCAGGCTATGATCAGAAACTCAATATGGCCCAATTAATAGTCTCAGTGTTAAAATATATTTATTTGACTGACCAGGCAAAATATATCGACGCCTGTTCCCAGGCTAGCTGGAGTGCGGATACTACCTACGCGTCAAATTAAACATCAAGGTGCTTACTAGTGGCTGGATGTGCATTCGTATATCGTGAATCCATTCCTTAACTAATCCATTGTATAAAATCGGTATGTAAGCCATTTCTTTAAAATATTTAACATGTATAATACACTGCACAAGTCGCATAACTTCATAGAATGCTGCTGCCATTGACACCTGAATCGCTGACGTAAAGGCATTCAAACTTGGTGCTGAAACGGTGGGCTCTGGTTGACCGTTCCAATGACTGAAAGGGGGGACTTTAAACCGAGGTCTCGTGTCGGTGCTGTACACCGTGTACGTAAAAGAACCAGAGGAGACTCTGGAATGGGTCTCTGTCTGTATCATTGCACTATCCTCCAATAATCTAAAATGACTAATCTCTTCAGGAGGCTTCGCTCATATGGGCAACCGGTAGCGACGATAAATAAACGTAAAACACACACAAGCTATATGATATTAATTATTCTAACACGAATAATAACATACATACGTGTAGAGTAAAACCAATCTCGGGTTATTCTGCTATATTACCTTGAACTATGCTGCACGCGCACCGTGTTTTGGCTACGTCATTTATACAATGCGTGTAAAGTTTTATGAATGAAAGGCACGTGATGTTTGTAAAAAATACCGTTGCAATTCACGGAAGTGAGCTATTTTTAGAATCAGATAATCTCTTGTCCATCTTGTTTTTCTGTTAAGTAACGTTTCAGTTACTATTCTGTACAGTTTTATTTGACAAAATAAATAAAATTATTGATAAGTTACAACTTGTGTTCATTTATGCACTAGATTGATATTTTCCATAAAAAATAACGTCATCACCCCTTACGCGGGAGGAAATTTCGAAAGCCAAATGCAGCGGCGTTTGAAGTAAATACTCCTTTAACATTATTAGAAGTAAGTCGTGTTAGAATCGAAATAATAAGTATCAACCGTGGTATATTGCAGAATAACCCGAGTTTGAAGTTCTTATGCGTAGAAATATACCACGAAGGCCGAAGTTATTCTGCGATATACCACGGTTGATACTTATTATTTCTTAATTTGATTTGCCTGTTATCGGAAAGTGGAATATCATGATTTTTGGAATTACACATTTTATATTTTTATATTTGATGTGTTTGGTCTATTGTATATAATGCATGCTATCATTTTTCATTTCAAACGTATTTTTGATAATTTATTCACACGCGTACTATTGTTTTTTAACTTTTAGATTATATGAAGACAATAATTATCCAAAAGTTATTTGAAGCAAACAATATAGTTAAACAATACCCCACCACCCACTGTTCACAACTTCGAAAAGCTATGTCCCCTTAAACTAGTACTATGTATTAAAACACTGTTATTGCGCCATACCGTTGTACTTGCTGTACTTTATTTTAATATTGGACTTCTCTCAATAGGCCAGAGTTTTGTATCAAAACCTATACATAAATGAACGAAATTATCAATTTTATATAGTAAGATCTTGTTATATATAAGTGTGTGTTTTAATTAAGAATTAAGCAAGCTATGTAACATAGTGGCACTATGGTCGTCGCTACTCGCCTGACATAGTCCAATATTTTACATATTGGATAGTTTTCGGCTTATATCCTATACATAAACCAAAAGTGAACATAAAGCATGACTCTTCCGGGTTGCTGATTAAACATTGTGATAGTAGCGGTATTTTGGTAGTTTCAGTTGGACATATAGAAACGATATCAAAGCAATATTGCTATAGTATAGCTGGATAAACTCTCCAGATATGACTAGTGAGTGAGAAACGTTTTTGCTGCCCGATCGATTTTTATAGTTCAATGTTAAATTTTGAAACGGTTTTATAAAGCTAAGGGGATTTTGCATACCAGGAGAGATTAAAAAGGTATCGTCATGTTTCATATTTCTGTTTGTAAGATATGAGAGATGGATACGTCTGATATTCCTGCATAAACCAAGTAAGATATGTTTATTATCTAAAGATGTAAAACAATGTTGGTTTAAACAGTATTTATTCCAATAAATTTACATGTATAACACCAAAAATGTTACAAATTACATACATTGTGAATGGTTTGGATTGGAAATGCAAAACAGTGTTAACTCATATATATTCTTTGCAAGTTCTGATATTTTTTCTACTGTAATAACTTAACGCGACATTACATCGCTAAAGGCAAACATTACATATTTACGTATACTATCTAAATAGCATTGCCATTGCTACTAACAGACGAATCTGTAGTTCAGTAGTAACACGCTGGACTGGTAATCCAGGGATCGCAGGTTAGATCCCCCGTCTGACCATAAAAAAATTAACAGTCTTTCAGATGGGCCGTTAAACCGAGGTCTCGTGTCGGTGTTTACACCGTGCACGTAAAAGAACCAGAGGAGACTCTGAAATGGGTCTCTGTCTGTATCATGCATTATCCTCCAAAAATGTAAAATGACTAATCTCTTCAGGAGGCATCGCTCATATGGGCAACCGGTAGCGACGATAAATAAACGTAAAACACACACCATTGATACTACAAATTCTCCCGAAATAACTCCAACACAAACTTTCAATCAATAAACAGTGTTTTTGCGGTCTACAAACTCTCAAAAGTGAAAGTAGGATTTCATATCACGGTCAGCCAGTGGAGTCTATGCATATATAATAAACGCGTGGACATGTTTTTCCTATAACAGTGTTGTAGAATGTTAGAATTGTTTTTCATTATTAAATGACATTGCAACCCATATGGTACATTTTTGTATATTTAATATTAACCTGAGACAGATCTATATCATGGACGCATATCATTAACAAATGTTGTTTACATATATTTTATCTCTGTTTGCGTATCATGATCAGTTGTTTCGCGTGTTATCAGGTCTCAGATATTACAAATCTGATGGTGATGACACAATTCTTTGTATTGTTATTGACATATTGTATACACTGTTTTTGATAACTAAATAAGACTGTGAATAGTTACGAAACATTAATGGAGTATTCTTCGTTCTGCAACATCATATAAGTGTGCATCATATAGTGTACAACATCATATAGTGTGCACAGTAGTTATGTCCTTGTTGCTCTCTTTCATGCTGAACGATAGTATATCATAGGACATATTGCTGCTATTGCCGTCGTCCTAATCATAGTGTTATATGTTCGTTTTGCATTTCGTTTCGGCAAGAATTCATACACTAAGGAGTATGTTTTGGAATATGTAATTGTAGCCTACACGACCATGCACGCATATAGGCCTACGGCCTAATGTTGCTGTGTATTGAATATTAGTACTGATTCAATTCCGAAAGTTGCATTCAAATCTTTGATCTGAGTGGTAATTGTGTATACATGGTACACATATGTTCGCCTGTTGTAAGATATGTCTTGTGTTTGTACATACATTTGATTTACATCTGTGCTGTTTACATGTCTGTATATTTACTCCAGTCAATATTAGATTCAAATTAATTGCAAAAGTTGATATTTTCATACTGAATGAAAGCTCATATGCACATTAGTCATACAAAAAAAGTTGCACTCTACAAATGGAGCTAAATATGGAAACATATTGGGGTGAATTATTGCAAAATCTTAAAATTCAAAGACGATAAACAAAGCCCACCATACTGAATACTCTTCAATCTCCCAGTAAGTTTGCACGCGCGATATTGAAAATAAACACGGAAGTGGACCCTTGAAAAGCCGCATTGCTGTTCAATAAGAAGAGGGTAAGTTTTAAATGTAATTTATTTTATTTTACTGTGAGAGACATCCAAGAAGCAAAACATTAACCAGTCCTATATATACACATTTAATAATTTTTCGCGACAATTTTTGCAATTTGAATTTAAACATGTCTACATCCCCGTGAGGGGTTCGACATTAGAGGAAGATAGATAGATATACCTTTCATTTGCTATACACTGTGGTAAGTTGAAACAGATGCCAAAATATCGCCTTATTTATACACACATATAATCGGTATTCACTATGCACATTGTGAATTAATAAAGATGCTGCTATGTTTTTCAGAAAACTACGGAAGCGTATATATACCACATTTACACATTTTGTTTTCATTTCACAATCGTCGATAGCCTGATTAGTACGCCACTATTCAGTCTATTCTATTTAAACCTGTTATTTTCTTCTTCAACGATGTTATCTATCGCCGACGGCAGAATACTACATCTTGGAGTTGTACATGAGACCGCACGTCTATCTGTCCATTTGTAGACAGAGCCATTAAGTCATATCTAAATGTTACTTGGGAACATATAGAATTGTTTCTTGGTGGCACTGTTTGTGTTTATATTGTCCATTTGCACAGTCACTACAAGTAAGACTTAAACTGACTTCGTTTATTGGCTGTCAAAATAGTTTCAAAACGGTACACAATCTTGATCGGCAACTTCTACGACTTACTGGTGACGGATTGTGATGATAATTATACCTATTTCTCAAACCTGATATAGGGGTGGTTTATGCACATTGTATGCACGTACATAATAGTACAAATATGGCCTGAATAAGTGTCATTGAGCAAGAAAATGTGTCCTCATTGCTTACTACTATGTAATACCAGGTAGCCGATTCGAGTGTCAATTTAATAAGCTAATAGCAGTCACCACATTTAAACTAAAATAGATTAGTAGTATATCAATTGTTGGCTATTATGAGACAATGTTTTTATCAACATATATTGATATCACCATTTCGATTCATGATATCACCTATCCGGCAAATAAATTGGCGATATCATTTAATCAAATTAGTAATAGCACGTATTCAATTTGGATACGTGAAATAACCTACTCGTTAGCATGTATCTGTTTGAATAGGTGATATCACGTATTGTATTGAAAATGTGATATTATCTACTCGATTAGGTGGTGCCACCTATTATGAATGGTAATACCACCCAAGCTAAACATATATACGGCTCCCCATATGAGACAATGTGTTAACCTCAAGACATACATAGGACACTTAATGTGTACATCTTTACTTTAAATATTACCGGTTTCAAGCACAATGATCGCTATGGTTGATGTCAATACCCAACTAACATGGGAATGAACAATATAAAACCAGTAGGCAGCACATGAACGTTTGTACAGCTTGATCTGCCCGAGACAGTAAAATACACTAGGGAAGTGTTGATATTACTTCTCCTTTTGATGAGACTGATGCAGCGTTGAGAAATATTGAAACAGGAGTTACTGCGGGTGACAAAGTAAATATAGACAAGGACCAGGCAATTGGAGAAGCAATAGTGAAAGATATGGTTGGGAAATCTTCAGATACACATTTATAATGTGATATCACCTATTCAATATGTGATACAATCATATGATATAGTTGAATATGTGATTCATAGGCATAGTTCATATTCGATAGATACGAATCACATATTCAAGTATTTTATATCAACAATTTCATATTGTATATAACATTTCGACTATTTATGATAAATTGGTTCCATAATGGTACTGACATGACACTGTTGACAGATTAATATCATATGTTCGAATTGCTGACATCACACTACCGAATAAGTGTAATTGATATCAGGATATTAAATATGCGACACTTTTAGGATAAATAGTTGTAAAATGTGGATCATAATATTACTGTCTAGTACATGTTCGAAAGTGTGAGTTCAACTATTCGAAGGTTTGGAATAATTTACTAACAAACAATCATTACATTATAAAAATGCATTCAGCTTGTATAAGACAGACATGCACGTGTACTTAATTTATATAAAGCATGCAGATCTAACGTAAGTATTGATGCACTATATCCACATTTTAATCTAGTTAAATATACATGTTATATAATGTATACATAGTGGGTGGGGTAAATATACATGTTATATAATGTATACATAGTGGGTGGGGTAAATATACATGTTATATAGTGTATACATAGTGGGTGGGGTAAATATACATGTTATATAATGTATACATAGTGGGTGGGGTAAATATACATGTTATATAGTGTATACATAGTGGGTGGGGTAAATATACATGTTATATAATGTATACATAGTGGGTGGGGTAAATATACATGTTATATAATGTATAGTGGTGGGGTAAATATACATGTTATATATGTATACATAGTGGGTGGGGTAAATATACATTTATATAGTGTATACATAGTGGGGGGGTAAATATACATGTTATATAATGTATACATAGTGGGTGGGGTAAATATACATGTTATATAGTGTATACATAGTGGGTGGGGTAAATATACATGTTATATAGTGTATACATAGTGGGTGGGGTAAATATACATGTTATATAGTAGTACATAGTGGGTGGGGTAAATATACATGTTATATAGTGTATACATAGTGGTGGGTAAATTACATGTTATATATGTATACATAGTGGGTGGGGTAAATATACATGTTATATAGTGTATACATATGTGGGGTAAATATACATGTTATATAGTGTATACATAGTGGGTGGGGTAAATATACATGTTATATAATGTATACATAGTGGGTGGGGTAAATATACATGTTATATAGTGTATACATAGTGGGTGGGGTAAATATACATGTTATATAGTGTATACATAGTGGGTGGGGTAAATATACATGTTATATAGTGTATACATAGTGGGTGGGGTAAATATACATGTTATATAGTGTATACATAGTGGGTGGGGTAAATATACATGTTATATAGTGTATACATAGTGGGTGGGGTAAATATACATGTTATATAGTGTATACATAGTGGGTGGGGTAAATATACATGTTATATAGTGTATACATAGTGGGTGGGGTAAATATACATGTTATATAATGTATACATAGTGGGTGGGGTAAATATACATGTTATATAATGTATACATAGTGGGTGGGGTAAATATACATGTTATATAGTGTATACATAGTGGGTGGGGTAAATATACATGTTATATAATGTATACATAGTGGGTGGGGTAAATATACATGTTATATAGTGTATACATAGTGGGTGGGGTAAATATACATGTTATATAATGTATACATAGTGGGTGGGGTAAATATACATGTTATATAATGTATACATAGTGGGTGGGGTAAATATACATGTTATATAATGTATACATAGTGGGTGGGGTAAATATACATGTTATATAATGTATACATAGTGGGTGGGGTAAATCATGAACATACGCTATGAACGCAGAACATTTATATGCACATGCCAGAATATCTTCTATATGTATTTGCCATGTACAATGGGAGTAGTTTTCATGTATTGACAAAATTAATTAAAGACATCCATCATGCTTAAATATAACTAAAAGGGTTGACAAAATAGTGGAAAAAGAACCTGCATGAGTGTCATAAAATTAGAATGCACGTTGTCCGCCCGGCAGAAACATAAAACTAGTGTGCACGTTGTCCGCCCGGCAGAAATATAAAACTAGAATGCACGTTGTCCGCCCAGCAGAAACATAAAACTAGTGTGCACGTTGTCCGCCCGGCAGAAATATAAAACTAGAATGCACTTTGTCCGCCCGGCAGAAACAACAACGACACGGTTGTTAGTTTATACAAATTTGTTTAGCTCGATTGCGAAACAAGTTCTTACAACTTATATTAATCACTCAAGATCGCATTCCTGGTGGAATCAATCGCCATGTGTGAGAGAGAAGAGGCAATGTGGAATTTAAAAACGCACACCTCGGATAAGTTGTTCAGTTTGTGTCTTGTAATAAAGATGTGGTATTTCTTTGATTGAATCCGTCGTATTTCGTTTTCATGTATTATTAATCATATAATGTAGGTGTGCGTTTTCTATGTCCTCTAGTATAGTATCTAAATACAATGTTAGTTGTGTTCATTTGAATGTTGATATATATAAAGACGCTCATTTAGTTAAATGATCTACAACACTAGCCGCAGTTAGCTTGGGGGGTCTTCATGGCCATAACATTGTAATTAATCACTGCATATATGCATGTTTTGATATAAATTGAATAGAAATTGTCATATTATAGAAAAGTTGAACCATATTTTTTTTAATAGATGAACAGAAGAAGGTTGATAGATACATGTGTACTTGTATCCTTCTCAGAGGAGTTCAGGAAATATTGTCATCCCAGGAATCGCGCATATATATATATATATATATATATATATAATATATATATTGAAGTATGTGTGTGTGTGGGGGGGGGGTGACGTAGGTATCACATACTTGACAATTCATACATACTATATGTATGGTAAACTTAGGTACATCACATACTTGACAATGTATACATACTATCTGCATGGTAAACTTAGGAACACCACATACTTGACAATCCATACATACTATATGCATGGTAAACTTAGGTACACCACATACTTGACAATGTATACATACCATCTGCAAGGTAAACTTAGGTACACCACATACTTGGCAATCCATACATACTATATGTATGGTAAACTTAGTAACACCACATACTTGACAATCCATACATACTATATGTATGGTAAACTTAGGTGCACCACATACTTGACAATCCATACATCCTATATGCATGGTAAACCACATACTTGACAATGTATACATACTATATACATGGTAAACTTAGGTACACCACATACTTGGCAATCCATACATACCATCTGCATGGTAAACTTAGGAACACCACATACTTGACAATGTATACATACTATATGCATGGTAAACTTAGGAACACCACATACTTGACAATCCATACATACTATATGCATGGTAAACTTAGTAACACCACATACTTGACAATGTATACATACTATATGCATGGTAAACTTAGTAACACCACATACTTGACAATCCATACATACTATATGCATGGTAAACTTAGGTACACCACATATTTGGCAATCCATACATACTATATGTATGGTAAACTTAGGAACACCACATACTTGACAATCCATACATACTATATGCATGGTAAGCTTAGGTACACCACATACTTGGCAATCCATACATACTATATGTATGGTAAACTTAGGAACACCACATACTTGGCAATCCATACATACTATATGTATGGTAAACTTAGGAACACCACATACTTGACAATGTATACATACTATCTGCATGGTAAACTTAGGTACACCACATACTTGACAATCCATACATACCATCTGCATGGTAAACTTAGGAACACCACATACTTGACAATCCATACATACTATATGCATGGTAAACTTAGGTACACCACATACTTGACAATGTATACATACTATCTGCATGGTAAACTTAGGAACACCACATACTTGACAATCCATACATACTATCTGCATGGTAAACTTAGGTACACCACATACTTGACAATCCATACATACTATATGCATGGTAAACTTAGGAACACCACATACTTGACAATCCATACATACTATCTGCATGGTAAACTTAGGAACACCACATACTTGACAATCCATACATACTATATGCATGGTAAACTTAGGAACACCACATACTTGACAATCCATACATACAATATGCATGGTAAACTTAGGTACACCACATACTTGACAATCCATACATACCATCTGCATGGTAAACTTAGGAACACCACATACTTGACAATGTATACATACTATCTGCATGGTAAACTTAGGAACACCACATACTTGACAATCCATACATACTATATGCATGGTAAGCTTAGGTACACCACATACTTGACAATTCATACATACTATCTGCATGGTAAACTTAGGTACACCACATACTTGGCAATCCATACATACTATATGTATGGTAAACTTAGGAACACCACATACTTGACAATGTATACATACTATATGCATGGTAAACTTAGGTACACCACATACTTGACAATCCATACATACCATCTGCATGGTAAACTTAGGTACCACATACTTGACAATCCATACATACTATCTGCATGGTAAACTTAGGTACACCACATACTTGACAATGTATACATACTATCTGCATGGTAAACTTAGGTACACCACATACTTGACAATGTATACATACTATCTGCATGGTAAGCTTAGGTACACCACATACTTGACAATGTATACATACTATCTGTATGGTAAACTTAGGTACACCACATACTTGACAATCCATACATACTATCTGCATGGTAAACTTAGGTACACCACATACTTGACAATCCATACATACCATCTGCATGGTAAACTTAGGAACACCACATACTTGACAATGTATACATACTAGCTGCATGGTAAACTTAGGTACACCACATAATTGGCAATCCATACATACTATATGCATGGTAAACTTAGGTACACCACATACTTGACAATCCATACATACTATATGCATGGTAAACTTAGGAACACCACATACTTGGCAATCCATACATACTATATGCATGGTAAACTTTGGAACACCACCTACTTGGCAATCCATACATACTATATGCATGGTAAACTTAGGAACACCACATACTTGGCAATCCATACATACTATATGCATGGTAAACTTAGGAACACCACATACTTGACAATGTATACATACTAGCTGCATGGTAAACTTAGGTACACCACATAATTGGCAATCCATACATACTATATGCATGGTAAACTTAGGTACACCACATACTTGACAATCCATACATACTATATGCATGGTAAACTTAGGAACACCACATACTTGGCAATCCATACATACTATATGCATGGTAAACTTAGGAACACCACATACTTGGCAATCCATACATACTATATGCATGGTAAACTTAGGAACACCACATACTTGGCAATCCATACATACTATATGCATGGTAAAGCTAAGTTGTTAATCGTGATATTAAAATACATGTATGACGAATAGAAAATGACAAATAACAACACACTGAATGATAAAACTGGGGGATATTGCAGAGGCTTAGCTAAGCCCAATGTAATATATATATGCAACACATTTAGGTTCTCCGGGAAAAGATTTCCCATGAACGTCTGTGATGCAATCTGGAGCCATTTCCCGCCAACAAAAAAGTTGAGTTTGCCTGTTAAATACTCATAGTTCAAGTTACCAACTCTCGACCGATTTTCGGACTTGAATTGTTTTGAAAAGCAATGTTTGCATTCAATGAATACTATTAAAACTATTTCCGTATTATTATACTAACCTTATACTGACATGTTCGACCTATTTTCTGTTGGTTACTTGTGAAATATGACGTATTGTAGCAAGTTTAATACTGGTATGTTTGAATTACAACGACAATGTTAGAGGGAACCAATTCTCGACCTTGACCTACGAAGCTAATTGTGCCGAATATACAATCTGAAATCGTTTGCCCATTTGAGCGACGGGAAATTTACCTAACAACACCTTTCCTAGGCAGGCTCCAGCGGTTGAACAGTGCTTGGTGCACCAACCTCCGCAAGAAACTGCCAATTGTTTTCATATAAATGAGACACGGTCTGAGCGGGGCTCAAACCCGTGATCATCAGTGATGATAGATTACAGTGGTGTACAAGTCAGCGACATTAACCACTCGACCACTGAGGCGGACTATATATTCAAACAAGTTAATATATAAACATAAATCAAATATAGATCTACTAAACTCAAACCGAATAACACCTAGACAGTGCATTGAACCGTTAATTAACATTTCACAAATACGTGCTCTATGCACCTAGCATGTTTTATACGGTTTTAGTTTCCCTGTAGGCATGGTTATCTGTAAAACAACAAAAACAATCCAATTACCCTACCATTATAAAAGTAAAAAGTAAAGTAAAGTGTTTGTTTATTATAGTGTCACCCCTATTTAAAGGGCCAGCCATTTCTGACTTATGAGACACCTCTTTTTATGAACATCAGTACTTCCCGAATCCTATGCTTGTATGCCAGGCGCCAGGCTGGTAGGCAATCGGTAACCATTATTTAACAGGCTGGCGGCTCACCAACCGGCCATATCAGAACGAACCCCTGACGAGATTCGAACCTTCGACCTCCCGCTCCGTAGGCGGACGCCTTAACCACTGGGCTACGGTATGTAGAGTTCCGGTTATATACTACTCGATTAAACATGTGCATAACATCCCACACGTCATAAATGGAGCACAGCTAATTACATGGGCGGGGTTACTACTGGATTACGAAATCCGTGTTCAGTTAAATTCTATGGAGATATGCTTAGATTTTGTCTTCTGATATAAATAGTTATGTACAACATTGTAATACTTACCACATTTCAGTTTGAATCTCCTCGCTGGAACAGGTAGACTGTGATTCTAAAAATGTTCGTCTGCAATGGTAGACTTCAAGTCGAGGCAAGAATGTTTGACCTATGCCACATTTTATAACCGGAAGCTGAGTTTAACAACATCAAAACAATTGGATTTATTGCAGTAATCTGTGGGAATATTAAAAATAGTCGAGAATTGGTAGCGATCGAGTATTGGTAGCACGAGTCTACTTTATTAGAACATGATTTTCCCACTTTTTCTTGTCTTTTAAATAATTCGCAAGCTGGCCAACAACTAAACAAATCGACAATCACACTGAATAGATCATAGATGAACTGATTAGTAGTTACCTCTTAGAAAATGTAAAACAATGACATGAATGGGTAAAAAATACATATCCATTAGTACAATGATCATCATTGTTAAACACTCTGCCGATCAATGCAGGATTAGAAAATAACATATTTAAATGTTCTTCTGTTTGCCTTAAATTAAAGCGACACTACATCGGTGAAAACGCAAATGTATGCAGAATGCAATTTGCTATTATATGGTATAATATTTTTCCAAATATTTGCCTCAAAAACTGAGTATTTCAACAAATAAACAAACGTCGTACGCGGTTTGTTGCCATAACAAAATAATGTAAATAGGGTCGACATGCATGCGTAATACAACGCATTTATCCTGAATAACTACTACTATATAAATAAACACACGAGGTATGGTTCATATTTACCGTGCTATCTCAAATGTGTGCCTATGCATATTTATTTGTAGACTAATCTTAGTTAAATTATCTCTAATCGAAAGTATCGCGTGTTTAGTATTGACTCCAATGACAAACAAATGTCAATTCAGGAGCGCGGATGGCCGTTATATGAAATCCTACTTTCACTTTGAAAGTTTGTATACCACAAAAAACACTAGCTGTTTATTGACTCAATGTTAGTGTTCGAATGTATTCAGAAGAATGTGTGGTAGCTATGCATTTATACGTGAAAAAATGCATTGTATTTGCTTTTTGCAATGTAATGTCGCCACAGAGGTGCGACAGATACAGCATGTTCCAAAGGATAACTGTCTTTCATTCTAATCCTTTTTCTGTATTTTGATATGTGTGATGTTTGCATTGTTCAATATGTATTATATTGGGAAGTAAAATATGTTTAAACTAAAGGATAACTCGTAGATCAGTGTACACATTACTGTCTAAAAGCAAGCGTCGTTCCAAACGGAACAGATCAGAACAATTATTCACACTTGTGTATAGTACATCGTCAAATATATATACACATTACATATAAATACAAAACCACATTGATTTGCTTAGCCTGGATGATCACTGATTATATGTACACTATGTGTTGGTTTGGATGATCACTGATTATATGTACACTATGTGTTGGTTTGGATGCTCACTGATTATATGTACACTATGTGTTGGTTTGGATGATCACTGATTATATGTACACTATGTGTTGGTTTGGATGCTCACTGATTATATGTACACTATGTGTTGGTTTGGATGCTCACTGATTATATGTACACTATGTGTTGGTTTGGATGATCACTGATTATATGTACACTATGTGTTGGTTTGGATGATCACTGATTATATGTACACTATGTGTTGGTTTGGATGCTCACTGATTATATGTACACTATGTGTTGGTTTGGATGCTCACTGATTATATGTACACTATGTGTTGGTTTGGATGCTCACTGATTATATGTACACTATGTGTTGGTTTGGATGATCACTGATTATATGTACACTATGTGTTGGTTTGGATGATCACTGATTATATGTACACTATGTGTTGGTTTGGATGATCACTGATTATATGTACACTATGTGTTGGTTTGGATGATCACTGATTATATGTACACTATGTGTTGGTTTGGATGATCACTGATTATATGTACACTATGTGTTGGTTTGGATGTCACTGATTATATGTACACTATGTGTTTGATGCTCACTGATTATATGTACACTATGTGTTGGTTTGGATGCTCACTGATTATATGTACACTATGTGTTGGTTTGGATGATCACTGATTATATGTACACTATGTGTTGGTTTGGATGATTGTTTAGACATCAATGTATGGCACCACAACCCTTGGCTTGCTAGCGATTCATAGTAAATTTTAAATCACATTACAGTCAGACCTGTCATGGTTTGTGGTCACCTCCATTAAGCAGCCAACCTGTATAAAGTAGTCAGTCTCCAGATTCTAAATATGTTGTTTTATTATACATTTGTCCTCTACTAAGCAGCCACTTACTGTGGTTCCCGTGGATGGCTGCTTAAGACATGTTCGACTGTATTTAGATTAGCACGTAGACCCGTTTAAGCAAGTGTGTGAACTGTTCTATCCACAGGCACAAGACACACTCATTTGTATGTACTACTATGGTAGTAATTTTACTACTATAAGACAATAGGAAAC
This sequence comes from Archivesica marissinica, assembly GCA_014843695.1. Taxonomy (NCBI): domain Eukaryota; kingdom Metazoa; phylum Mollusca; class Bivalvia; order Venerida; family Vesicomyidae; genus Archivesica; species Archivesica marissinica. Next base: position 35,860,741 of record CM026395.1, read on the forward strand.
AAAACAATCATTATGTCTTGTGCCCGTGGTCTATCCAGAACGTCGTTTTTATGTATGATCCCTGTTGATTGGATATTACCCACTGTCCCCAATACTACGGCGTTGGTTATCTTTAAGCATACAAATGTAAAACAGTGCTACTTAAGTTTAATGTTTTTAATGATCATGTTGTTTCTTGCATGTAACCTGATTAAAAATAAAATGATACCGTGTATATGTCTGTCAGTACGTAGATAATTAGAGGTTATTACGTGGCTAGTTTCAAATAAGCATAGGTACCACACGAGATAACTTGAGTGCGAGACCGAGTGCGCATGCGTTATTTTCTCAGGAACTAGTTATGATATTACGCTTTTTCTGGTATGATACGGCCACGTGACCGTATCAAACAACCAAGCGTAATATCAGACTGGATAGTACAGCGTATCAACCTGGGTGGTAGACAGTATTGAGGTAGGCAAATAACGGCAACAATAGGCTAAGATTCATATCTAAGTAATACTTTATTATAATGGCACGTGTATCATAATCAACAAGTGATACAATAAACATAAAGCAGAAACACCTGGGTCCAACTAGGCCTATATTCTATATGATAGAAAATGAATTTCATTTCCTTTTAGTCTGTCCGAAATTTAAAGATTTAAGAAGAAAATATTTAAAACGTTATTTTTGTTCTTGGCCTAACATGCATAAATTCTTATCTCTAATGACTTGTCAGTCACAAACACAGATCTTAAACATTGCTAAGTATATTTATTATGCAAATCACAAAAGAAATCAATAAATAATTACCATCATTCCTTACATTGCTATTATACTGTTATATTTCATGCTTCTCTGTAAACTAAACTAAAATATATGTGAAGCTATAAGCATCTTCTGATGTTTAATGCAATACAGATTGTATTGTATTGTATATTCTATCTAAGCTTGATCATATATACATTTCGAATCTAATAATACATTATGAAATTAAATACAATGATGAGGTAAAAATAAGGTTTCTTTCAAATGAGTAATCAGCATATATGTCTGGTATCGTGAACTATTTAAAACATCATAGTTCACGGTGGCAAGGATATACACATGCTGATTTTCACGTATAAGTCTGGTATTTTATCATTTTCTGTGCTGCACCGTATCTTTCTTATGTATCCGAAATATGGGGGCCTCGTGTGATGGATGACACGTCATAAAACGCAGAAATTACCACACATAGTCAGTACGTATCATGAACGGCTGTTGCACGGAACGTTCACATGCTTCAATGACATACACGTATATACTATCTAATTCGGATGAATGCATGCATAGTGTAGCCAAACTATAGTGAACACAATGTGCTCACTCATCACACAAAGCGAGTATGTAATGTGTCAACATGTGTGTTTTTCTCTTATAAACCGAATATATTGCCAATCTTACGATGAATGGAGTGTTATATGTTTATCTTATATATTGTATATTATATGAAGACAATGCGTCAATACCTCTTATAATATGTATTTTATACGTAAAGTGATGGAAGTATTTGTACAGTATCATGATAATACCCTCGAAATTATGGCACCGTATACATCTAGATGCATACATCACCGCATCATGTTTACAATGTTGTGTGCATAGGCGGATTAAACTGTTTACATGTATATAATAAATTAATAATACATAATGCCTGTAAGATCCTGCGATTCTCCAGATTGTTGACAAACTTCACAATACTTGAATAAAATTACAAATGTGTAGAGATAGTTTTAAATGTTTATACATTACGATTGCTATGCACACTCCTGGCAACGCTAAACCGACAGACACGGGCGCTGCACGCTCCTGGCAGCGCTAAACCGACATAGCTTTGGGCATTGCACGCTCCTGGCAGCGCTAAACCGACATACACGGGCACTCCACGCTCCTGGCAGCGCTAAACCGACATAGCCTTGGGTACTCCACGCTCCTGGCAGTGCTCAACGGACATATCATTGGACACTGCACGCATAGGAGTATAGAACTCGATGCCAGAGTAGTTGTGAGGTGTTTCATTATTGTGTATATAACTCGATCTCACAGAAGTTGTGGGGAGGTTTATTAGTGTGGGATGTAGGAGCAGATCCCCCAGAAGTTGTGGGGAGGTGTATTATTGTGGGATGTAGGAGCAGATCCCCCAGAAGTTGTGGGGAGGTGTATTATTGCGGAATGTAGGAGCAGATCCCCCAGAAGTTGTGGGGAGGTGTATTAGTGTGGGATGTAGGAGCAGATCCCCCAGAAGTTGTGGGGAGGTGTATTATTGTGGGATGTAGGAGCAGATCTCCCAGAAGTTGTGGGGAGGTGTATTATTGTGGAATGTAGGAGCAGATCTCCCAGAAGTTGTGGGGAGGTGTATTATTGTGGAATGTAGGAGCAGATCTCCCAGAAGTTGTGGGGAGGTGTATTATTGTGGAATGTAGGAGCAGATCTCCCAGAAGTTGTGGGGGGGGGGTATTATTGTGGAACGGTATGCTAATAGAACTCGAAGTTGTTGGTTAATTGGTATGTTTGAATTTACTTAATTGACATAATTCGACGTATAGCACAATATGCTGCAAAATCATGTCCTATCAAAATGTCATGCTCATCCTCACTCATGTAAAACCTATAGGGAATCTTGGCGTTGTTCCGGGTCTAACATAGTGCATTGTAACACGGCCAGACACATAGGTTGGTAATGCGATATAACAGATCATATTTTAATTGAAACATTAAATGTAGAGTCACAAAATGTCTTAAATCTGATATTATTCACGAAATTTATATCTTTACATAACTGAAATTGCAATCTTTTTCTTAGCGTACAAATGAAAGAGTAAACGCCCAAATACATTAATAATACGATGATGAACATATTATGCATTGTTAGGTTACAAAAAGACAGGTTGGAGGAATGTAGACCTTGTTACATATCAGGCAAGACCAAAAACAGTATTTTTTGTTTGTATAATATACGTTTGTAGACAAAATATAGGGCTTCATGGAATAAATAACAATCAGCATTTATTGTTTACAAAATTACCTGAAATATATACATGTATGATATTCAGTTGACGTATGGAGGAAGGGCCGTAACTAATGTTGCTAGAACTTGTGGCCCGACTCGTTTGCCTTTTTTTAATGTGTCATGTCTTGTATTCACGTGTATATGTAAAACGAATCGAGCAATAAAATAGGATTAGTTTATACAAATTTATTTTAGCTCGATTGCGAAACAAGTTCTTACAACTTATATTAATCGCTCTAGAGACCTCATTCCTGGACCCTGATGTAATCGATCGTCATGAGGGAGAGAGAAGACGCAATGTGGAATTTAAATGTCTTACACCTGAAGCGAACGCACTACCACTGCGCTATTACGACTTCCACGAAATATGATTAAACTAAACTACGGATTCAACATGATGTATTAGTAAACAAATCTCTTGCATATTTAATTTTCAAAATGATCGCTCCTATGTGCTTGATTGTTCCTCCCCCCGGGCATTCACCCGGTCGACCTCCTCACAGTGTGCACGGTCGAGGCACATCTCGCAGCAGCGTAGAACGTTGGGATTTTCTTGTTGTCTACCTTGCAACAAGGCACACACGCTTCACCGTCGCTGTTTTATGGACGTGGTGGAATTATGGACCGAGATGATAAGATGTCTTTTTAATTTTTTAAATGTTATTTAAGTTTAATTAACGTCGCTACCGGTTTCCCATTTGAGCGACGGGCAGTTTACCTAACAACACCTTTCCTGGGCAGGCTCCAGCGGTTAACCAGTACTTGGTGCACCAACCTCCGTAAGAAACTGCCAACTTTTTCATATAAATGAGACACGGTCTGAGCGGGGACAAGTGTCTAACTGCCAGATCCGTTTATATATGTGCTGCTGCGGGGTGACCAGTGGGGGGAGTGTGACCCTTTTCGATAGAGATCACACACACGCAGGGCTTGTCACCCTGGACCACAGTCGCTTGGGTCTGGACAAGTTGTTTCGGGTTGTTTAAGAACATTTTGATAACCATAGGCTTGACGCTATATACATACAACACTTTTAGGCCATATCCACGCATATTTAAGAGACATCCGAGTATGTATGGTACATAGCCGACGTAGGAATAAAACTCTACTTAGAGAGACACACTAGGGGTCTTCCCCAACCAATAATAGCTGCTTTCTTATTTTTCCATTTTTCAATAATAGATTACTCAGATTTGTGTACAATTTTGAAGACTGCGCACAAGATAACAATTTATTTTGTGAAATTAGTGTTTGTAAATTACCTCTTTTTGTGTATTTTAATAATGAATTTCAAAATGATCAATACCTCTGTATGTAAATGGTGGTTTATTAAAGTTAACACTGGTATAGATTTGCAAATGAATTATAATTTTATTCTATTCTATTACATTGAAGTAATATAATCATAGCATATAGATCTATAGCGATACGCTAATTAAGTCTGGGTGGAGGGTTTAGTAATAGCATGGCCTAGCAAAATAGCCAGGTAACATGTACAAGAAAACGACAGCTCTATTAACTTGAATACGAAACAAGTTCTTACACTATTGTTTAATTGCTCTCGATACATCATTCCTGGTGGAATCTATCGCTGTGAGGGAGAGAGAAGAGGACATTTGGAGATATGTGTCTTGCCTAAGAACACCACCACCATGGTTCTGGTGGGCTCGAACTCGCAACCCATCGTTTACGAGGTGGACACTGTATCCATTACACTGTGGAGGCCCCACACTTGATTCAGCACCACCCTACATTCTGTCCCCAGATTCAGCACCACCCTACATTCTGCCCCCTGATTCAGCACCACTCTACATTCTGCCCCCTGATTCAGCACCACTCTACATTCTGTCCCCTGATTCAGCACCACTCTACATTCTGTCCTATGATTCAGCACCACTCTGCAGTCTGTCCCCTGATTCAGCACTACTCTACATTCTGCCCCCAGATTCAGCACCACTCTACATTATGTCCCATGATTCAGCACCACTCTGCAGTCTGTCCCCTGATTCAGCACCACTCTACATTATGTCCCCTGATTCAGCACCACTCTACATTCCGCCCCCAGATTCAGCACCACTCTACATTATGTCCCATGATTCAGCACCACTCTACAGTCTGCCCCCTGATTCAGCACCACTCTGCAGTCTGTCCCATGATTCAGCACCACTCTATAGTCTGCCCCCTGATTCAGCACCACTCTACAGTCTGCCCCCTGATTCAGCACCATTCTACATTCTGCCCCCTGATTCAGCACCACCCTACATTCTGCTCCCTGATTCAGCACCACTCTACAGTCTGTCCCCTGATTCAGCACCACTCTACATTATGTCCACTGATTCAGCACCACCCTACATTATGTCCCCTGATTCAGCACCACTCTACATTCTGTCCCCAGATTCAGCACCACTCTACCGTCTGTCCCCTGATTCAGCACCACTCTACATTATGTCCTCTGATTCAGCACCACTCTACAGCCTGTCCCCTGATTCAGCACCACTCTACAGTATGTCCCCTTATTCAGCAACACTCTACATTCTGCCCCCTGATTCAGCACCACTTTGCAGTCTGCCCTGATTCAGCACCACTCTACATTATGTCCTCTGATTCAGCACCACTCTACAGTCTGTCCCCTGATTCAGCACTACTCTACAGTATGTCCCCTTATTCAGCAACACTCTACATTCTGCCCCCTGATTCAGCACCACTTTGCAGTCTGCCCTGATTCAGCACCACCCTACATTCTGCCCCCTGATTCAGCACCACTCTACATTCTGCCCCCAGATTCGGCACCACTCTACATTCTGTCCCATGATTCAGCACCACCCTACATTCTGCCCCCAGATTCAGCACCACTCTACATTCTGCCCCAAGATTCAGCACCACCCTACATTCTGCCCCCTGATTCAGCACCACTCTACATTATGTCCCATGATTCAGCACCACTCTACATTCTGCCCCCAGATTCAGCACCACTCTACATTATGCCCCCTGATTCAGCACCACTCTACATTCTGCCCCCTGATTCAGCACCACTCTACATTATGTCCCATGATTCAGCACCACTCTATATTATGTCCCCTGATTCAGCACCACTCTACATTCTGTCACCTGATTTAGCACCACTCTACATTATGTCCCCTGATTCAGCACCACTCTACATTATGTCCACTGATTCAGCACCACTCTACAGTATGTCCCTTGATTCAGCACCACTCTACATTCTGTCCCTGATTCAGCACCACTCTACAGTCTGCCCCTGATTCAGCACCACTCTACATTCTGCTCCCTGATTTAGCACCACTCTACATTCTGCCCCCTGATTCAGCACCACCCTACATTATGTCCTCTGATTCAGCACCACCCTACATTCTGCCCCCTGATTCAGCATCACCCTACATTATGTCCCCTGATTCAGCACCGCCCTACATTATGTCCTCTGATTCAGCACCACCCTACATTCTGTCCCCTGATTCAGCACCGCCCTACATTATGTCCTCTGATTCAGCACCACCCTACATTCTGTCCCCAGATTCAGCACCACCCTACATTCTGCCCCCTGATTCAGCACAACTCTACATTCTGTCCCTGATTCAGCACCACCCTACATTCTGCCCCCTGATTCAGCACCACCCTACATTATGTCCCCTGATTCAGCACCACCCTACATTATGTCCTCTGATTCAGCACCACCCTACATTATGTCCCCTGATTCAGCACCACCCTACATTATGTCCTCTGATTCAGCACCACCCTACATTCTGTCCCCAGATTCAGCACCACTCTACAGTCTGTCTCTTGATTCAGCACCACTCTACCGTCTGCCCCCTGATTCAGCACCACTCTACATTATGTCCTCTGATTCAGCACCACTCTACAGCCTGTCCCCTGATTCAGCACCACTCTACAGTATGTCCCCTTATTCAGCAACACCCTATATTATGTCCTCTGATTCAGCACCACCCTACATTCTGTCCCCAGATTCAGCACCACTCTACAGTCTGTCTCTTGATTCAGCACCACTCTACCGTCTGCCCCCTGATTCAGCACCACTCTACATTATGTCCTCTGATTCAGCACCACTCTACAGCCTGTCCCATGATTCAGTACCACTCTACATTATGTCCCATGATTCAGCACCACCCTACATTCTGCCCCCTGATTCAGCACCACCTACATTCTGCCCTGATTCAGCACCACTTTGCAGTCTGCCCTGATTCAGCACCACTCTACATTATGTCCTCTGATTCAGCACCACTCTACAGTCTGTCCCCTGATTCAGCACCACTCTACAGTCTGTCCCCTGATTCAGCACTACTCTACAGTATGTCCCATTATTCAGCAACACTCTACAGTATGTCCCCTTATTCAGCAACACTCTACATTCTGCCCCCTGATTCAGCACCACTTTGCAGTCTGCCCTGATTCAGCACCACCATACATTCTGCCCCCTGATTCAGCACCACTCTACATTCTGTCCCCAGATTCGGCACCACTCTACATTCTGTCCCATGATTCAGCACCACCCTACATTCTGCCCCCAGATTCAGCACCACTCTACATTCTGCCCCCAGATTCAGCACCACCCTACATTCTGCTCCCTGATTCAGCACCACTCTACATTCTGTCCCCAGATTCAGCACCACTCTACATTATGTCCCCTGATTCAGCACCACTCTACAGTCTGTCCCCTGGTTCAGCACCACTCTACATTCTGCCACCTGATTCAGCATCATTCTACATTCTACCACCAGATTCAGCACGACTCTATAGTATGTCCCCTGATTCAGCACCACTCTACATGTCCCCTGATTCAGCACCACTCTACAGTCTGCCCCCTGATTCAGCACCACTCTACATTCTGCCCCTGATTCAGCACCACTCTACAGTCTGCCCCTGATTCAGCACCACTCTATATTCTGCCCCTGATTTAGCACCACTCTACATTCTGCCCCCTGATTCAGCACCACCCTACATTATGTCCTCTGATTCAGCACCACCCTACATTCTGCCCCCTGATTCAGCATCACCCTACATTATGTCCCCTGATTCAGCACCGCCCTACATTATGTCCTCTGATTCAGCACCACCCTACATTCTGTCCCCAGATTCAGCACCACACTACATTCTGCCCCCTGATTCAGCACAACTCTACATTCTGCCCCCTGATTCAGCACCACCCTACATTCTGCCCCCTGATTCAGCACCACCCTACATTCTGCCCCCTGATTCAGCACCACCCTACATTATGTCCCCTGATTCAGCACCACCCTACATTATGTCCTCTGATTCAGCACCACCCTACATTATGTCCCCTGATTCAGCACCACCCTACATTATGTCCTCTGATTCAGCACCAACCTACATTCTGTCCCCAGATTCAGCACCACCCTACATTCTATCCCCTGATTCAGCACCCTCTACATTCTGTCCCCTGATTCAGCACCACTCTACATTCTGCCCCTTGATTCAGCACCACCCTACATTCTGTCCCCAGATTCAGCACCACTCTACATTCTGCCCCCTGATTCAGCACCACTCTACATTCTGTCCCCTGATTCAGCACCACTCTACATTCTGCCCCCATGATTCAGCACCACTCTACATTATGCCCCCTGATTCAGCAACACTATACATTATGTCCCATGATTCAGCACCACTCTACATTCTGTCCCCTGATTCAGCACCACTCTACATTATGTCTCCTGATTCAGCACCACTCTGCAGTCTGTCCCCTGATTCAGCACCACTCTACAGTCTGTCCCCTGCTGTCACCTGATTCAGCACCACTCTGCAGTCTGCCCCCTGATTCAGCACCACTCTACATTCTGCCCCCAGATTCAGCACCACTATACATTATGTCCCATGATTCAGCAACACTATACATTATGTCCCATGATTCAGCACCACTCCACATTCTGTCCCCTGATTCAGCACCACTCTACATTATGTCTCCTGATTCAGCACCACTCTGCAGTCTGTCCCCTGATTCAGCACCACTCTACAGTCTGACCCTG
>CM026395.1:35870788-35899594 GCA_014843695.1 Archivesica marissinica
CCCCCAGATTCAGCACAACCCTACATTATGCCCCATGATTCAACACCACTCTACATTCTGTCCCCTGATTCAGCACCACCCTACATTCTGCCCCCTGATTCAGCACCACTCTACATTATGTCCCCTGATTCAGCACCACTCTACAGTATGTCCCCTGATTCAGCACCACTCTACAGTATGTCCCCTGCTGCCACCTGATTCAGCACCACTCTACATTCTGTCCCCTGATTCAGCACCACTCTACATTCTGTCCCCTGATTCAGCACAACCCTACATTCTGCCCCCTGATTCAGCACCACTCTACATTCTGCCCCCAGATTCAGCACCACTCTACATTATGTCCCATATTCAGCATCATTCTGCAGTATGTCCCCTGATTCAGCACCACTCTACATTCTGTCCCCTGATTCAGCACCACTCTACATTATGTCCCCTGATTCAGCACCACTCTACATTCTGCCCCCTGATTCAGCACCACTCTACATTCTGTCCCCTGATTCAGCACCACCCTACATTCTGCCCCCTGATTCAGCACCACTTACAGTCTGTCCCTGATTCAGCACCACCCTACAGTCTGCCCCTGATTCAGCACCACTCTACATTCTGCCCCTGATTCAGCACCACTCTACAGTCTGCCCCTGATTCAGCACCACTCTACATTATGCCCCCTGATTCAGCACCACTCTACATTCTGCCCCCTGATTCAGCACCACCCTACATTATGTCCTTGATTCAGCACCACCCTACATTATGCCCCCTGATTCAGCACCACCCTACATTCTGTCCACACAAACCCCCACAACCCTGATTCAGCACCACTCTACATTCTGTCCCCTGATTCAGCACCACTCTACATTCTGCCCTCTGATTCAGCACCACTCTACATTCTGCCCCCTGATTCAGCACCACTCTACAGTATGTCCCCTGATTCAGCACCACTCTACAGTATGTCCCCTGATTCAGAACAACTCTACATTCTGCCCCCTGATTCAGCACCACTCTACATTATGTCCTCTGATTCAGCACCACTCTACAGTCTGTCCCCTGATTCAGCACCACTCTACAGTCTGTCCCCTGATTCAGCACTACTCTACAGTATGTCCCATTATTCAGCAACACTCTACAGTATGTCCCCTTATTCAGCAACACTCTACATTCTGCCCCCTGATTCAGCACCACTTTGCAGTCTGCCCTGATTCAGCACCACCATACATTCTGCCCCCTGATTCAGCACCACTCTACATTCTGTCCCCAGATTCGGCACCACTCTACATTCTGTCCCATGATTCAGCACCACCCTACATTCTGCCCCCAGATTCAGCACCACTCTACATTCTGCCCCCAGATTCAGCACCACCCTACATTCTGCTCCCTGATTCAGCACCACTCTACATTCTGTCCCCAGATTCAGCACCACTCTACATTATGTCCCCTGATTCAGCACCACTCTACAGTCTGTCCCCTGATTCAGCACCACTCTACAGTCTGTCCCCTGATTCAGCACCACTCTACTTCATGTCCCAGATTCAGCACCACTCTACATTCTGCCCATGATTCAGCACCACCCTACATTCTGCCCCCTGATTCAGCACCACTCTACATTCTGCCCCCAGATTCAGCACCACTCTACATTCTGCCCCTGATTTAGCACCACTCTACATTCTGCCCCCTGATTCAGCACCACCCTACATTATGTCCTCTGATTCAGCACCACCCTACATTCTGCCCCCTGATTCAGCATCACCCTACATTATGTCCCCTGATTCAGCACCGCCCTACATTATGTCCTCTGATTCAGCACCACCCTACATTCTGTCCCCAGATTCAGCACCACCCTACATTCTGCCCCCTGATTCAGCACAACTCTACATTCTGCCCCCTGATTCAGCACCACCCTACATTCTGCCCCCTGATTCAGCACCACCTACATTCTGCCCCCTGATTCAGCACCACCCTACATTATGTCCCCTGATTCAGCACCACCCTACATTATGTCCTCTGATTCAGCACCACCCTACATTATGTCCCCTGATTCAGCACCCCCTACATTATGTCCTCTGATTCAGCACCACCCTACATTCTGTCCCCAGATTCAGCACCACTCTACATTCTGTCCCTGATTCAGCACCACTCTACATTCTGTCCCCTGATTCAGCACCACTCTACATTCTGCCCCCTGATTCAGCACCACTCTACATTCTGTCCCCTGATTCAGCACCACTCTACATTCTGCCCCCAGATTCAGCACCACTATACATTATGTCCCATGATTCAGCACCACTCTACATTCTGTCCCCTGATTCAGCACCACTCTACATTATGTCCCCTGATTCAGCAGCACTCTGCAGTCTGTCCCCTGATTCAGCACCACTCTACATTCTGCCCCCAGATTCAGCACCACTATACATTATGTCCCATGATTCAGCACCACTATACATTATGTCCCCTGATTCAGCACCACTCTACATTATGTCTCCTGATTCAGCACCACTCTGCAGTCTGCCCCCTGATTCAGCACCACTCTACATTCTGCCCCCTGATTCAGCACAACCCTACATTCTGCCCTATGATTCAGCACCACTCTACATTCTGCCCCCAGATTCAGCACCACTATACATTATGTCCCATGATTCAGCACCACTCTACATTATGTCCCCTGATTCAGCACCACTCTACATTCTGCCCCCTGATTCAGCACCACTCTACATTCTGCCCCCTGATTCAGCACCACTCTACATTCTGCCCCCTGATTCAGCACCACTCTACATTCTGCCCCCTGATTCAGCACCACTCTACATTATGTCCCATGATTCAGCACCACTCTACATTCTGCCCCCAGATTCAGCACCACTCTACATTCTGCCCCCTGATTCAGCACCACCCTACATTCTGCCCCCTGATTCAGCACCACTCTACATTATGTCCCATGATTCAGCACCACTCTACATTCTGCCCCCAGATTCAGCACCACTATACATTATGCCCCATGATTCAGCACCACTCTACATTCTGCCCCCAGATTCAGCACAACCCTACATTATGTCCCATGATTCAGCACCACTCTACATTCTGTCCCATGATTCAGCACCACTCTACATTCTGCCCCCTGATTCAGCACCACTCTACATTCTGCCCCCTGATTCAGCACCACTCTACATTCTGCCCCTGATTCAGCACCACCCTACATTCTGTCCCATGATTCAGCACCACTCTACATTCTGTCCCATGATTCAGCACCACTCTACATTCTGCCCCCTGATTCAGCACCACTCTACATTCTGTCCCATGATTCAGCACCACTCTACATTATGTCCCATGATTCAGCACCACCCTATATTATGTCCCATGATTCAGCACCACTCTACATTATGCCCCCTGATTCAGCACCACCCTACATTATGTCCCATGATTCAGCACCACCCTACATTCTGCCCCCTGATTCAGCACCACCTTACATTCTGTCCCATGATTCAGCACCACCCTACATTCTGCCCCCTGATTCAGCACCACTCTACATTATGTCCCATGATTCAGCACCACTCTACATTCTGTCCCATGATTCAGCACCACTATACATTCTGCCCCCTGATTCAGCACCACTCTACATTCTGTCCCATGATTCAGCACCACTCTACATTCTGTCCCATGATTCAGCACCACCCTACATTCTGTCCCCTGATTATGTCCTAACTATCAAGTTAATACTCTCACGTGTTACACAATGTTACACCGATGTATGTTCACAGTAGACGTAAAGACGTTTTCACAAAGAAGCTACACACACTTCATGGCTACATGTCATTCTATTAATTAATTACAGTGTGTGTTTTACGTTTATTTATCGTCGCTACCGGTTGCCATTATGAGCGACGCCTCCTTTTAGATATTTGGAGGATAGTGCAATGATACAGACAGTGACCCATTCCAGAGTCTCCTCTGGTTCTTTTATGTGCACGGTGTACAGCACCGACACGAGACCTCGGTTTAAAGTCCCATCTGAAAGACTGTTAATTTTATTATGGTCAGACGAGGGATCGAACCTGTGATCCCTGGATGACCAGTCCAGCGTGTTACCACTGGACTACAATATCCGTTTGTGTACTAATTACAAAAGGATATTATCACAATTTATAATAACACCTACTAGTTTACGGATTTGCATTAACATACATTGTCATGGTATGGTACATATGCTATGTCATATCACGCCGTCAATAGATACGGGTATGGCATGAATTAGCATGAATCCGAATCATTGTATGGTACATGTAATATAACTATTAAAAAATGATAATTATTAATAAAATATTTCTTTTTTTTCCACTCCGTAAATTCAATCTTTCAATGTCTACATCTGATTTGAATGTTACATATTTTCGCGACCGCATCTCTGTAAATATTTTGCCGATTTTTGGTGGATTTTGACCGTTTAAGGTTTTGGTGGCCGCTGGCCGGAGATGAGAGGTGACCGCTCAACAGAGGTGTAATATATAGGAAAATCGCTCGGAGGTAATAAAAGTGACCGTTTACCGGAGGTGACCGTTCACCGGAGGTGACCGTTAGTGGAGGTTCCACTGTACATGTATATGCTATGTTAATTATATCACGCCGTCAATAGATATGGGTATCGCATGAATTAGCATGAATCCGAATCAATGAAAGAAGGTAATATTATTTCATTAAATATTTTAGAAAATTATTTTATGTTGGGATACTATTTAGAAGTTTGACGAGAAGATGGCCTTATGTGCATTGGCCCCGGGTCACAGTCAACATTGACAGATAGGAGGTATTATGCATGTAAATGTAGACGGTGTGCTGGATACGCCGTATTCATGTTGTTATGATCGCTTGACGCATGTCGTTTCAGTGTCTTGACCTTATATATTTGACCTTATCTTTTAATTAATGAACATAATTTTGTTGAAATAATGTTTTATTGGAGTGATTTATTTTCGAAATATTTTATCAATTAAAAAAATAGCATCGGCTATTGGAATTGGTAGTTTTAATTAACTTGATTCTGGCTTTTTAGTTGGATTAATATATTTGATTCCATTGACATGTAGTTGGGATTATGTTTTCAAGGACGCAGTGTGAGTTAAGTGAATCAATAGAAGTTTTTTCAATTAACATGGCGTAGCTGAAATCATTTGTACAAGCAGACGCAATATCTTTTAGCTGGGCTCACTATAACACGGAATTAGATTGCTGCATCAGTATAACACGGAGTTAGATAGCTGTATTAGTATACCACGGAGTTAGATAGCTGCATCAGTATAACACGGAGTTAGATAGCTGCATCATTATAACACGGAGTTAGATTGCTGCAAAGGATAAATAAAACGCTATGGAGGTAGGATGCATATTTTTACAAATGACTTGTGTCAGGATAACTTTAAAGTAATTGCATTATAATTCGTGATGAGACCAGACACACCAGGACAAATGATCAACGTACACAGACATATCCCTTATGATAAACTGACTCTGCTCTTTAAATTAATTGTCGTCTCCGCTTCCTCCTCAAATTTCTACTTTTATAACTTCCTTTATATATACTCGTCCATATATACTTAAAGCGACAATACATCGGTGAAAATGCAAATGTCTGCAGAATGTAATTTCGTATTATATGGTATATTCCCCCCCCAATATTTTCCTCAAAAACTGAGTATTTCAACTAATAAACAAGCGTCGTATACGCGATTTGGTGAAATAACAAAATAATGTAAATACATTCATGCGTAATATAATGCGTTTATCCTGAATAACACGATTGATCCTACATACGTACCGTTATATCTCACATGTGTGCCTATGCATATTTATTTGTAGACTAATCTTAGTTAAATTATCTCTAAACGAAAGTATCGCGCGTTTAGTATTGACTCCAATGTCAAACAAACGTCATTTCAGGAGCGTGGATGACCGTTATATGAAATCATACTTTCACTTTTGAAAGTTTGTAGACCACAAAACACTGTTTTTTGATTCAATGTAATGTTCGAATGTATTCAGAAGAATTTGTATTAGCAATGCATTTATACGTGAAAACATGCACATTATTTGCTTTTTGCGATGTAATGTCGCTTTAAGGACAAACGTTTTGCACGGGTATTTTTTATATCAGCAATTAAAGTCAATAACAAGCAGTACCACATGAACTATTATGTAATCTAACTTGTCAAGTTGGTCAAAATAAATTGTGGTTAATATTATTAGGGTCAGAATTGGGAATCGAACCTGTGATCCATGGAATCGAGGTCCGATGTGTCAACACTTGACCACTGACTCGTTTTTGCACCTTCATCCACCTGATACAATATGAGGAGTTTGGCACAGAACCACTGTACATTTTTGTGAAGTGATAGATAACCTTTATTCCCATCTGCGCATCATGACGATCATAATGTGAACCATTGAACACAAGCCACACAGCTGCGGCCCGGCTGCCAGATCTATAAACATGAGAAAATCTACCCGACTTACTTAAAAAAATGGGGGTTGCTCAAATTAAGTGTCATACTAATACAATTTTCAAAGCATCACAACACAGGTGTGTGCGTATGATTCAACAAGTGAAAACAGCGATATCTACGGGCGTGGCATTATTTATGTATTTATACTTATTTAAGTATCTTCAATGTACATTAATTTATTCATACTACACAACATAGTATGTACAAAGTCCGGTACTCTCGAAATACTTGTAAGATACTATTGTACACAGACGTTATCACAAATGTGTATCGTCATTGCTATATTTACTAGAGTCTGTGAATTGCTGTCTTTAAGCTGATTTCATTCATATTTTGAAGATACCCATACAAGTCATATCCATTGGCGTAGCTTCCTATAGGCCGTGTACGCCGTGCCTACACCCCGACATATCGAAAAAATAAAAATGCCAAATCTGCAACAAAAATCGGGAGGCCAGGATTAAAGTATATACGCTATAAATAGGGGACGACCCCCGGACCCCCTCCTGTCTTAAGTTTTAATTTGGCCTACACATCGATTCCAGCCAAGCTACGCCCCTGCTATCTGCACATTGTTAGATAGATTAATTGTCATTCATCGTCTCATTCCCCTTTTCTACTCTACTAGCCAATAACATCACCGTATTCCATAACATATTATATATTCCAACACGACCTAGCTAATAACATACATACTTGTAGAGTAAAATCTACCTCGGGTTATTCTGCAATATACCTACCTTGAACTATGCTACGCGCGCACCGTGTTATGGCTATTCCATTTATACAATGCGTGTAAAGTTTTATGAATGAAAGTCACGTGATGTTTGTAAATATTACCGTGGGAATTCGCGGAATTGGGCTATTTTTAGAATCAGATAATCTCTTGTCCGTCTTGTTTTTCTGTTAAGTAACGTTTCAGTTACTATTCTGTACAGTTTTATTTGACAAAATAAATAAAATTATTGATCAGTTACAACTTTTGTTCATTTATACACTAGATTGATATTTTCCATAAAAAATAACGTTATCACCCCATACGCGGGAGGAAATTTCGAAAGCCACATGCAGCGGAGTAACACGGCGTTTGAAGAAAATACTCCTTTGATTCTCGTCTAAAATTATTAGAAGTAAGTCGTGTTAGAATCGGAATAATAAGTATCAACCGTGGTATATCGCAGAATAATCGCGATGGTATTATAGGATGCGATGGTATTATAGGATGCGATGGTACATAGGATGCGATGGTATATATGGTGCGTTGGTGTATAGGATGCGATGGTATATAGGATGCGATGGTATATAGCATGCGATGATATATAGGATGCGATGGTATAGGATGCGATGGTATATAGGATACGATGGTATAGGATGCGATGATATATAGGATGCGATGGTATATAGGATGCGATGGTATATAGGATGCGATGGTATATAGGATGCGATGGTGTATAGGATGCGATGGTATATAGGATGCGATGATATATGGGATGCGATGGTATAGGATGCGCGATGGTATATAGGATATGATGGTATATAGGATGCGATGGTATATAGGATGCGATGGTATATAGGATACAATGGTATATAGGATGCGATCGTATATAGGATGCGATGGTATATAGGATGCGATGGTATATAGGATGCGATAGTATATATGATGCGATGGTATATAGGATGCAATGGTATATATGATGCGATGGTATATAGGATGCGATGGTATATATGATGCGATGGTATATAGGATGCGATGGTATATAGGATGCGTGGTATATAGGATGCAATGGTATATAGGATGCGATGGTATATATGATGCGATGGTATATAGGATGCGATGGTATATAGGATGCGTGGTATATAGGATGCAATGGTATATAGGATGCGATGGTATATATGATGCGATGGTATATATGATGCGATGGTATAGGATGCGATGGTATATATGATGCGATGGTATATATGATGCGATGGTATATAGGATGCAATGGTATATAGGATGCGATGGTATATAGGATGCGATAGTATATATGATGCGATGGTATATAGGATGCAATGGTATATAGGATGCGATGGTATATAGGATGCAATGGTATATAGGATGCAATGGTATATAGGATGCGATAGTATATAGGATGCGATGGTATATAGGATGCAATGGTATATAGGATGCGATGGTATATAGGATGCGATGGTATATAGGATGCAATGGTATATAGGATGCGATAGTATATAGGATGCGATGGTATATAGGATGCAATGGTATATAGGATGCGATGGTATATAGGATGCAATGGTATATAGGATGCGATAGTATATAGGATGCGATGGTATATAGGATGCGATGGTATATAGGATGCGATGGTATAGGATGCGATGGTATTATAGGATGGATGCGATGGTATAGGATGCGATGGTATATAGGATGCGATGGTATATATGATGCGATGGTGTATAGGATGCGATGGTATAGCATGCGATGGTATATGGGATGCGATGGTATATGATGCGATGGTATATATGATGCGATGGTATATAGCATGCGATGGTATATAGCATGCGATGGTATATGATGCGATGGTATATAGGATGCGATGGTATATAGCATGCGATGGTATATAGGATGGATGCGATGGTATATAGGATGCGATGGTATATAGGATGGATGCGATGGTATATATGATGCGATGGTATATAGGATGCGATGGTATATAGGATGCGATGGTATATATGATGCGATGGTATATATGATGCGATGGTATAGGATGGGATGGTATATAGGATGGATGCGATGGTATATATGATGCGATGGTATATAGGATGCGATGGTATAGGATGGGATGGTATATAGCATGCGATGGTATATAGGATGCGATGGTATATAGCATGCGATGGTATATAGGATGGATGCGATGGTATATAGGATGCGATGGTATATAGGATGCGATGGTATATAGCATGCGATGGTATATAGGATGGATGCGATGGTATATATGATTCGATGGTATATAGGATGCGATGGTATAGGATGGGATGGTATATAGGATGCGATGGTATATAGGATGCGATGGTATAGGATGGGATGGTATATAGGATGGATGCGATGGTATATATGATGCGATGGTATATAGGATGCGATGGTATATAGGATGCGATGGTATATAGGATGCGATGGTATATAGCATGCGATGGTATATAGGATGGATGCGATGGTATATAGGATGCGATGGTATATAGGATGCGATGGTATAGCATGCGATGGTGCATAGGTGATTGTGGTTCAAATATACGTTAGGTGTTAAGGCGTTTGTGGTTCATAGATACGTTTAGGTGCTAACATGATTGCGGTTCATAGATACGTTTATGGGCTAAGGTGCTATCAATATGCTTTGGCTAATTTATATTTCTTTTCAGTTTCCGGAGCTTATGTAATCTACAGAACCACGTGAATTAGTTAGAATGGGGGAGAACACTATGCTCAACTCCGCCCACAACTTTGGTATTTATTCAAAGTCGGGGAAAAGGACCATATTTCAGGTAAAGCAAACATTGAATCAAACTCATTGATCCTTGCACGTACCAATTA
Source organism: Archivesica marissinica (assembly GCA_014843695.1). Lineage (NCBI taxonomy): Eukaryota > Metazoa > Mollusca > Bivalvia > Venerida > Vesicomyidae > Archivesica > Archivesica marissinica. The sequence continues at coordinate 35,880,854 of CM026395.1, forward strand.
CATGATCGTAATAATTAATATAACATAGTAATACTACTAATTATAGAGATTACTGTATAACTGATAACACTGAAGGCCGTAAGTTTCAGCTCTGGCTTAAAGGAGACTAGATGAGGTTTCAACTGCATTTCTTTGCATATTTTGTTTATTGACAGCTGATAACAGAGCATACTTTCGGATTGTTTCTACCCAAGAACATGCTTATGAAAAGTGACCAAGCCGTGTTGCTTGCAGCAGCCTTGGAATGAAAGGACTTCATTCATGAACAATGAAGACAAATCAATACAAGACCGTCCATGAATATCAAGATAAATCAATACAAGACCGTCCATGAACACCAAGATAAATCAATACAAGACCGTCCATGAACATCAAGATAAATCAATACAAGACCGTCCATGAACAACACAGATAAATCAATACAAGACCGTCCATGAACAACACAGATAAATCAATACAAGACCGTCCATGAACAACCAAGATAAATCAATACAAGACCGTCCATGAATATTAAGATAAATCAATACAAGACCGTCCATGAATATCAAGATAAATCAATACAAGGCCGTCCATGAACAACACAGATAAATCAATACAAGACCGTCCATGAACAACACAGATAAATCAATACAAGACCGTCCATGAATATCAAGATAAATCAATACAAGACCGTCCATGAACACCAAGATAAATCAATACAAGACCGTCCATGAACACCAAGATAAATCAATACAAGACCGTCCATGAACAACACAGATAAATCAATACAAGACCGTCCATGAACAACACAGATAAATCAATACAAGACCGTCCATGAACAACCAAGATAAATCAATACAAGACCGTCCATGAATATTAAGATAAATCAATACAAGACCGTCCATGAATATCAAGATAAATCAATACAAGGCCGTCCATGAACAACACAGATAAATCAATACAAGACCGTCCATGAACAACACAGATAAATCAATACAAGACCGTCCATGAACAATCAAGATAAATCAATACAAGACCGTCCATGAATATCAAGATAACTCAATACAAGGCCGTCCATGAACACCAAGATAAATCAATACAAGACTGTCCATGAACAACACAGATAAATCAATACAAGACCGTCCATGAACAACACAGATAAATCAATACAAGACCGTACATGAACAATAAAGATAAATCAATACAAGACCGTCCATGAACAACACAGATAAATCAATACAAGACCGTCCATGAACACCAAGATAAATCAATACAAGACCGTCCATGAACAACACAGATAAATCAATACAAGACCGTCCATGAATATCAAGATAAATCAATACAAGACCGTCCATGAACAACACAGATAAATCAATACAAGACCGTCCATGAACAACACAGATAAATCAATACAAGACCGTCCATGAACAACACAGATAAATCAATACAAGACCGTCCATGAACAACACAGATAAATCAATACAAGACCGTCCATGAACAACACAGATAAATCAATACAAGACCGTCCATGAACAACACAGATAAATCAATACAAGACCGTCCATGAACAACACAGATAAATCAATACAAGACCGTCCATGAACAACACAGATAAATCAATACAAGACCGTCCATGAATATCAAGATAAATCAATACAAGACCGTCCATGAATATCAAGATAAATCAATACAAGACCGTCCATGAACAACACAAATAAATCAATACAAGACCGTCCATGAACAACACAGATAAATCAATACAAGACCGTCCATGAACAATCATGATAAATCAATACAAGACCGTCCATGAACAACCAAGATAAATCAATACAAGACCGTCCATGAACAACCAAGATAAATCAATACAAGACCGTCCATGAACAACCAAGATAAATCAATACAAGACCGTCCATGAACAATCAAGATAAATCAATACAAGACCGTCCATGAACACCAAGATAAATCAATACAAGACCGTCCATGAACACCAAGATAAATCAATACAAGACCGTCCATGAACAACACAGATAAATCAATACAAGACCGTCCATGAACAACACAGATAAATCAATACAAGACCGTCCATGAACAACCAAGATAATCAATACAAGACCGTCCATGAATATTAAGATAAATCAATACAAGACCGTCCATGAATATCAAGATAAATCAATACAAGGCCGTCCATGAACAACACAGATAAATCAATACAAGACCGTCCATGAACAACACAGATAAATCAATACAAGACCGTCCATGAGCAATCAAGATAAATCAATACAAGACCGTCCATGAATATCAAGATAAATCAATACAAGGCCGTCCATGAACACCAAGATAAATCAATACAAGACTGTCCATGAACAACACAGATAAATCAATAGAAGACCGTCCATGAACAACACAGATAAATCAATACAAGACCGTACATGAACAATAAAGATAAATCAATACAAGACCGTCCATGAACAACACAGATAAATCAATACAAGACCGTCCATGAATATCAAGATAAATCAATACAAGACCGTCCATGAACAACAAGATAAATCAATACAAGACCGTCCATGAACAACACAGATAAATCAATACAAGACCGTCCATGAATATCAAGATAAATCAATACAAGACCGTCCATGAACAACACAGATAAATCAATACAAGACCATCCATGAACAACACAGATAAATCAATACAAGACCGTCCATGAACAACACAGATAAATCAATACAAGACCGTCCATGAATATCAAGATAAATCAATACAAGACCGTCCATGAACAACACAGATAAATCAATACAAGACCATCCATGAACAACACAGATAAATCAATACAAGACCGTCCATGAACATCAAGATAAATCAATACAAGACCGTCCATGAACAACACAGATAAATCAATACAAGACCGTCCATGAACATCAAGATAAATCAATACAAGACCGTCCATGAACAACACAGATAAATCAATACAAGACCGTCCATGAATATCAAGATAAATCAATACAAGACCGTCCATGAACAACACAGATAAATCAATACAAGACCATCCATGAACAACACAGATAAATCAATACAAGACCGTCCATGAACAACACAGATAAATCAATACAAGACCGTCCATGAACAACACAGATAAATCAATACAAGACCGTCCATGAATATCAAGATAAATCAATACAAGACCGTCCATGAACAACACAGATAAATCAATACAAGACCGTCCATGAATATCAAGATAAATCAATACAAGACCGTCCATGAATATCAAGATAAATCAATACAAGACCGTCCATGAACAACACAGATAAATCAATACAAGACCGTCCATGAACAACACAGATAAATCAATACAAGACCGTCCATGAACAACACAGATAAATCAATACAAGACCGTCCATGAACAACACAGATAAATCAATACAAGACCGTCCATGAATATCAAGATAAATCAATACAAGACCGTCCATGAATATCAAGATAAATCAATACAAGACCGTCCATGAACAACACAGATAAATTAATACAAGACCGTCCATGAACAACACAGATAAATCAATACAAGACCGTCCATGAACAACACAGATAAATCAATACAAGACCGTCCATGAATATCAAGATAAATCAATACAAGACCGTACATGAACAACACAGATAAATCAATACAAGACCGTCCATGAACAACACAGATAAATCAATACAAGACCGTCCATGAACAATCAAGATAAATCAATACAAGACCGTCCATGAACAACCAAGATAAATCAATACAAGACCGTCCATGAACAACCAAGATAAATCAATACAAGACCGTCCATGAACAACCAAGATAAATCAATACAAGACCGTCCATGAACAACCAAGATAAATCAATACAAGACCGTCCATGAACAATCAAGATAAATCAATACAAGACCGTACATGAACACCAAGATAAATCAATACAAGACCGTCCATGAACACCAAGATAAATCAATACAAGACCGTCCATGAACACCAAGATAAATCAATACAAGACCGTACATGAACACCAAGATAAATCAATACAAGACCGTCCATGAACAATCAAGATAAATCAATACAAGACCGTCCATGAACAATACAGATAAATCAATACAAGGCCGACCATGAACATCAAGATAAATCAATACAAGACCGACCATGAACAATACAGATAAATCAATACAAGGCCGTCCATGCACAATAGAGATAAATCAATACAAGGCCGTCCATGAACAATCAAGATAAATCAATTCAAGACCGTCCATGAACAATACAGATAAATCAATACAAGACCGTCCATGAACAATAAAGATAAATCAATACAAGACCGTCCATGAACAATAAAGATAAATCAATACAAGACCGTCCATGAACAATACAGATAAATCAATACAAGACCGTCCCTGAACAATAACGATAAATCAATACAAGGCCGTCCATGAACAATAAAGATAAATCAATACAGGACCGACCATGAACACCAAGATAAATCAATACAAGGCCGTCCATGAACAATCAAGATAAATCAATTCAAGACCGTCCATGAACAATAAAGATAAATCAATACAAGACTATCCATGAACAATACAGATAAATCAATACAAGACCGTCCATGAGCAATCAAGATAAATCAATACAAGACCGTCCATGAATATCAAGATAAATCAATACAAGGCCGTCCATGAACACCAAGATAAATCAATACAAGACTGTCCATGAACAACACAGATAAATCAATAGAAGACCGTCCATGAACAACACAGATAAATCAATACAAGACCGTACATGAACAATAAAGATAAATCAATACAAGACCGTCCATGAGCAACACAGATAAATCAATACAAGACCGTCCATGAATATCAAGATAAATCAATACAAGACCGTCCATGAACACCAAGATAAATCAATACAAGACCGTCCATGAACAACACAGATAAATCAATACAAGACCGTCCATGAATATCAAGATAAATCAATACAAGACCGTCCATGAACAACACAGATAAATCAATACAAGACCATCCATGAACAACACAGATAAATCAATACAAGACCGTCCATGAACAACACAGATAAATCAATACAAGACCGTCCATGAATATCAAGATAAATCAATACAAGACCGTCCATGAACAACACAGATAAATCAATACAAGACCATCCATGAACAACACAGATAAATCAATACAAGACCGTCCATGAACAACACAGATAAATCAATACAAGACCGTCCATGAACAACACAGATAAATCAATACAAGACCGTCCATGAATATCAAGATAAATCAATACAAGACCGTCCATGAACAACACAGATAAATCAATACAAGACCGTCCATGAATATCAAGATAAATCAATACAAGACCGTCCATGAATATCAAGATAAATCAATACAAGACCGTCCATGAACAACACAGATAAATCAATACAAGACCGTCCATGAACAACACAGATAAATCAATACAATACCGTCCATGAACAACACAGATAAATCAATACAAGACCGTCCATGAACAACACAGATAAATCAATACAAGACCGTCCATGAATATCAAGAAAAATCAATACAAGACCGTCCATGAATATCAAGATAAATCAATACAAGACCGTCCATGAACAACACAGATAAATTAATACAAGACCGTCAATGAACAACACAGATAAATCAATACAAGACCGTCCATGAACAACACAGATAAATCAATACAAGACCGTCCATGAATATCAAGATAAATCAATACAAGACCGTACATGAACAACACAGATAAATCAATACAAGACCGTCCATGAACAACACAGATAAATCAATACAAGACCGTCCATGAACAATCAAGATAAATCAATACAAGACCGTCCATGAACAACCAAGATAAATCAATACAAGACCGTCCATGAACAACCAAGATAAATCAATACAAGACCGTCCATGAACAACCAAGATAAATCAATACAAGACCGTCCATGAACAACCAAGATAAATCAATACAAGACCGTCCATGAACAATCAAGATAAATCAATACAAGACCGTACATGAACACCAAGATAAATCAATACAAGACCGTCCATGAACACCAAGATAAATCAATACAAGACCGTCCATGAACACCAAGATAAATCAATACAAGACCGTACATGAACACCAAGATAAATCAATACAAGACCGTCCATGAACAATCAAGATAAATCAATACAAGACCGTCCATGAACAATACAGATAAATCAATACAAGGCCGACCATGAACATCAAGATAAATCAATACAAGACCGACCATGAACAATACAGATAAATCAATACAAGGCCGTCCATGCACAATAGAGATAAATCAATACAAGGCCGTCCATGAACAATCAAGATAAATCAATTCAAGACCGTCCATGAACAATACAGATAAATCAATACAAGACCGTCCATGAACAATAAAGATAAATCAATACAAGACCGTCCATGAACAATAAAGATAAATCAATACAAGACCGTCCATGAACAATACAGATAAATCAATACAAGACCGTCCCTGAACAATAACGATAAATCAATACAAGGCCGTCCATGAACAATAAAGATAAATCAATACAGGACCGACCATGAACACCAAGATAAATCAATACAAGGCCGTCCATGAACAATCAAGATAAATCAATTCAAGACCGTCCATGAACAATAAAGATAAATCAATACAAGACTGTCCATGAACAATACAGATAAATCAATACAAGACCGTCCATGAACAATAAAGATAAATCAATACAAGACCGTCCATGAACATTCAAGATAAATCAATACAAGACCGTCCATGAACAATAAAGATAAATCAATTCAAGACCGTACATGAACATTCAAGATAAATCAATACAAGACCGTCCATGAACAATAAAGATAAATCAATACAAGACCGACCATGAACATCAAGATAAATCAATACAAGGCCGTCCATGAACAATACAGATAAATCAATACAAGACCGTCCATGAACAATAAAGATAAATCAATACAAGGCCGTCCATGAACACCAAGATAAATCAATACAAGGCCGTCCATGAACACCAAGATAAATCAATACAAGGCCGTCCATGAACAATACAGATAAATCAATACAAGACCGTCCATGAACAATAAAGATAAATCAATACAAGGCCATCCATGAACAATACAGATAAATCAATACAAGGCCGTCCATGAACAATAAAGATAAATCAATACAAGACCGTCCATGAACAATCAAGATAAATCAATACAAGACCGTCCATGAACAATCAAGATAAATCAATACAAGACCGTCCATGAACAATCAAAATAAATCAATACAAGACCGTCCATGAACAATCAAGATAAATCAATACAAAGTCTCCGTTTAACACACAATCTAGGCCAATACAAGACCGTCGATAAACAATAAAGATAAATCAATACAAAGTCTCCGCTTAACACACAATCTAGGCCAATACAAGACGTCGATAAACAATAAAGATAAATCAATACAAAGTCTCCGCTTAACACACAATCTAGGCCAATACAAGACGTCGATAAACAATAAAGATAAATCAATACAAGACCGTCGATAAACAATAAAGATAAATCAATACAAAGTCTCCGCTTAACACACAATCTAGGCCAATACAAGGGTTTCGATGACAAGTCAGTCTAATTGACTACATAGCCTTTCCCAATCTATAAGTTACATGATTCTATTTTCTGAAGACCCGTGCTTGCAGCTGATCTACGGTCTTGTATACTTTTCAGATTGACTTTTCGTATAAAAGAATCAGTTTGATTGAGAGAGGAAAGATTTCAAAATCCTACGACTTTAGTAACCTTGAACAGTATGATTCTGAGGTAAGGTAGTGTATATATATAATTCTGAGATAAGGTAGCATGCAGGAGCGTTTAATGTTTACATAGCTCAACATCCAGGAGTGTTTAATGTTTACATGACGCAACATTCAGGAGTGTTTAATGTTTACATGACGCAACATTCAGGAGTGTTTAATGTTTACATGACGCAACATTCAGGAGTGTTTAATGTTTACATGACGCAACATTCAGGAGTGTTTAATGTTTACATGGCGCAACATTCAGCAGTGTTTAATGTTTACATAGCTCAACATTCAGGAGTGTTTAATATTTACATGGCGCAACCTTCAGGAGTGTTTAATATTTACATGACGCAACATTCAGGAGTGTTTAATATTTACATGACGCAACATTCAGGAGTGCTTAATATTTACATGACGCAACATTCAGGAGTGTTTAATGTTTACATGGCGCAACATTCAGGAGTGTTTAATGTTTACATGGCGCAACATTCAGCAGTGTTTAATGTTTACATGGCGCAACATTCAGCAGTGTTTAATGTTTACATGGCGCAACATTCAGCAGTGTTTAATGTTTACATGGCGCAACATTCAGGAGTGTTTAATGTTTACATGACGCAGCATTCAGGAGTGTTTAATACAATATCCAAGCAAGTTTAAAAAGTGACCCCGTCACCATCAAAGCCATACACTGTCAGTGGCGTCACCATCAAAGCCATACACTGTCAGTGGCGTCACCATCAAAACCATACACTGTCAGTGGCGTCACCATCAAAGCCATACACTGTCAGTGGCGTCACCATCAAAGCCATACACTGTCAGTGGCGTCACCATCAAAGCCATACACTGTCAGTGGCGTCACCATCAAAGCCATACATTGTCAGTGGCGTCACCATCAACGCCATACACTGTCAGTGGCGTCACCATCAAAGCCATACAATGTCAGTGGCGTCACCATCAAAGCCATACACTGTCAGTGGCGTCACCATCAAAACCATACACTGTCAGTGGCTTAAGAAGTTTTTGTTTGTTTTGGTTTCTGAACCTGAAATCATTTGTCCATATCCCAGGTGTCGGTGCGTGAATATTATATTTTTGTAGTAAAACCACACATGATAGGAATTAACAATAGGAAACCAGAATAATATACATCTAATTTTGACTTAATTGTTTTATTATGTATAATATGTTATATTATAATTTGTTAATTAAATATTTCAGGATAATCTGCATATTGTTATTCGCTTCTGTAACAACAAGACATTAGAGTTTGACGCGGACACAGCAGAAGAGAAGTACACCATATGTCGTCTGCTGGGAATCATTCTTGGTTCCGAGACATTTGATTCGAATGGTGAGATTCAAACATGTTTTCAATAGCGCAACCCTCCGCAACAACCATCAACCATTTCTCCCACGGCAAAGGGGCGGCTACCGTTTCGTGGGAGTTGCACCCCTACGCAGAGATACACAGATGACATTTTTATTTAAATTTATTTAGCGTCACTACAGGTTGCCCATTCAGGTTACCTAACAACACATTTCGTGTGCAGGCTCCAGTGGTTAGCCAGTACTTCGTGCACCAACCTCCGTAAGAAATTGCCAACTTTTTTCATATAAACGAGACACGGCCTGAGCGGGGCTCGAACCCGTGACCATCAGTGATGATGTCATTTTTATACTACCGCCGGCAAGGGACCACAACTGTAACGTGTTTCAGCGAAAATGATCACAGTATACGTCGGACGGTGTTATTGATATAGTGGTCTGGGATTGGTTGAACAGTTGTTGATACATGAACTGGTTGGCTGAGTAGGTATTGGTATCCAGGAATCGCAGGTTCGATCCCCCGTCTGGCCCTAATAAAATTAACAGTATTTCAGATGGGACGTTAAACCGAGGTCCCGTACACGTAAAAAACCCAGAGGAGACTCTGGAATGGGTCTCTGTCTGTATCATTGCACTATCCTCCAAAATCTAAAATGACTAATATCTTCAGGAGGCGTCGCTCATATGGGCAACCGGTAGTGACGATAAATAAATGTAAAACACACAGAGTAGGTATTGCCAGCAATAGCGAAAATGACTTCTAAATATTAAAATACAATATATGAGCTGCATTTTGGGAAATTTTAGAATATTTGCATACTATTTGGTGACATAAACAGCATAATATTATTATAAATACAGGTGTCAGTGCAACATTCAACACCAACTTACCTTCAGAGTAGGGGGTGGGTACATTTAGTGCGAAATTAAAAAAAAGCGCAATTGGTCAACCCCATTGAAATTTGACATTTTTCTGTGGCTCAAAGGCCAGTCTGTTGAAAACTACTGTCTTTTGTGCCAAACTATTTTTGGAAAAGTTTTAATGGCACTGTGTGTTATAATGGTAAACTATGTGTTAAACTATTTATTTTACAACGATTGCGAAGCAAGTGTTAACAACTTATATGAATCACTCTCGTTGGCGCGGATGAAAGCGTAAATGTGGTTATTCATGTGGGAGGAAACCGGAGTACCCGGAGAAAATCCACCTGTCCGACCTGGCGACCACCGTACCATCTTACATACTTCCCGGTCCGAGGATCGAACCCGGGTTGCATTGGTGAGAAGCGAGCGCGCGTTAGTGGTTACACTGCGCTAATCGGACAGCCTTCATGGACTGATATTTGAACATTGTGAAATACATGTTTCAAATGTCGCTTCCTGGTTGCTAGTAGATTACACAATTCAACGTTTTGAAACGAGTCGGATATTATATAGCACTAAAAAGTATTATATTTCTGAAACTTAAGTTATTATTTGCGGCGCTAAATATGGTCGGATGCAACCTGAAGCATTTAGTTGACGTATATTAATATCAACAATAAAACTTACCCAGCCTCAACCTATGCGAATTTATAACCGTTTTACGCATTTCAACATAAAACCATCAGACTATAACATTACAAGTATGAACGAATCTGGTTCGCTCGTTTTTTGCGTCGCTCATATGGGCAACCGGTAGCGACGATAAATAAACGTAAAACACACAATCGGGTTTGCTCAGACCGTGTCTCATTTATAGGAAAAAGTTGGCAGTTTCTTACGGAGATTGGTGCACCAAGTACTGGTTAACCGCTGGAGCCTGCCCAGGAAAGGTAAACTGTCCGTCGCTCAAATGGGAAACCGGTAGCGACGTTAAATAAACTTAAATAAAAAATCCGTTTTGGGAGCTTTGCCATTTCAGAAAGTGGGTGGTGTGATTGTGTCTGTAATACAATACTAATATCTATTATTATCGGGAGTTCCCCCAATGTGCGATTACCAATTTAAAAAAAACATGGTATTTTGTCATATGTTTTCGCGTAGAGTGATGGAACTTATGCTCGGCGTAAATCTCACATATAATGACCAGTATAAAATGTTAATTGCACTTGCCGTATATTATTATTTTATTAAGTCGTGAAAACAACTTTCAAAAAACTCTTGTTGACAGTTTTAGCTTCATCGCCTGACCTTGCTGCTCAATGCAGCTATCACAACGGTGTTGGGTCGAAATAGTGTATTTCTATTTGAATTTTTAAGATGTATCTATATTATATAGTTGCTTGTATCTTAAGCTGTATGTTATCCTTAAATTGTTAAAACTATGAACACAATGTATTAATTTTATTTTTGTCTTTTAGGTGCTCGCTTTAACATGTTTTAATTATGCTATGTCCTGTGTTGTATTCATGTTTAAACCAACTTTTATTTCTTAGCTGTTTTTTCTTATGTTTTGATTATAATATATGTTTGTCGGAAAAATAGCTTATTAGCTAATGTTATTTGTAAATGTAATCCGACGTTAAATAAAGCTTCTTGTATCTTGTATCTTGTACACCCGTTTATATGGGGAACTCAATACATCAGGGCACCTATGCACGGCGTATTTGTTTGTTTTTATGTATCTATCATAACTTGTTGAATAACTTATTTTGATATAGTACATCATTGAATAAAAACACTTATATAGAAACTATTTTTCGGGTTAGGTGTAGATTTTTTATATTCAGATAGCTATCTGAATTGGTCATACACTGTATCAGTTTCGGTGGAAATATTCTCCCAATGATTTGCTTGTTTATATTCGTCTGCTGCACCAGTCACGTGACAGTTGCACAAGGCTACCGATACACGTAACTGAATGCTATTGAACAATGCTTCAGTTCTGTCAGCGACATTAGCCTAGAACTATATACATATTTTAAATATGGATGTAAATGGACAACTACGCCGAGAATAGGAATACGCCGAGCATAGGTTCCACCAATATTTGTAAGAATTTGATTTCCGTCTCTATATTCGTGCATCGCCATTCTTCAATAAACAGTTTATAAGCAGAGCATCTTAAAACCATCATAGTAACAATCCCAAGCAAGGCTAAAACCTAGTAACAAATGAATACTTACTGAAGCCGCAGTGTTTGTGTTGCAGGTAGCTATGGGCGGGAGACTGGAGGTCAGACATCACAGCTGAGTACAATCAAACAGATCATAAAGGAAGGCGTCCTGGACAAGAAGGGAAACACGAAGATACCCACATGGTCGAGGTACAACTCTCATAACCCAGTCTATCCCGACCACCTATCTATATTAGTGTATCGTGTGGCGTCCAGTGGTAGAGCGTCGGATTTGGAATCGAACGGTCCCGTGTGAGATCGGTCAGGCCACGTATGTAGCAATGAGCAATGCACCTCACACACATTGAGTACATAGTACTGGTTAATCGCTATGGTCGGCTAAGCCTGCCCAGGGAAACATGTATAACCCCCGCGAGGGGTTTGACATTAATGGAATCCACGTCATCCACGATCATTCTATGACATACGTACTTATAGAAGTACAGTCAAACCTGTGTTAGTGGTCACGTCCATTAAAGCAGCGAACCTGTATTAAGCAGCCAGATTACAGATTTCCAATATGTTGTTTTGTTAGACATTTGCCCCCCATTAAGCAGCCACTTTGTGATAAGCAGCCACTTTCCGTGATTCCCCTGGCTGGCTGCTTATGACAGGTTTGACTGTATTAATCTGCAACATGATAACCGAAAGGTAGAAATGGAGCATACACTGGAGGATATAACGTAATACATTCCATTTAACTCGTATTTCCCTGGTGCATGTCCCACAAGTCACATATACCTCGATGCAAGGGTATTTATATCATCTGGTTCGTTATCAGTACTAGTTGGAGTTCGAGCCCCGCTGGAGCCCTTACGATTGTGCCCTTAGGCAAGGCATTTAAATTCCACGTTGCCTCTTCTCTCTCCCTCATGGCGATGGATTACACCAGGAATGAGGTCTCGACAGCGATTAATATAAGTTGTAAGAACTTGTTTCGCAATCGAGAAAAATGCGTGAACGTTCTGTGTAATTGCATAAACTCGGATGTATTAAATTACTTTAAAATTATCGGTGTAGTACGTTGAGGATAACTTGACAGTGACGTCACTCAATATTTACTCCCGTTGGCTATGTCCACAACACAAGACTCAATCGGCTTAAAAATCAGTAAACGGTGTTTCGGATTAAAAATACAAAATACATTATCATAATATCGATAACAGTAAATTTACATGAATTACCTGTACTGATAGGTATAGCCCTTGTACGTCACTGTCAAGTTACCCTAAACATACAGTATTATACCATACTATACCCCAACGATAACGTGATTCCCGCGAAAAAGATAGCACAGGCTAATATTATTATAACGGGTAAAAAGAAGTTTATTATCATTTATGTATGCATTACTTGGCACACAGGATTATTTATTACACCCTACGTATTGATTTGGCTTATTCCAAACCTATTTATAGTAATGCTTGTAAATATAACGTTATCGTTGGGCCATAGTACTTATCTTATAAAGTAAAGTGTTTGTTTATTATAGTGTGTCATCCTATTTAAAGGGCCAGCCATTTCTGACTAATGAGACACCCCTTTTTATGAACATACTATCGGCACTCCTGAAATTAATGTATTTTAAAACTTTATTTATTTTACAACGATCGCGAAACAAGTTTTAACAACTTATATGAATCAGTCTCGTTGTTGAAATTAATTTGAGCAGTGTACTAACTAGTATATATGTACCTACGTTGTTGGATAAAAAGGTATCAATGCGTTAAACAAATTCATACAGACGGATCTGTAGTCCAGTGGTAACACGCTGGACTGGTAATCCAGGGATCGCAGGTTCGATCCCCCGTCTGGCCCTAATAAAATTAACAGTCTTTCACATGGGACTTTAAACCGAGGTCTCGTGTCGGTGCTCTACATCGTGCACGTAAAACCAGAGGAGACTCTGGAATGGATCTTTGTCTGTATCATTGTACTATTCTCCAAAAATCTAAAATGATTAATCTCTTCAGGAGGCGTCGCTCATATAGGCAACCGGTAGCGACGATAAATAAACGTAAAACACACACATTGGTTATATTGTATGCTTATATAGTATGTGAGTATGTGAGTACGGTCATGGGCACACTGTCGACACTTATTTTCCAGGCGACGGTTACAGGTGTGTCCAGGTGAATTCTCTTACTACAAGCCGGGAGACGAGGTAATTTACGTTGTAAGACAGACATGTTGTTTTGCCTCAGACAGTGCTACATTCTCTATTAAATAGGACTGTTTAGCAATCGCTTATACGATACTGCTGATCAGGTAATAATTGACATTACATGCACGATACTGCTGATCAGGTAATAATTGACATTACAAGAACGATACTGCTGATCAGGTAATAATTGACATTACATGCACGATACTGCTGATCAGGTAATAATTGACATTACATGCACGATACTGCTGATCAGGTAATAATTGACATTACAAGAACGATACTGCTGATCAGGTAATAATTGACATTACATGCACGATACTGCTGATCAGGTAATAATTGACATTCATGACGATACTGCTGATCAGGTAATAATTGACATTACATGCACGATACTGCTGATCAGGTAATAATTGACATTACATGAACGATACTGCTGATCAGGTAATAATTGACATTACATGCACGATACTGCTGATCAGGTAATAATTGACATTGCATGAACGATACTGCTGATCAGGTAATAATTGACATTACATGAACGATACTGCTGATCAGGTAATAATTGACATTGCATGCACGATACTGCTGATCAGGTAATAATTGACATTGCATGCACGATACTGCTGATCAGGTAATAATTGACATTACATGAACGATACTGCTGATCAGGTAATAATTGACATTACATGAACGATACTGCTGATCAGGTAATAATTGACATTGCATGCACGATACTGCTGATCAGGTAATAATTGACATTACATGAACGATACTGCTGATCAGGTAATAATTGACATTGCATGAACGATACTGCTGATCAGGTAATAATTGACATTACATGAACGATACTGCTGATCAGAATTTATAATATCTCAACTTAAGTGTTTGGTTTTGTGTTTACATGGTCCGGATTTTCTCGTTTTAAAGGTTGCCTTGAATCTGGTACAACTATGGGAGAACTTTACAACAGTTGGTCGGAATGGACAAACTGGGTTTGTGGTGGCGGTCAGAGATAGGTCATACTAGTAAGTGTGTATATATTACAAGCAACACTTCCATATTGAAACAAAAGAACAACTATTAAATTACAGACCACGAGCCAGACTCCAAAACTCTCAACAAGTTGTACGCGGCCTGATTTTGCAATTTTTCACTTTTGTTTGAAAGACACATAACCATAGATGAAAACAAATCATTTCGAGGATCGACCGGGTTGCATTGGTGAGAAGCGACTGTGCTAACCACTGCGCTAATCGGACAGCCATTCTATGTTATTACAAGTGTAACCAATGTATTACACGATTATGCAGTCATGTATATAGTCATTCTACGTGTTATGTATTCCGTTTTAGTACATATTATGTATTCCATTCTACGTGTTATGTATTCCATTCTACGTATTATGTACTCCATTCTACGTATTATGTATTCCATTCTACGTGTTATGTATTCCATTCTACGTGTTATGTATTCCATTCTACGTGTTATGTATTCCATTATACGTGTTATGTATTCCGTTCTACGTGTTATATATTCCATTATACGCATTATGTATTCCATTCTACGTATTATGTATTCCGTTCTACGTGTTATGTATTCCATTCTACGTATTATGTATTCCATTCTACGTGTTATGTATTCCATTCTACGTATTATGTATTCCATTCTACGTATTATGTATTCCATTCTACGTATTATGTATTCCATTCTACGTATTATATATTCCTTTCTACGTATTATGTATTCCGTTCTACGTGTTATGTATTCCATTATACGTATTATGTATTCCATTCTACGTATTATATATTCCGTTCTACATATTATGTATTCCGTTCTACGTGTTATGTATTCCGTTATACGTATTATGTATTCCATTCTACGTATTCCGTTCTACGTATTATGTATTCTTTTCTACGTATTATGTATTCCATTCTACGTGTTATGTATTCCATTCTACGTGTTATATATATATATATATATTCCATTTTACGTGTTATGTGTTTCGTTCTACGTATTATGTATTCCATTCTACGTATTATGTATTCCGTTCTACGTATTATGTATTCCGTTCTACGTATTATGTATTCTTTTCTACGTATTATGTATTCTTTTCTACGTGTTATGTATTCCATTCTATGTTCTACGTATTCCATTCTACGTAGTATGTATTCCGTTCTACGTATTCTGTTCTACGTATTATGTATTCCGTTCTACGTATTATGTATTCCGTTCTACGTATTATGTATTCCGTTCTATGCGTGTGGTATTCCATATATGAATGTTATATTACACATTCGCAGTCGGGTTCTGTGATTATTTTCTGTGTAGTTTCAGAGTCACAAACGAGAAAGGTATAAATGTGGAAGCGGAGCGGGACAGATGGATACAGGTACGCTCATTATTGTGACATGTTTTGTAATATAAACAACAGTTACAATAATAATATTTTTTTATTTTAAAACATTGTCGTGACGTCATGCCATACAACAATTATATGTACAACATATATACATATTAACATACCATTAAAATGAATACTGTTTCTCTATTACAGTGTATGTATGTATGGTATGTATGGTATGTATGTATGGTATGTATGTATGTATATAAAACAATACAAAATACTAAGCTATAGTATTATACTTGTAATAACCGGCGTAATAAATAATTATATCTTGTGTATTAGCCGAAAAATACTACACTTAAATTTTGCAAAATACAAAATTCATTATTAAAATTAGTAAAAAAGTATTTACGAACACATATGGAATTTAAAGCACAGTAAGTAATTGCATGCCTGTGTATATGCTGGATGGTAGCCATAGTGACGCTGTAATCACAGGCATAGATATAAATATTCCAACAGTCAAATGTATATTTGCATAAGCAGAGCATTTTGAGTTCCAATATTGCATAAAGTCATTTACAAAAGCAGTCACACCTTGTTACCCTGTATTAACCTTTTGCCTGCTGAGTAAATAAAATCACATTTGTAAACAACATAGATCCAGATCAGTCGCGGCGTTACAGCTGCATCTGATCATGATCTATGTTGTTTGCTATTCAGCCCAAGTGTTTTAACTCCACTATCCGAATGGCAAACAGCATACATCCTGCTCAGACGGCACATTATGTACCATCTGATCTGGCTCTATGCTGTTTGCAAAAGTGATTTTATCTGCTGTTAGCGTGCAAACGGTTAAGCACCCAGTTTCCAGATTCACAGATTCAGTGTTGCTTTATACTTATTATACATTTGACCTATATTAAGCAGCCACCTGTTCTAAGCATCCACTTTCTGTGACTCCCTTGGCTGGCTGCTTACCGGTAAGTCACGTTTGACGTATACAAGGTTTTCTAAATTTGGTTATATTGCCATAATTCGTTTTATAACTAATTTCAAATTTACATTATTCTTTTGTTCATGTGGCAGGCGTTCCAACAAGCACGTCAGAGAAAAAGAACGACCTTTCTACTCCTGGAAATGTCGAAGAACGCAGAATACGCAAATAACAGACAATGTAAGTACAGTGATATCTGGAAGAACACTTATACACAGATAAAACCACCAACCTTTTATATGACTAAGCCCCATTTATACTATGTACATATAGCAAATTTAGCCAACTATCTGCATTATATAATGATGATACATATTCATCAATTAAGGGCCTCCGTGGCCGAGTGGTTACGGTCGTTGACTTCAAAATTACTTGCCATTCATGAATGAACTAAGATGTTGGTGCGACGTTAAGTCCCACAACAAACCAAAGAAACAAAAAAAACTTATTCATCTCTAGATATTGTATGCCAATTCGGAACCGGTTATTCATACACATAACTTGCTGTGCTATTCGTGTATTTTGGCTCGTTCATCTACGGACAGCTCACACTACCTGTGTTATTCGTGTATTTTGGCTCGTTCATCTACGGACAGCTCACACTACCTGTGTTATTCGTGTATTTTGGCTCGCTCATCTACGTACAGCTCACACTACCTGTGTTATTCGTGTATTTTGGCTCGTTCATCTACGGACAGCTCACACTTTCTGTGCTATTCGTGTATTTTGGCTCGTTCATCTACGGACAGCTCAAACTACCTGTGTTATTCGTGTATGTTGGCTCGCTCATCTACGTACAGCTCACACTACCTGTGTTATTCGTGTATTTTGGCTCGTTCATCTACGGACAGCTCACACTTTCTGTGCTATTCGTGTATTTTGGCTCGTTCATCTACGGACAGCTCACACTTTCTGTGCTATTCGTGTATTTTGACCCGTCCATCTACGGACAGCTCACACTACCTGTGTTATTCGTGTATTTTGACCCATCCATCTACGGACAGCTCA
>CM026395.1:35900594-35994553 GCA_014843695.1 Archivesica marissinica
ATCCACAGTACCCCTATATCCACAGTACTCCTCTATCCACTGTATTCCTCTATCCACAGTACTCCTCTATCCACAGTACCCCTATATCCACAGTACTCCTCTATCCACAGTACCCCTCTATCCACAGTACTCCTCTATCCACAGTACCCCTGTATCCACAGTACTCCACTATCCACAGTACTACTCTATCCACAGTACTCGTCTATCCACAGTACTCCTCTATCCACAGTACTCCTCTATCCACAGTACTCCACTATCCACAGTACTCCTATATCCACAGTACTCCTCTATCCACAGTACCCCTCTATACACAGTACCCCTCTATCCATAGTACTCCTCTATCCACAGTACTACTCTATCAACAGTACTCATCTATCCACAGTACTCCTCTATCCACAGTACCCTATATCCACAGTACTCCTCTATCCACAGTACCCCTCTATCCACAGTACTCCCATATCCACAGTATTCCTCTATCAACAGTACCCCTCTATCCACAGTACTCCTCTATCCACATTACCCCTCTATCCACAGTACTCCCATATCCACAGTACTCCTCTATCCACAGTACCCCTATATCCACAGTACTCCTCTATCCACAGTACGCCTCTATCCACAGTACCCTTCTATCCACAGTACTCCTCTATCCACAGTACTCCTATATCCACAGTACCCTATATCCACAGTAACCCTCTATCCACAGTACCCCTCTACCCACATTACTCCTCTATCCACAGTACTACTCTATGCACAGTACTCCTATATCCATAGTATTCCTCTATCCACAGTAATACTCTATCCACAGTACTCCTCTATCCACAGTACTCCTCTATCCATAGTACCCCTCTATCCATAGTACCCCTCTATCCACAGTACCCTATATCCACAGTACTCCTCTATCCACAGTACTCCTCTATCCACAGTAACCCTCTATCCACAGTACTCCTCTATCCACAGTACTCCTCTATCCACATTACTCCTCTATCCACAGTACTCCTCTATCCATAGTACCCTCTATCCACAGTACCCATCTATCCACAGAACCATTCTATCCACAGTACTCCTCTATCCACAGTGGACCTCTATCCACAGAACTATTTTATCCACAGTACCCTCTATCCACAGTACACGCCTATCCACAGAACTTTTCTATCCACAGTACGCATCTATCCACAGTACCCCTCTATCCACAGTACTCCTCTATCCACAGTATTCCTCTATCCACAGTGCACATTTATCCACATAATTATTCTATCCACAGTACTCCTCTATCCAGAGTGCACCACTATCCACAGTACTCCTCTATCCACAGTACTCCTCTATCCACAGTACTCCTCTATCCACAGTACTCCTCTATCCACAGTACTCCACTATCCACAGTACTCTTATATCCATAGTACTCCTTTATCCACAGTACCCCTGTATCCACAGTACTCCTCTATCCACAGTACTCCACTATCCACAGTACTCCTCTATCCACAATACTCCTATATCCACAGTACTCCTCTATCCACAGTACTCCACTATCCACAGTACTCCTATATCCATAGTACTCCTCTATCCACAGTACTCCTCTATCAACAGTACTCCACTATCCACAGTACTCCTCTATCCACAGTACTCCTCTATCCACAGTATTCCTCTATCCACAGTACTCCTATATCCACAGTACTCCTCTATCCACAGTACTCCTCTATCCACAGTACTCCTCTATCCACAGTACCTCTCTATCCACAGTACTCCACTATCAACAGTACTCCACTATCCAGAGTACTCCACTATCCACAGTACTCCTCTATCCACAGTACTCCACTATCCACAGTACTGCACTATCCATAGTACTCCTCTATCCACAGTACTCCTCTATCCACAGTACTCCTCTATCCACAGTACTCCTCTATCCACAGTACTCCTATATCCACAGTACTCCACTATCCATAGTACTCCACTATCCACAGTACTACTATGTCCACAGTACTCCTCTATCCACAGTACTCCACTATCCACAGTACTCATCTATCCACAGTACCCCTCTATCAACAGTACCCCTATATCCACATTACTCCTCTATCCACAGTACACCTCTATCCATAGTACCCCTCTATCCACAGTACCCATCTATCCACAGAACTATTCCATCCACATTACTCCTCTATCCACAGTGCACCACTATACACAGAACTATTCTATCCACAGTACCCCCTATCCACAGTACCCCTCTATCCACAGTACCCCTCTATCCACAGTACTGCTCTATCCACAGTACCCCTCACTCCGCAGTACTACTCTATCCACAGTACTCCTATATCCACAGTACCCCTCTATCCACAGTACACCTCTATCCACAGTACTCCTCTATCCACAGTACCCCTATATCCACAGTACCCCTCTATCCACAGTACTCCTCTATCCACAGTACGCCTATATCCACAGTACTCTTCTATCCACAGTACTCCTCTATCCACAGTACTCCTCTATCCACAGTACTCCTCTATCCATAATACTCCTCTATCCACAGTACCCATCTATCCACAGTACTCCTCTATACATAGTACCCCTCTATCCACAGTACCCCTCTATCCACAGTACCCCTCTATCCACAGTACTCCACTATCCATAGTACTCCTCTATCCACAGTACTCCTCTATCCACAGTACTCCTCTATCCACAGTACTCCTCTATCCATAGTAATCCTCTATCCACAGTACTACCCTATCCACAGTACTCCACTATCCATAGTACTTCTCTATCCACAGTACTCCACTATCCATAGTACTCCTCTATCCATAGTACTCCTATATCCACAGTACTCCTCTATCCACAGTACTCCTCTATCCACAGTACTCCTCTATCCATAGTACTCCTCTATCCACAGTATTCCTCTATCCACAGTACTCCTCTATCCACAGTACTCCTCTATCCATAGTACTCCTCTATCCACAGTACCCATCTATCCACAGTACTCCTCTTTCCATGGTACCCCTCTATCCACAGTACCCCTCTCTCCACAGTACCCCTCTATCCACAGTAATCCACTATACATAGTACTCCTCAATCCACAGTACTCCTCTTTCCACAATACTCCTCTAGCCACAGTACTCCTCTATCCATAGTACTCCTCTATCCACAGTATTCCTCTATCCACAGTACTCCTCTATCCATAGTACTCCTCTATCCACAGTACTCCTCTATCCACAGTACTCCTCTATCCATAGTACTCCTCTATCCACAGTACCCATCTATCCACAGTACTCCTCTTTCCATGGTACCCCTCTATCCACAGTACCCCTCTATCCACAGTACCCCTCTATCCACAGTACTCCACTATCCATAGTACTCCTCTATCCACAGTACTCCTCTATCCACAGTACTCCACTCTCCATAGTACTCCTATTTCCTATATCCACAGTACCCCTCTATCCACAGTACTACTCTATGCACAGTACTCCTATATCCATAGTATTCCTCTATCCACAGTACTACTCTATCCACAGTACTCCTCTATCCACAGTACTCCTCTATCCACAGTACTCCTCTATCCATAGTACCCCTCTATCCATAGTACCCCTCTATCCACAGTACCCTATATCCACAGTACTCCTCTATCCACAGTACTCCTCTATCCACAGTACCCCTCTATCCACAGTACTCCTCTATCCACAGTACCCCTCTATCCACAGTACTCCTCTATCCACAGTACCCCTGTATCCACAGTACTCCTCTATCCACAGTACTCCACTATCCACAGTACTCCTCTATCCACAGTACTCGTCTATCCACAGTACTCCTTTATCCACAGTACTCCTCTATCCACAGTACTCCACTATCCACAGTACTCCTATATCCACAGTACTCCTCTATCCACAGTACCCCTCTATACACAGTACCCCTCTATCCATAGTACTCCTCTATCCACAGTACTACCCTATCAACAGTACTCATCTATCCACAGTACTCCTCTATCCACAGTACCCTATATCCACAGTACTCCTCTATCCACAGTTCCCCTCTATCCACAGTACTCCCATATCCACAGTATTCCTCTATCCACAGTACTCCACTATCCACAGTACTCCTCTATCCACAATACTCCCATATCCACAGTACTCCTCTATCCACAGTACCCCTCTATCAACAGTACTCCTCTATCCACAGTACGCCTCTATCCACAGTACCCTTCTATCCACAGTACTCCTCTATCCACAGTACCCCTCTATCCACAGTACTCCTCTATCCACAGTACGCCTCTATCCACAGTACCCATCTATCCACAGTACTCCTCTATCCACAGTACTGCTCTATCCACAGTACTCCTATATCCATAGTACTCCTCTATCCACAGTACCCATCTATCCACAGTACCCCTCTATCCTTAGTAGCCCTCTATCCATAGTAGCTCTCTATCCACAGTACCCCTATATCCACAGTACTCCACTATCCATAGTACTCCTCTATCCACAGTACTCCTCTATCCACAGTACTCCTCTATCCATAGTACTCCTCTATCCACAGTACTTCTCTATCCACAGTACTACCCTATCCACAGTACTCCACTATCCACAGTACTCCTATATCCACAGTACTCCTCTATCCACAGTACTCCAATATCCACAGTACTCCTCCATCCAAAGTACTCCTCTATCCACAGTACTCCTATATCCACAGTACCCCTCTATCCACAGTACCCCTCTATCCACAGTACCCCTCTATCCACAGTAATCCTCTATCCACAGTACCACTCTATCCACAGTACTCCACTATCCACAGTAATCCTCTATCCACAGTACCCCTCTATCCACAGTACCCATATATCCACAGTACTCCCATATCCACAGTACTCCTCTATCCACAGTACCCCTCTATCCATAGTACTCCTATATCCTCTATCCACAGTACCCCTCTATCCACAGTACCCATATATCCACAATACTCCCATATCCACAGTACTCCTCTATCCACAGTACCCTCTATCCACAGTACTCCCATATCCACAGTACTCCTCTATCCACAGTACCCTCTATCCATAGTACTCCTATATCCTCTATCCACAGTACCCCTCTATCCACAGTACTACTCTATGCACAGTACTCCTATATCCATAGTTTTCCTCTATCCACAGTAATACTCTATCCACAGTACTCCTCTATCCACAGTACTCCTCTCTCCATAGTACCCCTCTATCCATAGTACCCCTCTATCCACATTACCCTATATCCACAGTACTCCTCTATCCACAGTACTCCTCTATCCACAGTACCCCTCTATCCACAGTATTCCTCTATCCACAGTACTCCTCTATCCACAGTACTACTCTATCCACAGTACTCCTCTATCCACAGTACCCCTCTATCCACAGTACTCCTCTATCCATAGTACCCCTCTATCCACAGTACCACTCTATCCACAGTACCCCTCTATCCATAGTACCCCTCTATCCACAGTACCCCTCTATCCACAGTACTACTCTATGCACAGTACTCCTCTATCCACAGTACTCCTTTATCCATAGTATTCCTCTATCCACAGTACTCCACTATCCATAGTACTCGTCTATCCTCTATCCACAGTACTCCTCTATCCACAATACTCTTATGTCCCTAGTACTCCTCTATCCACAATACCCATCTATCCACAGTACCCCTCTATCCACAGTACTCCTCTATCCACAGTACTCCTCTATTCATAGTATTCCTCTATCCACAGTACTCCACTATCCATAGTACTCGTCTATCCTCTATCCAAAGTACTCCTCTATCCACAGTACTCCTCTATCCACAGTACTCCTCTATCCGCAGTACTCCTATATCCACAGTACTCCTCTATCCACAGTACTCCTCTATCCACAGTACTCCTCTATCCACAGTACTCCTATATCCACAGTACCCTCAATCCACAGTACTCCTATATCCATAGTACTCCTCTATCCATAGTACCCCTCTATCCACAGTACTCCTCTATCCACAGTACTCCTATATCCATAGTACCCCTCTATCCACAGTACTCCTCTATCCACAGTAATCCTATATCCATAGTACTCCTCTATCCACAGTACTCCTCTATCCACAGTACTCCTATATCCACAGTACTCCTCTATCCACAGAACTCCTCTATCCACAGTACCCTCAATCCACAGTACTCCACTCTCCATAGTACTCCTCTATCCACAGTACTACTCTATCCACAATACTCCTATATCCACAGTACTCCTCTATCCACAGTACTCCTCTATTCATAGTACCCCTCTATCCATAGTACCCCTCTAGCAATGGTACTCCTCTATCCACAGTACCCCTCTATCCACAGTACCCCTCTATCCACAGTACCCCTCTAACCACAGTACCCCTCTATCCACAGTACCCCTCTATCCACAGTACTCCTCTATCCACAGTACTCCTCTATCCACAGTACTACTCTATCCACTGTACTCCTCTAACCACAGTACCCCTCTATCCACAGTACTCCTCTATCCATAGTACCCCTCTATTCATAGTACCCCTCTATCCACAGTACTACTCTATCCACAGTACTACTCTATCCACAGTACTCCTCTATCCACAGTACTCGTCTATCCACAGTACTACTCTATCCACAGTACTCCTCTATTCACAGTACCCCTCTATTCACAGTACCCCTCTATTCACAGTACCCCTCTATCCACAGTACTACTCTATCCACAGTACTACTCTATGCATAGTACCCCTCTATACACAGTACTACTCTATGCATAGTACCCCTCTATCCACAGTACTACTCTATGCATAGTTTTCCTCTATTCACAGTGCACCTCTATCCATAGTACCCCTCTATTCATAGTACTACTATATTCACAGTACCCCTCTATCCACAGTACTACTATATCCACAGTACTCCTCTATCCACAGTATTCCTCTATCCACAGTACTACTCTATCCACAGTACTCCTCTATCCACAGCACTCCTCTATCCATAGTACTCCTCTATCCACAGTACTCCTCTATCCATAGTACTCATCTATCCACAGTACTCCTCTATCCACAGTACTCCTCTATCCATAGTACTCCTCTATCCACAGCAGTCCTCTATCCACAGTACTACTCTATCCACAGTACTCCTCTATCCACAGTACTCCTCTATCCATAGTACTCCTCTATCCACAGTACTCCTCTATCCACAGTACTCCTCTATCCACAGTACTCGTCTATCCACAGTACCCCTCTATTCACAGTACTCGTCTATCCACAGTACTCCTCTATCCACAGTACTCGTCTATCCACAGTACCCCTCTATTCACAGTACTCGTCTATCCACAGTACTCCTCTATCCACAGTACTCGTCTATCCACAGTACTACTCTATCCACAGTGTTAATGAAAATAGTTCAATTACATGTTATCCACACTTTTAAAATGCTAGTGAATAGGTAGCGTGGTATTTCTTGGTATATTCAGGACTATAGAAGATTAGCTCGATTGCGACACAAGTTCTTACAACATTAGCTAAACCGTTCTCGAGATCTTATTCCTAATGGAATCCAAAATCACTAGGGAGAGGGATGGCGCAATGTGCAATTCAAGTACCTTGTCTAAGGGCTCAATCGTAACGGCTACAGGTGAGTATAGTTTGGCGCGATATCCTGGCCTCTCACATGTGAAGCAAACTCGTTACGACTGCGCTATCACGACTTCAACAATTCACAATGTCAAGATTCAACGTAAATCTTCAGGATTGTTTGCCTTCGCTGAAGCAGCCAAAGCACTCAATCGTCACGCTATGAAGTTACATTGAACTGATAGTTAAGCCAGCTTGTTTATTGTATTAAATAGGTAGGCATTTAAAGAAGTTCAAGCTGTAGGTATATATACATGTACGTATATCAAGTTATATATTTTATGATTGCAAGGCAAGATTTTAGCGGTAACCATAGAAGCCGGTTGCTTTCTCCTCAATCCTACATGTATGTGTACATCTTATGAATACTATAGATTATGCATATCTGTTCACTGAAATATATATTGCTTAAACTAAGGAAACTATTTAGCATCTTATATTAATCACACTCGTTGGAGTAGATGCATATAGAGTATCCGAAGATGTTCCTGGCCACCATTATACCGTCGCGCCTACTTCCAAGGTCGAGAATCGAGCACAGGTTGTATTGGTGAGAATCAAGCTAGTTAACCACTGCGCTTATGGGACTTGTATGCAATGATTGGCCGGTATCACCGAGATAGTGTCAGCTCTTTCTTGATGCTTGTCTGGCTGTAACTTGTCAAATATGTCAATGGCAGAACTATCAATCAAGGTTGTAAATTGCACAACTTGTGGATTATGCATACATTTCGAATGATTTGATATTAGACAAAGTGTACAGTACACACGACACTACATTTCTTTATTTGTCTGCTAATCCTGCTGATATTTCATTGTTATTTTAAACTTTTCTAATGTTTGTAAAAATAATCCACTCAGCTTTGGGTTTTTTCCATTAACTCTCCTAATCTCCTCGTCTTTATAATGTTTGTGCGTGCTGATACAAAAACATTGTTTTGTCTTTTGCGCAAATACTTGTAAATCGCTTGTCATCAACAATCACGAGTTGACATACTGGTTTGTATCGTTTGAGAACCAAGTTGTACAGTTTATTATCAAATTTTGTAAATGTGCGACTCGAAGAAGAAGACGATGAGAACAGTGTGTGAACAATGTAGTACACGTGGGGTCCTGCTGGGTAACTATTTTACTATCGATACCATTGTATACATTTTCTATTTTGAAATTCACTTGAAATCAATTACAGCCATTTCACACCAACCTAAACAGATAATAAATGCTTAACAAAATAAATAAGAGTCATTGATTCTGTTGCCTGGCGCCATTTTGGATATGGTTCGTCTGCACCCATGTCACGTGTTCACTTGGCGTAAAGCCTATGATATATTTCTTGTCCGAAAACCCGTGTTGCCATACTTGTTCTTATTACATAACTTTACTTGTATTCAGTTTAATACAGCCATCACATATTTTCCTGAATGTACACACGTGTAATAGAACCTAGAAGGACCATGATTGGCATGACAGTTTCCTTGACACAGTCGACATATAGTATGTGTTCATGCTTGATTTCTTGAAAATCAACTATTTAAATCAACAAAATGCGAAATTTGCACTTGCACAATATAGGGATTAAAAGTATTTGTCTGTGGATTAACTGCGTGGAGTTGTTATATACCGCGGATGCACTTTACTGATTTCCTTGAATTAAGGCATATACTGGCAAACAGGAAACATTGTTCTATCAAATGTATGGTTGTTGTTACTGTGGTTATTTGATACACTATTACACTCGTTTTGGAATGTTGCTATATAACCTCGCCAAAAGGTCCGCTTAAAGCAAAATTCCAAATCTTGCTTCATAAAATATGATATGAAACCAACAATCATGTAAAGCCCTGTATATACCACATGCATGTCCATATTAATTAATGAGTGACAATCGACGACCAGGTGTCTAACTGCCAGATCCGTATAAATGCTGCTGCGGGGTGACCAACAGTGAGGAGGGTGGCCCTCCAAAGGACCACGTACAGACCAGTCCTTGTCAACCTGGCACGGAAAGAGGAAGCCACCTGAGGATGTCTTCGTAAGCTCCACAGAAGAAGAATCATCGTAGAAGAACCAGCGTAGAAAAATGAAGAAAGAAGAATCATCTTAGAATCAACAATAAGCACCGTAGACGATTAACCTACTTAGAAGACGACTAACCTACTTAGAAACATTCGGTCGCCCAAATGCTGTATTGCGGTGGCGACCATAAACAATCGTATTTAAGTTAAGATTAATTATAGTTATACCGAGACATTACTTCCATGTGCTACATCTCACCCATACAGGGTTGAGCACAGGCATTTATTGCATTCCAACTGCATGCCAATAATACCAGTGTGCATCAAACAATGAACATATTAAAGATGACACAATTATAAATATAAAGTGTTTGCGTCATATAGTGTCCCCCTATTGAAAAGGGGCCAGCCATTTCTGACATACGAGACGCCTCTTGTGAATACCAGTACTTCCCGAATAATAGGCAATCGGTAACCATTATTATCACTAGGCAACGGAGACGTTCTACCGCTACGTAGGCGAAACCTTAACCACCAGGCCACGGAGGTGACTTGTAACAGGTAAACAGTACATATTGTGGCCAGTTTCACAGAATTTGTTTTTTACGTTTATTTATCGTCGCTACCGGTTGCCCATATGAGCGACGCCTCCTGAAGAGATTAGTCATTTTAGATTTTGGAGGATAGTGCAATGATACAGAAAGAGACCCATTACAGAGTCTCCTCTGGTTCTTTTACGTGCACGGTGTACAGCACCGACACGAGACCTCGGTTTAACGTCCCATCTGAAAGACTGTTAATTGTATTAGGGTCAGACGGGGGATCGAACCCGCGATCCCAGGATTACCAGTCCAGCGTGTTACCACTGGACTACAGATCCGTCTGTAGTTTCACAGAACAATAGTAGCTAGCATAAGTATGCCGTACATCCGAAGCAACGGTATGTTCTATTGGCTGTCTATTTTAAGAGCCAATGAAATTGATCGGTACACTCGACATACGATGTGACGTAGCTATGCATAGCTTTGTGAAACCGGATGCAGGTGACGAAGATAATAAAAAGCTAGTTCAAATACAAGAACTGTCATTTAGTATTTTGCACAATATATAAACATACACTTGTGATACTATCTTAGATCTGACATGTACTAAACGTATACCTTACATGGTCTATCAGTATTATAATTAATGTATATATAATGTCGTATTGTAAATAGTGATATTAAATTCACATTTGTATGCCATCTAATTGCCGATTGAGGTAAAATCTGCATAATATGTGTTGGATTTGGAATATAAGACGGTGATCTATTATTGCGCTGAATTATGCTCGGGTACCGTAACAATAGTGTGGGAGAGTTGCCACCTTGGTTCAGTTTATGAATGTAATATGTATGAACATGCTCTATGTATGTGAATATTATACACTTATGTGTTGTTTGTAAATAGATTTGCTATTAACCTCATGCATGTACAGGAAAAGCATATGTTAGAGTGACCTATATATGTGTCATCATACAATGAACTTGTTGTTATACGTGTAACACTAAGGTAGTCGAGCATAGTATATCCCAATATGACACACACAATAGATAATATAACTACTGCTCCAATATGAAGATACGAATTTGAAGACAAGAACAAAACTATCACCATGATCTATTGAGACGTGTGCAAGCATCGCATGTACGGTCCCAGACTCTCCAATATACTAAACTGACTATTTACTAATCTAATTATTTACCATGATCTATTGAGACGTATGCAAGCATCGCATGAACGGTCCCAGACTCTCCAATATACTAAACTGACTATTTACTAATCTAACTAATTCAGATGACTACAAATGAAGTTCGCGTGTCGGTGCTTTACACAATGCAAGCTAAGGAACCAGAGGGGCGTCTGGAATGGGGCTATATCTATATATTGCCATATACTATAACAAGACTAACACAGGAACACAGGAAGTCGTGATAGCGCAGTGGATGCGCGTTCGCTTCAGGTGCGAAAGGTCCGGAGTTCGAGCCCCGCTGGAGCCGTTACGATTATGCCCTTAGGCAAGGCATTTAAATTCCACATTGCCTCATCTCTCTCCTTCATGGCGATGGATTCCATCAGGAATGACGTCTCGAGAGTGATTAATATAAGTTGAAAGAACTTGTTTCGCAATCGAGCTAAAATAAATTTGTATAAACTAAGACTAACACACTTGTTCACATTGTATCACCCCACAAGCCATACGAAGGCGGCGATAAATATACGCCTAGTACAACACAACAAAGGTAGTAAATGTAAAAACGTGGACAGAATGTGAGCTGTATGGCACGCTATAGGCCAGCTTACTTGCCTGCACATGAATTGAAAAACCATCATCACCGGAATATATGATTGAATACTATCTCTTTAATTTGTTCGAGGTACATTTGTTCCTCCGCTATAATCGCATTAAACCGCAACTGCGTACAGGGGCTCCCTATCAATCATCTCAATACATAAACTGACAAACTTCCTTTAATATAATTAACTCTTTATCCTTTTTTGATGGAGTTATGTTTTCAATTTGTTCATTGCCCGTATTAGGTATTCACAGGTTTGTTGAATGTTTGTTGGCTAGTTGGTAGTAATACGATGTTCGCCCAGGGGGTTCGGCGCCAGATATGATTTTCGTTGATTGTTTTGATTTGTTTACTGTCCGACTATGGCTAAAATACGCAACCCTGCTTATGGAAAATATTTTTTTATTATATAAATAAATCAATTTTGCGGTATGATATTGTAACCTGATTATAATTTGAATTATGGTTATAGAATCAAAGAACAACATCGCGTTTGTGTAGCCAGAGCTGAACTTCGTGTTAATACATTGCTGCATATAATAGGGACAAGGGCGTTGCATACTATACCTCTGTTAATGGAGACATTTCATCCGAAACAATATCCATGAAGTAACTTCCATAGATCTCTATTTACCGTGCTGAATTAGCAACAATGAAAGCGGTCAGCACGAGGTGTTTGTTGTTATTCATCCATCTCATTGGTTGCCAGATCAGGTTCACAAAATCAACAAATTGAAAACATAAAAATTAAATTAAAAAAGTGACATCGTTTTATATTAAACATGAGAAACAACCATACGGATTAAGTTGAACCATTCACAAAAAGTGGTCATTATTTACTGAATTACATCAATTATAATTTAAATGGAAATAATAATATGAATATGTGTGAATGTTGGTATTCAATATCTTGAATTGTCCATCTAAATGTAATAAAGTCAATCATTTACAAATGGTAGAAATTCGACTTCCAAGTGAATGCAATTATTGTCAATAACAAGCGTCTATTCTGCCCCGTGGTGTGATGGATACAGTGTCTGCCTCGTAGCGCAGGATTGTGGGTGCGAGTCGTGTCATTAAGTACGATATTTTGATCCTAGCTGCGTCTTCCACCCCCTCGTTACGATGAATTGCATATGATATGGGGTTTCGAGTGCGCAATTAGACTGATGTTCTAAAACCTTGTTTCGCAATAGAGCTTAGAGATAGTTGCATAAAAGTAAGAATACAATGTTGATTATGTAACGAGAAAGACCGGACACTATTGTACTATGTACACTATTTGACAGAATGGACAGATCGATGCGAACGCGAGGTATATCCGGTCTCCACCCAATAGACGAATTGAGGAGTAACATGCTTAGTTGAGGAGTAACCTGCTATGCATTGCCTTAATAATGGTCTTGATAGATAGTTTATATTATAAACAATTATTGTATTATAAGCACGTGTCATGCTGTCATCTTATTGGATGTTTAATTGCCAGCAATGTTCAGTATATACAATGTTCATGTTCATTATATAAAATGTTCATGTTCATTATATACAATGTTCATGTTCATTATATACAATGTTCATTATATACCATGTTCATGTTCATAATATACAATGTTCATTATATACAATGTTCATGTTCATTATATACAATATTCATGTTCATTATATACAATGTTCATTATATACAATGTTCATGTTCAGTATATACAATGTTCATGTTCAGTATATACAATGTTCATGTTCAGTATATACAATGTTCAGTATATACAATGTTCATGTTCAGTATATACAATGTTCAGTATATACAATGTTCATTATATACAATGTTCAGTATATACAATGTTCATTATATACAATGTTCAGTATATACAATGCTCATGTTCAGTATATACAATGTTCAGTATATACAATGTTCATGTTCATTATATACAATGTTCAGTATATACAATGTTCATGTTCAGTATATACAATGTTCAGTATATACAATGCTCATGTTCAGTATATACAATGTTCATTATATACAATGTTCAGTATATACAATGTTCATGTTCAGTATATACAATGTTCAGTATATACAATGTTCATTATATACAATGTTCAGTATATACAATGTTCATGTTCAGTATATACAATGTTCATGTTCAGTATATATAATGTTCATGTTCATTATATACAATGTTCATGTTCAGTATATACAATGTTCAGTATATACAATGTTCATGTTCAGTATATACAATGTTCATGTTCAGTATATATAATGTTCATTATATACAATGTTCATTATATACAATGTTCATGTTCAGTATATACAATGTTCATTATATACAATGTTCAGTATATACAATGTTCATGTTCAGTATATACAATGTTCATGTTCAGTATATACAATATTCATTATATACAATGTTCATGTTCAGTATATACAATGTTCATGTTCAGTATATACAATGTTCATTATATACAATGTTCATGTTCATTATATACAATGTTCATTATATACAATGTTCATTATATACAATGCTCATTATATACAATGTTCAGTATATACTACAATGTTCATTACATACAATGTTCCCGTTCATTATATACAATGTTCAATACAGTTATTTGTATATATGTAATTTTATTTGTATATTTACATATTTACATATATACAAATAACATTACATATACACAAATAACAATACATATATACAAATAACATTACATATATACACATAACAGTACATATATACACATAACAATACATATATACACATAACCTTACATATACACATAACATTACATATATACAAACAACATTACATATATACAGATAACATTACATATATACACATAGCAATACATATACAAATAACATTACATATATACATATAACATTACATATAACATTACATATATACAAATAACATTACATATACACATAACATTACATATATACATAACATTACATATATATATAACATTACATATACACATAACATTACATATATACATAACATTACATATATACATAACATTACATATACACAAATAACATTACATATATACATAACATTACATATATACATAACATTACATATATACATAACATTACATATATACATAACATTACATATATATATAACATTACATATACACATAACATTACATATATACATAACATTACATATATACATAACATTACATATACACAAATAACATTACATATATACATAACATTACATATATACATAACATTACATATATATATAACATTACATATACACATAACATTACATATATACATAACATTACATATATACATAACATTACATATACACAAATAACATTACATATATACATAACATTACATATATACATAACATTACATATATACATAACATTACATATACACAAATAACATTACATATACACATAACATTACATATATACATAACATTACATATATACATAACATTACATATACACAAATAACATTACATATATACATAACATTACATATATACATAACATTACACATATACATAACATTACATATATACATAACATTACATATATACATAACATTACATATACACAAATAACATTACATATATACATAACATTACATATATACATAACATTACATATATACATAACATTACATGTATACATAACATTACATATATATATAACATTACATATACACATAACATTACATATATACATAACATTACATATATACATAACATTACATATACACAAATAACATTACATATATACATAACATTACATATATACATAACATTACATATATATATATAACATTACATATACACATAACATTACATATATACATAACATTACATATATACATAACATTACATATACACAAATAACATTACATATATACATAACATTACATATATACATAACATTACATATATACATAACATTACATATACACAAATAACATTACATATACACATAACATTACATATATACATAACATTACATATATACATAACATTACATATACACAAATAACATTACATATATACATAACATTACATATATACATAACATTACATATATACATAACATTACATATATACATAACATTACATATATACATAACATTACATATACACAAATAACATTACATATATACATAACATTACATATATACATAACATTACATATATACATAACATTACATATATACATAACATTACATATATACATAACATTACATATATACATAACATTACATATATACACATAACACTACATATACAAATAACATTACATATATACACATAACACTACATATACAAATAACATTACATATATACATAACATTGCATATATACATAACATTACATATATACACATAACACTACATATACAAATAACATTACATATATACATAACATTACATATATATAAACATATACATAAATAGGTTTAGCAAGTCAAATATGTAACAAAAATATTCTATTTTGGAGGACGGCATAGATGGCCAGTGTTGTATACAGATAAACTGTTCTAGTTTGGAGGACGGCATAGAGGGACAATGTTGTATACAGATAAAATGTTCTATTTGGAGGACGGCATAGATGGACAATGTTGTATACAGATAAACTACTCTATTTTGGAGGACGGCATATATGGACAATGTTGTATACAGATAAACTATTCTATTTGGGAGGACGGCATAGATGGACAATGTTGTATACAGATAAACTATTCTATTTTGGAGGACGGCATAGATGGACAATGTTGTATACAGATAAACTATTCTATTTTGGAGGACGGCATAGATGGACAATGTTGTATACAGATACACTATTCTATTTTGGAGGACGGCATAGATGGACAAGGTTGTATACAGATAAACTATTCTATTTTGGAGGACGGCATATATGGACAATGTTGTATACATATAAACTATTCTATTTTGGAGGACGGCATAGATGGACAATGTTGTATACAGATAAACGAGTAGAGGGTGTTTTTATTGTAAGGTATCATTGTTTTTCGTGTACAGTTACTGATTCCTGTGAGAAATGTGATATCGAACTGTCAGTGTCTCTATGTACAAGTATAATTTAAAATTATCGGATGAAATCTGTCATTCAATATCATTAAACTGATGGTATCTAACAAGCATCTACAATGTTAGACACGTGGTGTGAAATATCACCCCACCCATATTTCGTTTTGCAGTATGATGCGAAATTATCATCCAAAAGCTCATAATCCGCACTGATTTATTACCAGTTTATGCAAATTATTTAAATACTGCAGCGGGGACAAAAGGAAAATATTTTGCACAGATTTTGGCTTTTTATTCAATCAAAAGTGATTAATGTGTTTCGTTGATTTTGACATGTATAAAAACTATGAATACCAGATACATTTGACAGCAGTTGGCTAGGAATTCACTATTTGGCGATCGCTTCGTCCTTTTAGAGTTGCACATATAGATGAGGTCACACATATATATCCACTTCACCAGCTGTATGAAGTGTGTGTACACGTGTCTTTACGGACATTTGTTCAGACTGCTGCAAACCGCACGATAGAAGCACGGGCCTTCATCAAAGCAGCTAGGACTATAACTCACAATGTCGAGGAGCATGTGGCTGTCAGGCAGCAACCGATACCACGTGATCGCCAACAACCGATACCACGTGATCGCCAACAGCCGAGCATGAACATCGCCTTATAATTATATAACATGCAAACAGTGTGTTTTACGTTTTATTTATCGTCGCTACCGGTTGCCCATATGAGCGACGCTTCCTGAAGAGATTAGTAAATTTAGATTTTTGGAGGAGTGTGCAATGATACAGACAGAGACCCATTCCAGAGTCTCCCCTGGTTCTTTTACGTGTACGATGTAAAGCACCGACACGAGACATTGGTTTAAATTCCCATCTGAAAGACTGTTAATTTTATTAGCAAACAGTTTTGGTTATATATAAATACGTTCTGCTTCCTGTGTGTGTTACTCTAACAGAGTTAATTACATGTTTGTTGTCTCCCTACTAA
Organism: Archivesica marissinica; assembly: GCA_014843695.1. Taxonomy (NCBI): domain Eukaryota; kingdom Metazoa; phylum Mollusca; class Bivalvia; order Venerida; family Vesicomyidae; genus Archivesica; species Archivesica marissinica. The sequence continues at coordinate 35,918,568 of CM026395.1, forward strand.
ACAAATCTAGTTAGCTGAAATGTGCTAAATTCCTCAAGGGTGAGGACGTTGATAAAAATGTTGGACTTGTCCAACGCTTTTTACTTGCTTGGTTTGTTGTATATATAATAGTGCCGACCAGGGGTGCTTACTCCTTATTATATAGTCACGTACAAATAACAACAAACCAAATAACAATTTTATTACACTTTTTTTCAGCTGTTCATATTTACCCAAACGACTGTTTCAATTGAGTAATTTCACGAATGGTGATTTTTACCTTGACACCGGGCACATCCGGATTTCACTGTTAGACTTACGATGTGCTAAAATGCAACATATTTAAATGGTGTAAAATGTAGGGGGGGGGGGAATGCCTCCATATGTGTTCGGCGTCGTGTACACATTCATTATCCAACCATACTGGCAGCTTCCATTTTTATTTGAAGAACAGCGAGGCACGTGAATGATATGCATTTAAAGGCGTATATACCTTGGCTAGCCTGGAGTCCGCCTCCATGGTCGATTGGTTAAGTCGTTGATTTGCATACAACTGTAACCTATCATCAGTAAGAAATCTAGATGAAGTCTGATTAATCAATTATATATGTTATATTTCGGGATTTACGCCTGCATCAGCACCATTTTGGGCTATATCGCCGGCGGGCAGTTTACCTAACAACACATTTACTTGGCAGGCTCCAGCGGTTAACCAGTACTTGGGTGCACCAACCTCCGTAAGAAACTGCCAACTTTTTCATATAAATGAGACACGGCCTGAGCGGGGCTTAATCAATTATATAGGAAAGTCACAAGCTTAGACGGATGTATAAAAGGTCCAACATTCCAGATTGTCCAGGGATCGCAGGTTCGATCCCCCACCTGACCCTAATTAAATTAACAGTCTTTCAGATGGGACTTTAAGGTGCTGTACACCGTGTACGTAAAAGAACCAGAGGAGACTCTGGAATGGGTCTCTGTCTGTATCATTGCACTATCCTCCAAAATCTAAAATGACTAATCTCTTCTGGAGGCGTCGCTCATATAGGCAACCGGTAGCGAAGATATATAAACGTAAAACACACACACAGTATCCGCCTCCGTCGTCGAGTGCTTTAGGTCGCTGACTTATATACCATGGTAACCTATCATCAATGATGATCACTTGTTCGAGCCCCACTCAGACCGTGTCTCTTTATATGAAAAAGTTGGCAGTTTCTTACTGAGGTTGGTGCACCCAAGTACTGGTTAACCGCTGGATCCTGTACATGAAAGGTGTTGTTAGGTAAACTGCCCGCCGTTCATATGGGCAACCGGTAGCGACGATAAATAAACTTCAAATAAGCTAGACCGGAGCTATCACACATGGAAGTGTAATAAAAATCAACATGAACGATTGTTTACAATTGTTGATTGCGTGTAGTTCTATAAAGATTGTTTACAATTGTTGATTGCGTGTAGTTCTATAAAGATTGTCTACAAGTGTTGATTGCGTGTAGTTCTATAAAGATTGTCTACAATTGTTGATTGCGTGTAGTTCTATAAAGATTGTCTACAATTGTTGATTGCGTGTAGTTCTATAAAGATTGTTTACAATTGTTGATTGCGTGTAGTTCTATAAAGATTGTTTGCAATTGTTGATTGCGTGTAGTTCTATAAAGATTGTTTACAATTGTTGATTGCGTGTAGTTCTATAAAGATTGTTTACAATTGTTGATTGCGTGTAGTTCTATAAAGATTGTTTACAATTGTTGATTGCGTGTAGTTCTATAAAGATTGTCTACAATTGTTGATTGCGTGTAGTTCTATAAAGATTGTCTACAATTGTTGATTGCGTGTAGTTCTATAAAGATTGTTTACAATTGTTGATTGCGTGTAGTTCTATAAAGATTGTCTACAATTGTTGATTGCGTGTAGTTCTATAAAGATTGTCTACAATTGTTGATTGCGTGTAGTTCTATAAAGATTGTCTACAATTGTTGATTGCGTGTAGTTCTATAAAGATTGTCTACAATTGTTGATTGCGTGTAGTTCTATAAAGATTGTCTACAATTGTTGATTGCGTGTAGTTCTATAAAGATTGTCTACAATTGTTGATTGCGTGTAGTTCTATAAAGATTGTCTACAATTGTTGATTGCGTTTAGTTCTATAAAGATTGTCTACAATTGTTGATTGTGTGTAGTTCTATAAAGATTGTCTACAATTGTTGATTGCGTGTAGTTCTATAAAGATTGTCTACAATTGTTGATTGCGTGTAGTTCTATAAAGATTGTCTACAATTGTTGATTGCGTTTAGTTCTATAAAGATTGTCTACAATTGTTGATTGTGTGTAGTTCTATAAAGATTGTCTACAATTGTTGATTGCGTGTAGTTCTATAAAGATTGTCTACAATTGTTGATTGCGTGTAGTTCTATAAAGATTGTCTACAATTGTTGATTGCGTGTAGTTCTATAAAGATTGTCTACAATTGTTGATTGCGTGCAGTTCTATAAAGATTGTCTACAATTGTTGATTGCGTGTAGTTCTATATAGGTATAGAGCATATTATGCAATAATTATTATTAAACGAACAATTTTGGATAAAAAAAATGACAATAATGATTGATCCCCTGATTTATTTCTCAAAGTTGTAGATAAAATATAATGTTCAGCATGGTAACGGTCCGGAAGTGCAACTGCGCATGTATATATCTCTTGGTAGCAGGAACAGGTGATCTGCTCTTTATAACATACATTATGATACTAATCGACAGAAAGAGACGAAACAACATGGGTTGGACACCATGTTCTACGAACATTAGACAATGCCCTTTCCAGTAGGCACACTAACCACATACTGTGCGATACAATTAACTAATACACGTTAACGTATGTAGATTACTTAACCCATTTCATTCTGGATACCGTTCAAACAGTATTTGCAAAGAACATAGAGCCAGATCAACCGCCACGGAACGTTCCGTCTGATCAGGCTCTATGCTGTTTGCTATTCAGATGATCTTGCTAAGACACTTGGCTTTGTAGCAAACAACATAGATCCTGATCAGCACGCAGCGTCACGCTGCGGTTGATCTGGATCTATGTTGTTTGCAGAAGCCTTTAAATGTATCCAGAATGAAATGGGTTAAGTTCATATTGTTTCATAGCTTATTATCCTCATGTAAGCCATATCACTAGTGTGGCGTCCGTGGTCCAATGGTAAAGCGTCGAATTTGGAATCGAACGGTCCGGGTGCGATCCTCAGTCAGACCACGTACGTAGTGTCATTGAGAAAGGCACCTCACACACATTGCTTAGAACTGGTTAACCGCTATGGTCGGCTAAGCATGCCCAGTAAAACATGTCTATGTCCCCGGAAGGGGTTTGACATTAATGGAACATACATACTATTATATATTCCAGTCATGTTTGATCGTGTATAAAACCTAATGTAGGCATACCAGTGATATAAATTATATGCGTTTACTATGTTGTCAATGTCTCATGTTGTTGCAAATCTGTAAATTATATAAAACTTGAAAAAAATCAATTTCCAATTTTGCTTTACTTACTACATACAAATAATAAAATATGATCATTGTATATACCGAACATTGTATATAATGAACATTGTATTTACTGAACATGAACATTGTATATACTGAACATTGTATATACTGAACATGAACATTGTATATACTGAACATGAACATTGTATATACTGAACATTGTATATACTGAACATTGTATATAATGAACATTGTATATACTGAACATGAACATTGTATATACTGAACATTGTATATAATGAACATTGTATATACTGAACATGAACATTGTATATACTGAACATTGTATATACTGAACATGAACATTGTATATACTGAACATTGTATATACTGAACATGAACATTGTATATACTGAACATTGTATATACCGAACATTGTATATAATGAACATTGTATATAATGAACATGAACATTGTATATACTGAACATTGTATATACTGAACATTGTATATACTGAACATGAACATTGTATATACTGAACATGAACATTGTATATACTGAACATTGTATATACTGAACATGAACATTGTATATACTGAACATGAACATTGTATTTACTGAACGTGAACATTGTATATACTGAACCTGAACATTGTATATACTGAACATGAACATTGTATATACTGAACATTGTATATACCGAACATTGTATATACTGAACCTGAACATTGTATATACTGACCCTGAACATTGTATATACTGAACCTGAACATTGTATATACTGAACCTGAACATTGTATATACTGAACATGAACATTGTATATACTGAACATTGTATATACCGAACATTGTATATACTGAACATAAACATTGTATATACTGAACATTGTATATAATGAACATGAACATTGTATATACTGAACATGAACATTGTATATACTGAACATTGTATATAATGAACCTGAACATTGTATATACTGAACATTGTATATAATGAACATGAACATTGTATATACTGAACGTGAACATTGTATATACTGAACGTGAACATTGTATATACTGAACGTGAACATGGTAAATAATGAACATGAACATTGTATATAATGAACGTGAACATTGTATATACTGAGCGTGAACATTGTATATACTGAACGTGAACATTGTATATAATGAACATTGTATATACTGAACGTGAACATTGTATATACTGAACGTGAACATTGTATATACTGAACGTGAACATTGTATATACTGAACATTGTATATACTGAACGTGAACATTGTATATAATGAACATTGTATATAATGAACGTGAACATTGTATATACTGAACATGAACATTGTATATAATGAACATGAACATTGTATATAATGAACATTGTATATACTGAACGTGAACATTGTATATACTGAACGTGAACATTGTATATACTGAACGTGAACATTGTATATACTGAACGTGAACATTGTATATACTGAACGTGAACATTGTATATAATGAACATTGTATATACTGAACGTGAACATTGTATATACTGAACATTGAATATACTGAACATGAACATTGTATATACTGAACATGAACATTGTATATACTGAACATTGTATATACTGAACCTGAACATTGTATATACTGAACATGAACATTGTATATACTGAACATTGTATATAATGAACATTGTATATACTGAACATTGTATATAATGAACATGAACATTGTATATACTGAACATTGTATATAATGAACCTGAACATTGTATATACTGAACATTGTATATAATGAACATGAACATTGTATATACTGAACATGAACATTGTATATACTGAACCTGAACATTGTATATACTGAACGTGAACATTGTATATACTGAACATGAACATTGTATATACTGAACATGAACATTGTATATACCGAACATTGTATATACTGAACATGAACATTGTATATACTGAACATGAACATTGTATATACCGAACATTGTATATACTGAACATGAACATTGTATATACTGAACATGATCATTGTATATACCGAACATTGTATATAATGAACATTGTATATACTGAACATGAACATTGTATATAATGAACATGAACATTGTATATAATGAACATTGTATATAATGAACATTGTATATAATGAACATGAATATATGTAATGATATTTGTATATATTTAAATGTAATGTGTATATGTAATGTTATGTGTATATATTTAAATGTAATGTGTATATGTAATGTTATGTGTATATATTTAAATGTAATATATATATATGTAATGTTATGTGTATATATTTAAATGTAATGTGTATATGTAATGTTATGTGTATATATTTAAATGTAATGTGTATATGTAATGTTATGTGTATATATTTAAATGTAATGTGTATATGTAATGTTATGTGTATATATTTAAATGTAATGTGTATATGTAATGTTATGTGTATATATTTCAATGTAATGTGTATATGTAATGTTATGTGTATATATTTAAATGTAATGTGTATATGTAATGTTATGTGTATATATGTAATGTAATGTGTATATGTAATGTTATTTGTATATATGTAATGTAATGTGTATATGTAATGTTATGTGTATATATGTAATGTAATGTGTATATGTAATACTATGTGTATATATGTAATGTAATGTGTATATGCAATGTTATTTGTATATATGTAATGTAATGTGTATATGTAATGTTATGTGTATATGTAATGTGTATATGTAATGTAATGTGTATATGTAATGTTATGTGTATATATGTAATGTTATATGTATATATGTAATGCTATGTGTATATATGTAATGCTATGTGTATATATGTAATGTTATGTGTATATATGTAATGTTATGTGTATATATGTAATGCTATGTGTATATATGTAATGTTATGTTTATATATGTAATGTTATGTGTATATATGTAATGCTATGTGTATATATGTTATGTTATTTGTATATATGTAATGCTATGTGTATATATGTAATGCTATGTGTATATATGTAATGTTATTTGTATATATGTAATGATATGTGTATATATGTAATGTTATGTGTATACATGTAATTATATGTGTATATATGTAATGTTATATGTATATATGTAATACTATGTGTATATATGTAATGATATGTGTATATATGTAATGCTATGTGTGTATATGTAATGTTATGTGTATATATGTAATGCTATGTGTATATATGTAATGCTATGTGTATATATGTGATGTTATGTGTATATATGTAATGATATGTGTATATATGTAATGCTATGTGTATACATGTAATGCTATGTGTATATATGTAATGGTATGTATAAATATGTAATTCTATGTGTATATATGTAATGCTATGTGTATATATGTAATGTTATGTGTATATATGTTATGCTATGTGTATATATGTAATGCTATGTGTATATATGTAATGCTATGTGTATATATGTAATGTTATGTGTATATATGTAATGCTATTTGTATATATGTAATGCTATGTGTATATATGTAATGTTATGTGTATATATGTAATGCTATTTGTATATATGTAATGCTATATGTATATATGTAATGCTATGTGTATATATGTAATGCTATGTGTATATGTAATGATATGTGTATATATGTAATGTAATGTGTATATGTAATGATATGTGTATATATGTAATGTAATGTGTATATGTAATGTTATTTGTATATATGTAATGTAATGTGTATATGTAATGTTATGTGTATATGTAATGTGTATATGTAATGTTATGTGTATATGTAATGTGTATATGTAATGTTATGTGTATATGTAATGTAATGTGTATATGTAATGTTATGTGTATATATGTAATGTTATGTTTATATATGTAATGCTATGTGTATATATGTAATGCTATGTGTAGATATGTAATGTTATTTGTATATATGTAATGATATGTGTATATATGTAATGTTATGTCTATACATGTAATTCTATGTGTATATATGTAATGTTATGTGTATATATGTAATGTAGTGTGTATATGTAATGTTATATGTATATATGTAATGCTATGTGTATATATGTAATGATATGTGTATATATGTAATGCTATGTGTGTATATGTAATGTTATGTGTATATATGTAATGCTATGTGTATACATGTAATTCTATGTGTATATATGTAATGTTATGTATAAATATGTAATTCTATGTGTATATATGTAATGCTATGTGTATATATGTAATGTTATGTGTATATATGTAATGCTATGTGTATATATGTAATGCTATGTGTATATATGTAATGCTATGTGTATATATGTAATGCTATGTGTGTATATATGTAATGTTATGTGTATATATGTAATGCTATTTGTATATATGTAATGCTATGTGTATATATGTAATGTTATGTGTATATATGTAATGCTATGTGTGTATATATGTAATGCTATGTGTATATATGTAATGTTATGTGTATATATGTAATGCTATGTGTGTATATATGTAATGCTATGTGTATATATGTAATGCTATGTGTATATATGTAATGCTATGTGTATATGTAATTGTATGTGTATATATGTAATGTTATGTGTATATAGGTAATGCTATGTGTGTATATGTAATGTTATGTGTATATATGTAATGATATGTGTATATATGTAATGCTATGTGTATATATGTAATGCTATGTCTATATTTAATGCTATATTTTGCATTTTTACCGATGTAATGTCACTTTAAGGTATATATGTGCTTCCCTGTGGGACTCTACAGCACTCGTGCTAGTTGTGATCCTGGGAATCTACAACACTCGTGCTAGTTGTGTTCCTGGGAATCTACAGCACTCGTGCTAGTTGTGTTCATGGGAATCTGCAGCACTCGTGCTAGTTGTGTTCATGGGAATCTACAGCACTCGTGCTAGTTGTGTTCCTGGGAATCTACAGCACTCGTGCTAGTTGTGTTCATGAGAATCTACATCACTCGTGCTAGTTGTGTTCCTGGGAATCTACATCACTCGGGCTAGTTGTGTTCATGGGAATCTACAACACTCGTGCTAGTTGTGTTCCTGGGAATCTACATCACTCGTGCTAGATGTGTTCCTGGGAATCTACAACACTCGTGCTAGTTGTGCTCCTGGGAATCTACAACACACGGACACGGGCTAGTTGTGATCCTGGGAATCTACAACACTCGTGCTAGTTGTGTTCCTGTGAATCTACAACACTCGTGCTAGTTGTGATCCTGGGAATCTACAACACACGTGCTAGTTGTGTTCATGGGAATCTACAGCACTCGTGCTAGTTGTTTTCATGGGAATCTACAGCACTCGTGCTAGTTGTGTTCATTGGAATCCACATCACACCTGCCAGTTGTGATCCTGGGAATCTACATCACTCGTGCTAGTTGTATTCATGGGAATCTACAGCACTCGTGCTAGTTGTGTTCAGGGGAATGTACAGCACTCGTGCTAGTTGTGTTCAGGGGAATGTACAGCACTCGTTCTAGTTGTGATCCTGGGAATCTACAACACACGTGCTAGTTGTGTTCCTGGGAATCTACATCACTCGTGCTAGTTGTGTTCATGGGAATATACAGCACTCGTGCTAGTTGTGTTCCTGGGAACCTACAGCACTCATGCTAGTTGTGTTCATGGGAACCTACAGCACTCATGCTAGTTGTGTTCATGGGAATCTACAGCACTCGTGCTAGTTGTGTTCATGGGAACCTACAGCACTCATGCTAGTTGTGTTCATGGGAATCTACAGCACTCGTGCTAGTTGTGTTCATGGGAACCTACAGCACTCGTGCTAGTTGTGTTCATGGGAATCTACAGCACTCGTGCTAGTTGTGTTCATGGGAATCTACAGCACTCGTGCTAGTTGTGTTCATTGGAATCCACATCACACCTGCCAGTTGTGTTCCTGGGAATCTACATCACTCGTGCTAGTTGTGTTCCTGGGAATCTACATCACTCGTGCTAGTTGTGTTCCTGGGAATCTATATCACTCGTGCTAGTTGTGTTCATGGGAATCTACAGCACTCGTGCTAGTTGTGTTCCTGGGAATCTACATCACTCGTGCTAGTTGTGTTCCTGGGAATCTACAGCACTCGTGCTAGTTGTGTTCATGGGAATCTACAGCACTCATGCTAGTTGTGTTCATGGGAATCTACAGCACTCATGCTAGTTGTGTTCCTGGGAATCTACAGCACTCGTGCTAGTTGTGGTCCTGGGAATCTACAGCACTCGTGCTAGTTGTGTTCATGGGAATCTACAACACTCGTGCTAGTTGTGTTCCTTGGAATCTACAACACTCGTGCTAGTTGTGTTCCTGGGAATCTACAGCACTCGTGCTAGTTGTGTTCATGGGAATCTACAGCACTCGTGCTAGTTGTGTTCATGGGAATCTACAGCACTCGTGTTAGTTGTGTTCCTGGGAATCTACATCACTCGTGCTACTTGTGTTCCTGGGAATCTACAACACTCGTGCTAGTTGTGTTCCTTGGAATCTACATCACTCGTGCTAGTTGTGTCCCTGGGAATCTACATTACTCGTGCTAGTTGTGTTCTTGGGAATCTACATCACTCGTGCTAGTTGTGTTCCTGGGAACCTACAGCACTCATGCTAGTTGTGTTCATGGGAACCTACAGCACTCCTGCTAGTTGTGTTCCTGGGAATCTACAGCACTCGTGCTAGTTGTGGTCCTGGGAATCTACAGCACTCGTGCTAGTTGTGTTCATGGGAATCTACAGCACTCGTGCTAGTTGTGTTCATGGGAATCTACAGCACTCGTGCTAGTTGTGTTCATTGGAATCCACATCACACCTGCCAGTTGTGTTCCTGGGAATCTATATCACTCGTGCTAGTTGTGTTCCTGGGAATCTACATCACTCGTGCTAGTTGTGTTCCTGGGAATCTACATCACTCGTGCTAGTTGTGTTCCTGGGAATCTATATCACTCGTGCTAGTTGTGTTCCTGGGAATCTACATCACTCGTGCTAGTTGTGTTCCTGGGAATCTACAGCACTCGTGCTAGTTGTGTTCATGGGAATCTACAGCACTCGTGCTAGTTGTGTTCAGGGGAATGTACAGCACTCGTGCTAGTTGTGTTCAGGGGAATGTACAGCACTCGTGCTAGTTGTGATCCTGGGAATCTACAACACACGTGCTAGTTGTGTTCCTGGGAATCTACATCACTCGTGCTAGTTGTGTTCATGGGAATATACAGCACTCGTGCTAGTTGTGTTCCTGGGAATCTACAGCACTCATGCTAGTTGTGTTCATGGGAATCTACAGCACTCATGCTAGTTGTGTTCCTGGGAATCTACAGCACTCGTGCTAGTTGTGTTCCTGGGAATCTACAGCACTCGTGCTAGTTGTGGTCCTGGGAATCTACAGCACTCGTGCTAGTTGTGTTCATGGGAATCTACAACTCTCGTGCTAGTTGTGTTCCTTGGAATCTACAACACTCGTGCTAGTTGTGTTCATGGGAATTTACAGCACTCGTGCTAGTTGTGTTCATGGGAATCTACAGCACTCGTGCTAGTTGTGTTCATGGGAATCTACAGCACTCGTGCTAGTTGTGTTCCTGGGAATCTACATCACTCGTGCTAGTTGTGTTCCTGGGAATCTACAACACTCGTGCTAGTTGTGTTCCTTGGAATCTACATCACTCGTGCTAGTTGTGTCCCTGGGAATCTACATTACTCGTGCTAGTTGTGGTCCTGGAAATCTACAACACTCGTGCTAGTTGTGTTCCTTGGAATCTACAACACTCGTGCTAGTTGTGGTCCTGGGAATCTACAGCACTCGTGCTAGTTGTGTTCATGAGAATCTACATCACTCGTGCTAGTTGTGATCCTGGGAATCTACAACACTCGTGCTATTTGTGTTCATGGGAATCTACAGCACTCATGCTAGTTGTGCTCCTGGGAATCTACAACACACGGGCTAGTTGTGATCCTGGGAATCTACAACACACGTGCTAGTTGTGATCCTGGGAATCTACAACACACGTGCTAGTTGTGTTCCTGGGAATCTACAGCACTCGTGCTAGTTGTGTCCCTGGGAATCTACATCACTCGTGGTAGTTGTGGTCCTGGGAATCTACAACACTCGTGCTAGTTGTGATCCTGGGAATCTACAGCACTCTTGCTAGTTGTGTTCCTGGGAATCTACAGCTCTCGTGCTAGTTGTGTTCCTGGGAATCTACAGCACTCATGCTAGTTGTGTTCCTGGGAATCTACAGCACTCGTGCTAGTTGTGTTCCTGGGAATCTACAGCACTCGCGCTAGTTGTGTTCCTGGGAATCTACAGCACTCGTGCTAGTTGTGTTCCTGGGAATCTACATCACTCGTGCTAGTTGTGTTCCTGGGAATCTACAGAAGTCGTGCTAGTTGTGGTCATGAGAATCTACATCATTCGTGTTAGTTGTGTTCATGGGAATCTACAGCACTCGTGCTAGTTGTGTTCCTGGGAATCTACAGCACTCGTGCTAGTTGTGTTCCTGGGAATCTACATCACTCGTGCTAGTTGTGTTCCTGGGAATCTACATCACTCGTGCTAGTTGTGTTCCTGGGAATCTACATCACTCGTGCTAGTTGTGTTCATGGGAATCTACAGCACTCGTGCTAGTTTTGGTCATGGGAATCTACAGCACTCGTGCTATTTGTGTTCATGGGAATCTACAGCACTCATGCTAGTTGTGTTCCTGGGAATCTACAGCACTCGTGCTAGTTGTGTTCATGGGAATCTACAGCACTCATGCCAGCTTTGTTCCTGGGAATCTACAAAGTGTGTGTGCGTGCGTGCGTGTGTGTGTGTGTGATTACGTTTATTTATCGTCGCTACCGGTTGCCCATATGAGCGACGCCTCTTGAATAAATTAGTCACTTTAGATTGTCGGAGGATAGTGCAATGATACAGACAGAGACCCATTCCAGAGTCTCCTCGATCGGTTTAAAGTCCCATCTCAAAGACTGTTAATATTATTGAGGGCGGGATCGAACCTACAATACGTGGATTCGCAGGTCAACGTGCTAACCACTGGCTTACTGACCCGTCAATGAAACTGCACGCATGCGTGTACGACAGACCAGCAGTAGCTTTAGTTATATTCTAATGGGTCGTTATTCGGTGCAAATCTTAGTTTAATCATTTACAGACGACACTCCATGATAGTTCGCACATTTTTTAATTATCTGTTGCAATATTAATGTTACATGTTCGTTGGTTAGACACTCGTGCAATATTAAAATGAGGTTTCACGTCACCAAATTATAATTTTCAGATCATATCGACAGTATTTACGAACTTAAGCATGGCGATGTACCGATAAGGTACCATTTACATATTTAAGCCTAAACAGCGATGGTCCATCTAAAATAACACATTCAATTGGTAACAGTATCTCTCACTTAATAGTATAAATCTTCTTTATTGGCCTCAATGGGTTTTATTGCTAATTTAGACACCTCGTCGGATATTTTAATAATGTTTGGGAGGTGTCACGTTGCGCGTGCATCATTCTGTTCACGCAATCGTGGCAGAACAACATCACAATGATAATATCTACATTTTTAAAACATGACACTAGACATTTCATTATTTTATTATATTATTTGTATAGGAAATACGACGTCTTTAAGTATGTAAAGAATTCTGTTTTATTTATATCTATAATATATAAGTTATTGTTGGAATGACTCGCGTATGGTAATGATATGCAAATTGAATCGATGGCAAGCGTATGTCAATGTTTATGCACAATCTTATCTTTTATATAATAAATTAAGTTTATAATTGTATCTATTTACAATATCACTTAAACTCATATTGCATGTGACCAGGACTGAATCAGTAAACATGCAGCATACACCAGGAGTACCCTTTGTGTAATGGATACCGTCTAGTAACTGAGAGGCTGTGTTTGTCGAGCCCCATCGGGAGCATGACAGCAGTGTCCTAGGCAAGACACTTGTAATTCATGTATTACCTGTCCCTGCTCACGATGTATTTCATCAGGAATGTTGTCTCGAACTAGACAAGTCTAAGTTTAGATTATACAAATTTATTATAGTTTGATTAAGAAACAAGTTCTTACAATTTATATTAATCACTCTCGAAACCTCATTCCTGATGGAATCCATCGCCACAAGGAAGAGAGAAGAGGAAATGTGGACTTTAAATGCCTTGCCTAAGGATAGATTGGTATTGGTTCCAGCGGGGGCTCCAACTCCGGGCCTTTCGCACCTGAAGCGAACGCGCTACCACTGCGCTAAGTTTGAAGGAACATGTTTCGCTATCGATTTAAAATTAATGTGTATATTGCTATAAACATTTATTAAACTTTATCTGGCAAAGGGTCAAACCGAGATAGTACATGTTACTTATAACGTTTGTGTATAATGTTTTTGAATAGCAAGCGTGTTGATTGGTCCTTAAGCACGTGTTATACTGTATCATATACGTGTCAAGTGTGTTGATTGGTCCTTAATCACGTGTTATACTGTATCATATACGTGTCAAGCGTGTTGATTGGTCCTTAATCACGTGTTATACTATATCATATACGTGTCAAGCGTGTTGATTGGTCCTTAATCACGTGTTATACTGTATCATATACGTGTCAAGCGTGTTGATTGGTCCTTAATCACGTGATATACTGCGTCATATACGTGTCAAGAATCGTTCTATGGATTACGACAATAAATATTCTGTCTGTATTGTTGTACAATTGTTCATATTTGTTTTGTTATCTATCCAATACACATTTCTTCGTTAAAAAAACACAAATTAAGTATAACAACTATATTTAATTAATTAATTAGAAATTACTGTTCTTTATCTAACGTAGACACTATACGAGCTACTATTCTAACTAAGAATACAAAGCATCTACCAAATGTGTTGGTGTTTTTCTTGTGTTGTTTTTGATGTTGCTATGTGCAAGGACTGATTGTATGCATGACATTGCCAAGCAACCAAAGGATTTATTTTCCGTTCTCATGATCAGCTTAGAGGTTGTAGTTTTGCTGTTGTATTCGGGTCTGGATCAGATCAGTAGTTCGCTACATTATAGAGCTAAAACAGACGCAGTTTGAACCTTTTCAAAAGGATCATTTATGACGTCACCATTGGCGAAAGGCTTGTATCTGACATCCTCTGTTTTTTCCCTAACCATCGAAGCATTGTTAGCCAAGTTCGGGTTATCCGCCTCTTCCTTCTGTCCTTCGTGGTCATCAGTTCTAGTACGGTGACTAATCGCATTCTTAGTTTCGTTCATGTTAGTGCATTTTTGTTCTCTTGTTCTTTAGACATAGTAGAGCCTTTCTTGTTCAAGCATTCATCAAATGTCGTGGCTGAGCCACATTTTTCAAACATCGATTTTTCTTTCATTAATTCTGCATTGTATCTCCTTTGTACTTCTCCCCTTTTCATGTCTTCTTCCTCTCTCTTGTGCAATTGTTTCTTCCATAAATCGTAAGAATACTTTCTATTTCTGTATCTGAATCTTTCTTCTTCCAGTTTACCCATCTCATCGCGGTCCGCTTTTAATATTTGTTTTATCAACATTTTTCTTTCTTCGGTATGGTCCATCCACTCCTCATATGATATTGCATTCATTAAAAGCTTCTGTCGTTTTTCTTCCAATCGCTTGCTTTCCAACATGAAATCGTTTGACGTCTTCGCGCTGGGATTATCCGCATTATTTCCTCTTTTCTTTCTTCTCCATTCGTTGTACGCTGTAAGATGTAGATCCGCTGGTGGAGTTCGACTGTCTCCGCACTGCGTACTTCCAAATTCCATGACGTTTTTCGCTGCTCTGTTGCATGAAGGAGCACTTCTAGCAGTTTTTGCGGCTTCCCTATTCGTTTTTCTCACACGTTTGTTAAATTCAAACAGTTTATCTTCTTCCGAATCAGTCTCATTAAAGTTTTCAGGTGACGTTGATATTTCTCCGGCTGCTTCTATTTCTTCGGTTTTCTTTTCTAACCAATCTTTAAAAGCTTTACTGACTTCGGTCTGGTTTCGATTACTTTTTGCACGTTTCTTACGATCGTTCATCTGTACGTACCCAGGAGAAGACGTTGTCAGTTTCTTGAAATGCTTAAGCCTATTGGTGTAGAAGAAAATGCAAATACTTTAGAAACAATAATACAGTCTATCATAATTAGATCATCCGAATCAATCTATACATGTTCACCTGTCGCATGCATACCTTTTCTCAACTGACACACCCTCTACTGGATTTTCAATACAGTTAACCCTTATGCGTGCCCTTGTCGTGTGCTTTATTGTACAACATATATGAGGTGACTACACGGAGAGCATATACATAGATGAGGTGATTACACGGAGAGCACATACATATATGAGGTGATTAAACGGAGAGCATATACATATATGAGGTGATTACACGGAGAGCATATACATATTATATATGAGGTGATTACACGGAGAGCATATACATATATGAGGTGATTAAACGGAGAGCATATACATATATGATGTGATTACACGGAGAGCATATACATATATGAGGTGATTACACGGAGAGCATATACATATATGAGGTGATTACACTGAGAGAGCACATACATAGATGAGGTGATTACACTGAGAGCACATACATAGATGAGGTGATTACACTGAGAGAGCACATACATATATGAGGTGATTACACTGAGAGAGCACATACATAGATGAGGTGATTACACTGAGAGCACATACATAGATGAGGTGATTACACGGAGAAAGCACATACATAGATGAGGTGATTACACTGAGAGCACATACATATATGAGGTGATTACACGGAGAAAGCACATACATAGATGAGGGGATTACACTGAGAGCACATACATAGATGAGGTGATTACACGGAGAGCACATACATATATGAGGTGATTATACTGAGAGCACATACATATATGAGGTGATTACACGGAGAGCACATACATATATGAGGTGATTACACGGAGAGCACATACATATATGAGGTGATTACACTGAGAGAGCACATACATATATGAGGTGATTACACTGAGAGCACATACATATATGAGGTGATTACACCGAGAGCACATACATATATGAGGTGATTAAACTGAGAGCCCATAAATAGATGAGGTGATTAAACTGAGAGCCCATAAATAGATGAGGTGATTAAACTGAGAGCCCATAAATAGATGAGGTGATTAAACTGAGAGCACATACATATATGAGGTGATTAAACTGAGAGCCCATAAATAGATGAGGTGATTAAACTGAGAGCACATACATATATGAGGTGATTACACTCAGAGCACATACATATATGAGGTGATTAAACTGAGAGCACATAGATATATGAGGTGATTACACTCAGAGCACATACATAGATGAGGTGATTACACTGAGAGCACATATACCTTCAACAGAAACAGTTTGGGAATCTGGGTGTTTATTTGACCTCCCACAAGAAGACAATAACACAAAAATGGCAACACATCTTGATACACCTACTGGAATCATACACAGTCACGTGTGCCTCTTAAATTATTCCTAGGTAATATTACTTTAAACGGATTTAGTTATTTGAATAAACATAGCCTGGTATTCATAATATGTACATACATGTATAGGATTGGGTTGAAAGCAATCTGCTTATATGGTTACCTCTTTCCCATTGTTGAATGTGTGTGACATTTAAGGAAAGCATAATAAGATATATTCGACATTATATTCTACGACTGAGAGGAAGCCTAACCTTTGTGTTGAGTATTTCATAGCGTGTGACAGATGTTGATCTGTACGTTGTCTCTCGCTTGCAGCTAGTTCTCCACTCTCAGTACATACAACTTTGCTTTTCAGCGAATCTCGGCGGGCGAAGCATGATAATTTAAGAAGGGCGTTCGGTGTTAGTGTTACTGGCTTCACGTGTACTGTTTCTTCTATAGCAGGAGACCCACCCCGATGCAAGTTTAACTGTTTCCAATATGTGTACTCCATTCTCGTATCATTCCATTTAACATTTCGTTCAGTTTGCCTGGTTTTACGTGTTGTTGTAGAGCTATGCGATGATAGAGTTCCTTGACGAGCGGAGAGTTTATTGTAGTCATTAATTGGTGCGCTCGATGATATGTGTTTTCTCGATGCACGCATGGGGACATGTTCATTGCTGGATGGGAGATAAGTACCTTCCGGGTAATGAGAAAACTGAGACGTTCCATTATAGTGGGTATCCTGTATACTGCAGTGCGTCCTGTCCTGCTGGTGTGTGTCCGGTACATTATAGTGGGTATCCTGTATACTGCAGTGCGTCCTGTCCTGCTGGTGTGTGTCCGGTACATTATAGTGGGTATCCTGTATACTGCAGTGCGTCCTGTCCTGCTGGTATGTGTCCGGTACATCAGGATGAGTCCTTTCCTGCTGGTATGTGTCCGGTACATCATGATGAGTCCTGTCCTTCTGGTATGTGTCCTGTACATTATGATGAGTCCTTCCCTGCTGGTATGTGTCCGGTACATTATGATGAGTCCTTCCCTGCTGGTATGTGTCCGGTACATTATGATGAGTCCTTTCCTGCTGGTATGTGTCCGGTACATTATGATGAGTCCTTTCCTGCTGGTATGTGTCCGGTACATCATGATGAGTCCTTTCCTGCTGGTATGTGTCCGGTACATCATGATGAGTACTTTCCTGCTGGTATGTGTCCGGTACATCATGATGAGTACTTTCCTGCTGGTATGTGTCCGGTCTATCGACATCGGGCGCAATATCTAAGTTTATGGCATTGTGTGATTTTTTTGGGGGAAATATACGAACATTTCCACGAAAATTAAGTTGCATTAGGCGCAATTTACGATAGCACATGTTGGAAGACATTTGCTTTGCCAGTTCAAGAGGGATAACTCCGTAACAATCACTCTTGCGTTGTGAGGCTCCTTTATTTAACAGTAATTCGATCATTGTCGCGCGGTCTTTCGCAACAGCACCATGTAAAGGCGTTCTTCCAAATACAGATGCGGAATTTACATTCACTCCTGAAAATAGTAAAGAAATGTCATTAGACAAAGCACTATAGCATTAGACAAGGCACTATAGCATTAGACAAGGCACTATAGCATTAGACAAGGCACCATAGCATTAGACAAGGCACTATAGCATTAGACAAGGCACTATAGCATTAGACAAGGCACTATAGCATTAGACAAGGCACTATAGCATTAGACAAGGCATTATAGCATTAGACAAGGCACTATAGCATTAGACAAGGCATTATAGCATTAAACAAGGCACTATAGCATTAGACAAGGCACTATAGCATTATACAATGCACTATAGCATTAGACAAGGCACTATAGCATTAGACAAGGCACTATAGCATTAGACAAGGCACTATAGCATTAGACAAGGCACTATAGCATTAGACAAGGCACTATAGCATTAGACAAGGCACTATAGCATTAGACAAGGCACTATAGCATATTTGAACTTTCTGAACGCTTAGTAACTATTAACAACTAGCTACACCTTATTATGCAACCCGATACATTTGTATAAAGACACTTTTTGAATTGGTTTAAGAATATTTATTCGACATTATATAACATAATTTATAACAAATAATTATGTACACAATAAATACAGGTGGAATTAAATGTAAACGAACCGATTATCGGATTTCTCTCCACTGCACACTAGAAATCCGCCAACGCAATGGCGATAGTTATGTATATAATGTTATGTATAAGTGACGAATGTACGACTATAAACGGACAAATAGTAAGCTTAGCATTACTAGTTGATAACGAGAAGTCATCCGATAAGTTGTACTATGGTTTAAGTTGACTGCTAACAATAATAAGAGAGTAAAAATAGGAAAAGAAAAAAACAGGGTGAGACAACGGTGTAAAATATAAAATGCATCTAATCAGCCAGGCAAGAAACAAACTTTCAATACAACATACCGACAGAAATAAGCATGATTGCCATTCTATGAAACCCACGGAAAGCTGCAATGAATAAGGCGACGGCTCCTCTATCTCGGACCACCCCCTCGCATCGGTTCGATTCTGTTGCGCTTATCACGGTATTCCCTTTCAGATGTACGCCACCACTGTGGTAGACCTGATCAATGCTGTTATGTGTCACTGACACGTACAATGTTTCCCAGTTGTCGTGAAGATGTACTCTGAAAAATAAGGTTGTTAATTAAATAAAATGTACTACGCTCAATGACATTATGTTTCTAATAGATAATCTTATATGCAACTCTGTGGATTAACATGTTAGAACAATATACTATACGTGCATAAGTAAATGTCCTTACAATTACATCATAATATATCACTCATGTCATTGACTGATGTTTCCGTTGTTACAACTGTATTATCTGAGAATGTATCCATGTAAAATGTTCTCCTTGACTACCACATACAACTGCTTACTTGAGAATATATCCATGTAGAATGGTCTCCTTGACTACAACATACAACTGCTTACTTGAGAATATATCCATGTAGAATGGTCTCCTTGACTACAACATACAACTGCTTACTTGAGAATATATCCATGTAGAATGGTCTCCTTGACTACAACATACAAGTGCTTACTTGAGAATATATCCATGTAGAATGGTCTCCTTGACTACCACATACAACTGCTTACTTGAGAATATATCCATGTAGAATGGTCTCCTTGACTACCACATACAACTGCTTACTTGAGAATATATCCATGTAGAATGGTCTCCTTGACTACAACATACAACTGCTTACTTGAGAATATATCCATGTAAAATGTTCTCCCTGACAACCAGCTTCTGGTCCTCCAGAAGTTCTTCCCCATCTGGGTATGTCAAACGGTACATCTGTGATGGTATCCCGGCATGCAATTCAAGACGACCCTTTAATGGAACCAACAAAACGTACAGTGAAACTTACCAATCAATCCTGCATATCGTCAGTACAAAGTAGCACATGACATGAACACTGACTTGTATATAGATCATTTCTAGCGAATAGCTATCGGAGAGATGCACACTCTCGTGCTGGTATTTTACTCATCGACATTTCGCTGATCATCCTGGCCAGATGTAATAAACCGATTTGTTCCAAATTCCCACCACTTCCGACCTTGTGTATTTATTCTATCTTATTCTAGATTAGAGTCATATGAAAGCGGTATAAAACGCTATTGATTTTTTAATCTGACGCGAGGGTTCGAATGGTGGAACCTATGCTCGGCGTAAATCCCACAGTATAAAATGTTAATTGCACTTGCCGTATATTATTTTCTTAAGTCGTGAAACAACATTCAAAAACTATTGTTGACAGTTTAACTTCACAACGTGACCTTGCTGCTCAATTCAGCTATCGCAACGGCGCCCGTTTATATGAGGAACTCAATACTTCAGGGCACCTATGCACTGCGTACTTGTTCTTTTTTATTTATCCATTATTGATTTTAATTAGAAATGGTATAGAAACTATTTTTCGGGTTAAGTGTAGATTTTTAAAATTCGGATAGCTACCAGAATTGCTCATACACCGTATCAGTTTCGGTGGAAATATTCTCCCAATTATTTGTTTATTTATATTCGTCTGCTGGACCAGTCACCTGACAGTTGCATCAGGCTACCGAACCGTACCGATACACTCAACGGAATACTATTGAACCATGTTTCAGCTGTCAGCGAAATTAGTCTAGAACTATATATATATATTAAATAAGGATGTAAATGGACAATTACGCCGAGCATAGGTTCCACCACTCTATATAACATGTCTTACGATTACGGCCAATCGACAAGTTGCTTTTTTCAGAGCTCGAACATGTACCGTCTTTCGGTAGCAGTCTCGTAGTGAAGATCTTGACTATTAGTATTGAAATTAGTAGATTTCTGTCCCAATACTGATAGCCAACTTGGTAACAGGCAATGTTCCGATAGGTTCGCCAGTATAGACGCCAGCAATACGTACCTATATATTAAGTATGCGATCCAACGCAATTTACAATTATCGAGCATAGACGTATCAGTCGTCCAGTGGTTACCATGTTGGACTGCGAGCACAGACGTATCAGTCGTCCAGTGGTTACCATGTTGGACAGCGATCATAGACGTATCAGTCGTCCAGTGGTTACCATGTTGGACTGCGAGCACAGACGTATCCGTCGTCCAGTGGTTACCATGTGGGACTACGAATCCAATGATCGCATGTTCTGTTGTGTGTGTGTTTTACGTTTATTTATCGTCGCTACCGGTTGCCCATATGATCGACGCCTCGGTTTAAAGTCCCATCTGAAATACTGCTAATTTTTATTAGGGTCAGAAGGGGGATCGAACCTGCGATCCCTGGATTTCCAGCCCAACATGTTAACCACTGGACTACTTATCCGTCTGTAAAACGCACGTTCGACCCCCCATTTGACCGTAATACTATTAACAATATTGCAGGTGGTACTATAAACCAAGATCTCATACATCGGTGCTATACACCGCGCATGTAAACGAACGAGGGGTGTCTCTGGAATTGGAGTGTCTTCTGTATTTTTACTATCATCCGACAAATAAAATGACTAATACACTTCCGGGGGCGTTGCCTCGTTTAACCAGGAGCGCGATGATATATAAGCATATATACAAACATGTCGGATGATCGAGCAGAACTACATGGCATATACAGTTAAACCTGTGCTAAAGGCCACCTCCGAATAAAGGCCGCATATGAAAAACCTGTCTCTAAAGACCACCATTTTTCTCTCCCGTCGAGCCATTTTCAATGCATTTTAACCCTCTATTGAGAGGCCACCTGCCAACAAAGGCCACTTTTTGACTTTCCCGAGGATGGCCTTTATAGACAGATTGGACTGTATATATATGAACATTGTAAGTAGGAGATTATTGTGCTTATGAATGTGGAATGGTTGTTTGGATTCAGTAACCAAGTCTGATATGTAGGGACTGCAAGGTCATGTGTAATAGTGTTACATAGCAGGCGTACCACTAAACAATGTACAAGCTCTCGGCTGACATGTGTTTGACTTTCAGAAAGGTCAAGCAGCATCTATACATGTCAGTGTGAAACACTAGTGACTATTAGTATTGTACTAACAATCACGTTATGTCAAAGGCTTATCACGTATAGTGCATATTCACTCACCTTAAGGTCAATGACCTTTATACCGGAAGGCGTATCCCGTATAGTACACACTTCACTCACATTAAGGCCAAGGACCTTGATATCGGAATGCATATTACGTAATGTACACATTTCACTCACCTTAAGGTCAAGGATCTTGATACCGGAGGGCATATCACATAGTGTACACATTTCACGCACATCGGAATGCATATTACGTAGTGTACACATTTCACTCACCTTAAGGTCAAGGATCTTGATACCGGAGGGCATATCACATAGTGTACACATTTCACGCACATCGGAATGCATATTACGTAGTGTACACATTTCACTCACCTTAAGGTCAATGACCTTGATACCGGAGGGCATATCACATAGTGTACACATTTCACGCACATCGGAATGCATATTACGTAGTGTACACATTTCACTCACCTTAAGGTCAATGACCTTGATACCGGAGGGCATATCACGTAGTGTACACATTTCACTCACCTTAAGGTCAAGGACCTTGATACCGGAAGGCATATCACGTAGTGTACACATTTCACTCACCTTAAGGTCAAGGACCTTGATACCGGAAGGCATATCACGTAGAGTACATATTTCATCATTTGGTAGAACAATGAATACTGTGAACTGGAGACGGTTGTTATCTATTATAGGTGTCGTTGCAAGGCTCTCCCTTTCATCGTCTGCATCCTCCGCAGAAGACATATCTCTAGTTGGTTCCTCGTTCGTCACTCTCGTCACCAGTTTATATTTCTCAACTGAAAAGGAAGATTAATTAATGTTTGTAATATAAAATGAATCTAGCACCTCCAATAGTTGCAGATCCCACCAGAGGGCTGAAGATGCATGTAAAATGTGTGGCGTCCGTGGTCCAGTGGTAGAGCGTCGGATTTGTAATCGAGCTGTCCCGGGTTCGATACTCGGTCAGGCCACGTATGTAGTGTCATTGAGCAAGGCACCTCACACACATTGCTTAGTACTGGTTAACCACTTAGGTCGGCTAAGCCTGCCCAGGAGAACATACATACATACATACAAGAACGAGCATAAAAAATGCAAATGCCGAAGAAAAAATGTAATAGTAGGCACGTGAACAACACACAAATGGTAGCGACGCGTCATTGATTGCGTCATCGATGACGTATCGCCAGTTATTATAGCGACGTAACATCATGGCAGTGTTCAGATTTTACCGTTATCCAATGAAATAATACAAATTTGGACTCGGAAATAAACGGAAACTTGTTCGTGATATCAAATAAGCATAAAGTAGTTTCCTTGTCTACCCAGTTAGACAAATTCAGTACACATACTATGTCATGTCACGTCACGCACATCCAAACAAAGGATAACACAAGCAATGAAGGTGAATCCCTTAATTCAAACGTGATCCGTAATGCAGATAGTTTGGCATAAAGAGGACAATAACACACAGCTAAACAATAGAAACACAACTAGAGAATAGCTCTCTGTGATATGCAAACCACCTCGCTGGTATTTGACACATGGAAACTTAGCTGACCGCCCTGACCACGTGTATTGAACCGATTTCTCCCATAAATCCTACCACTTACTCCTAGATCTACACTCTACATATCAACAAAGTTTCATCAAAACCCATCAACAACTTTTGAGTTATCCTGTCCACAGACAGACGCACCAAAACGACAATATCCTCCGTTCCTACGGCATGGGGTTAATTAAGAAATAATAAGTACCAACCGTGGTATATCGCAGAATAACCCGAGTTTGAAGTTCTTATGCGTAGAAATATATCACGAAGGCCGAACACGACTTACTTCTAATAATTTTAGACGAGAATCAAGGAGTATTTTCTTCAAACGACATGCTTTCGAAATGTCCCCCCGCATAAGGGGTGATGACGTTATTTTTTATGGAAAATATCAATCTAGTGCATAAATGAACAAAAGTTGTAACTGATCAATAATTTTATTTATTTTGTCAAATAAAACTATACAGAATAGTAACTGAAACGTTACTTAGCAGAAAAACAAGACGGACAAGAGATTATCTGATTCTAAAAATAGCTCACTTCCGCGAATTCGCACGGTATTATTTACAAACATCACTTGACTTTCATTCATAAAACTTTACACGCATTGTATAAATGGAATAGCCAAAACACGGTGCGCGCGCAGCATAGTTCAATGTAGGTATATCGCAGAATAACCCGAGGTAGATTATACTCTACAAGCTGGGTCATGTTAGAATAACAATTAAATAAGTATGGTTTTATGCCATGGTCCAATTCTTCAATCCGGTATATAACTGAATGTGAAGCTGTCAAGAAATGAGCAATGTATTGCAGCAAATGCCAAGTAATGACACGAATGAACATTGTAAGAAATAATAGCAAATCATATGGTATACCTAACTCTATTGCTTAACATGTTTGCTTGAATGTGTACAAATGTTGAACGTAACTTATGAACTTGCAAAGAATAATGTGTATCCTAGCACTTATATATACTGTGTTGATAATATAATAAAGCTGCCATTGTTCTAGTGCAAAGAAGATACGAATGTTAGCCGTATTTACGGGACATTGTGGCGGTGGAGAAATTGTACATATATGTTTCTATGTAAACTCCAATACTGAAATTTTAAACACTAAATCATGATTGAGGAATACTTTTTTGAATTAAACATATAAAGTTGGTAAGTAGAGAAGTATATTTATATTCGCACAATACGGTATCCGGTTGCATGTAATAAAGGTAATTAGTGTTTCTTTTCACACATTATTTTCAGATCAAGCGTCCTGTATACTAATTGACAACCAAACAGACAATGCAGACAATGCATATTTGAACAAAACATTTCTATGGTTTGTAAGAACTACAGAACGATATCGTTGACAACTTCAAACTGCATCTTGATATATATCTATATAGATACAATAAATGTGTTCCAGTGGCGAGTTAATGTTCGCATGCCTGTATCAGATAACTCGGAGAACCTCTATTTCAGTTCACCCCTACCCCACCCCACACATAGATTGACTTTTCAGTGCGAGACAACCTGCAGCATGCTAGACCATGAACACGGATCGCTACGCCACTGACAGCAACAATAACACGCTACACTAATCATTAGAACGAGATGAAATTCAACATGTGTGCTATATATAATATTAAAAGGATTGAAGAACTAGGAATATTAGAAAGTTTTCTTTTCAAACGGTCGACCATATAACCGTTGTCACTCTCAAATTCTGCGTAGTAAAACATAATATTTGAATTATGTGCAACAAGACTTGAGATCAAATATTTGCTGTCAAGCGGATTGAAATTGAGAGAATTAAATTCTTTTTTTCTGGCGTTTGTGCATGTATAAACCCTACTTATGTGTTCGTTGGAGGGCAACGATTGCACGTTTCTGAACCCTACTTAATGTATGCGTTAGAGGGCAACGAGTGCACGTTTCTAAACCCTACTTAATGTATGCGTTAGAGGGCAACGATTGCACGTTTCTAAACCCTACTTAATGTATGCGTTAGAGGGCAACGATTGCACGTTTCTAAACCCTACTTAATGTATGCGTTAGAGGGCAACGATTGCACGTTTCTAAACCCTACTTAATGTATGCGTTAGAGGGCAACGATTGCACGTTTCTAAACCCTACTTAATGTATGCGTTAGAGGGCAACGATTGTACGTTTTTAAACCCTACGTATGTGTTCGTTGGAAGGCACCGATTGTACGTTTCTAAATCCTACTTAATGTAAGCGTTAGAGGGCAACGATTGCACGTTTCTAAACCCTACTTAATGTAAGCGTTAGAGGGCAACGATTGTACGTTTCTAAACCATACTTAATGTATGCGTTAGAGGGCAACGATTGTACGTTTCTAAACCATACTTAATGTATGCGTTAGAGGGCAACGAGTGTACGTTTCTAAACCATACTTAATATATGCGTTAGAGGGCAACGACTGTACGTTTCTAAACCCTACTTAATGTATGCGTTAGAGGGCAACGATTGTACGTTTCTAAACCATACTTAATGTATGCGTTAGAGGGCAACGATTGTACGTTTCTAAACCCTACGTAATGTATGCGTTAGAGGGCAGCGATTGTACGTTTCTAAACCATACTTAATGTATGCGTTAGAGGGCAACGAGTGTACGTTTCTAAACAATACTTAATGATTGCGTTAGAGGGCAACGATTGTACGTTTCTAAACCATAATTAATGTATGCGTTAGAGGGCAACGATTGTGCATGTATAAACCCTACTTAATGTATGCGTTAGAGGGCAACGATTGCACGTTTCTAAACCCTACTTAATGTATGCGTTAGAGGGCAACGATTGTGCATGTATAAACCCTACTTAATGTATGCGTTAGAGGGCAACGACTGTACGTTTCTAAACCCTACTTAGTGTATGCGTTAGAGGGCAACGAGTGTGCATGTATAAACCCTACTTAATGTATGCGTTAGAGGGCAACGACTGTACGTTTCTAAACCCTACTTAATGTAAGCGTTAGAGGGCAACGATTGCACGTTTCTAAACCATACTTAATGTATGCGTTAGAGGGCAACGCGTGTACGTTTCTAAACCCTACTTAATGTATGCGTTAGAGGGCAAGGATTGTACGTTTATAAACCCTACTTAATGTATGCGTTAGAGGGCAACGAGTGTACGTTTCTAAACCCTACTTAATGTATGCGTTAGAGGGCAACGATTTTACGTTTATAAACCCTACTTAATGTATGCGTTAGAGGGCAACGATTGTACGTTTCTAAACCCTACTTAATGTATGCGTTAGAGGGCAACGATTTTACGTTTATAAACCCTACTTAATGTATGCGTTAGAGGGCAACGAGTGTACGTTTCTAAACCCTACTTAATGTATGCGTTAGATGGCAACGATTGTACGTTTCTAAACCTACTTAATGTATGCGTTAGAGGGCAACGATTGTACGTTTCTAAACCCTACTGAATGTATGCATTAGAGGGCAACGATTGTACGTTTCTAAACCATACTTAATGTATGCGTTAGAGGGCAACGAGTGCACGTTTCTAAACCCTACTTAATGTATGCGTTAGAGGGCAACGATTGCACGTTTCTAAACCCTACTTAATGTATGCGTTAGAGGGCAACGATTGCACGTTTCTCAACCCTACTTAATGTATGCGTTAGAGGGCACAGATTGCACGTTTCTAAACCCTACTTAATGTATGCGTTAGAGGGCAACGATTGCACGTTTCTAAACCTACTTAATGTATGCGTTAGAGGGCAACGATTGCACGTTTCTAAACCCTACTTAATGTATACGTTAGAGGGCAACGATTGCACGTTTCTAAACCCTACTTAATGTATGCGTTAGAGGGCAACGATTGCACGTTTCTAAACCCTACTTAATGTATGCGTTAGAGGGCAACGAGTGCACGTTTCTAAACCCTACTTAATGTATGCGTTAGAGGGCAACGATTGCACGTTTCTAGACCTACTTAATGTATACGTTAGAGGGCAACGATTGCACGTTTCTAAACCCTACTTAGTGTATGCGTTAGAGGGCAACGAGTGTGCATGTATAAACCCTACTTAATGTATGCGTTAGAGGGCAACGACTGTACGTTTCTAAACCCTACTTAATGTAAGCGTTAGAGGGCAACGATTGCACGTTTCTAAACCATACTTAATGTATGCGTTAGAGGGCAACGCGTGTACGTTTCTAAACCCTACTTAATGTATGCGTTAGAGGGCAAGGATTGTACGTTTATAAACCCTACTTAATGTATGCGTTAGAGGGCAACGAGTGTACGTTTCTAAACCCTACTTAATGTATGCGTTAGAGGGCAACGATTTTACGTTTATAAACCCTACTTAATGTATGCGTTAGAGGGCAACGATTGTACGTTTCTAAACCCTACTTAATGTATGCGTTAGAGGGCAACGATTTTACGTTTATAAACCCTACTTAATGTATGCGTTAGAGGGCAACGAGTGTACGTTTCTAAACCCTACTTAATGTATGCGTTAGATGGCAACGATTGTACGTTTCTAAACCTACTTAATGTATGCGTTAGAGGGCAACGATTGTACGTTTCTAAACCCTACTGAATGTATGCATTAGAGGGCAACGATTGTACGTTTCTAAACCATACTTAATGTATGCGTTAGAGGGCAACGAGTGCACGTTTCTAAACCCTACTTAATGTATGCGTTAGAGGGCAACGATTGCACGTTTCTAAACCCTACTTAATGTATGCGTTAGAGGGCAACGATTGCACGTTTCTCAACCCTACTTAATGTATGCGTTAGAGGGCACAGATTGCACGTTTCTAAACCCTACTTAATGTATGCGTTAGAGGGCAACGATTGCACGTTTCTAAACCTACTTAATGTATGCGTTAGAGGGCAACGATTGCACGTTTCTAAACCCTACTTAATGTATACGTTAGAGGGCAACGATTGCACGTTTCTAAACCCTACTTAATGTATGCGTTAGAGGGCAACGATTGCACGTTTCTAAACCCTACTTAATGTATGCGTTAGAGGGCAACGAGTGCACGTTTCTAAACCCTACTTAATGTATGCGTTAGAGGGCAACGATTGCACGTTTCTAAACCCTACTTAATGTATACGTTAGAGGGCAACGATTGCACGTTTCTAAACCCTACTTAATGTATGCGTTAGAGGGCAACGATTGCACGTTTCTAAACCCTACTTAATGTATGCGTTAGAGGGCAACGAGTGCACGTTTCTAAACCCTACTTAATGTATGCGTTAGAGGGCAACGATTGCACGTTTCTAGACCTACTTAATGTATGCGTTAGAGGGCAACGATTGCACGTTTCTAAACCCTACTTAATGTATGCGTTAGAGGGCAACGATTGCACGTTTCTAAACCCTACTTAATGTATGCGTTAGAGGGCAACGATTGTACGTTTCTAAACCCTACTTAATGTATGCGTTAGAGGGCAACGATTGCACGTTTCCAAACCCTACTTAATGTATGCGTTAGAGGGCAACGATTGTACGTTTCTAAACCCTACTTAATGTATGCGTTAGAGGGCAACGATTGTACGTTTATAAACCCTACATAATGTATGCGTTAGAGGGCAACGATTGCACGTTTCTAAACCCTACTTAATGTATGCGTTAGAGGGCAACGAGTGCACGTTTCTAAACCCTACTTAATGTATGCGTTAGAGGGCAACGATTGCACGTTTCTAGACCTACTTAATGTATGCGTTAGAGGGCAACGATTGCACGTTTCTAAACCCTACTTAATGTATGCGTTAGAGGGCAACGATTGCACGTTTCTAAACCCTACTTAATGTATGCGTTAGAGGGCAACGATTGTACGTTTCTAAACCCTACTTAATGTATGCGTTAGAGGGCAACGATTGCACGTTTCCAAACCCTACTTAATGTATGCGTTAGAGGGCAACGATTGTACGTTTCTAAACCCTACTTAATGTATGCGTTAGAGGGCAACGATTGTACGTTTATAAACCCTACATAATGTATGCGTTAGAGGGCAACGATTGCACGTTTCTAAACCCTATTTAATGTATGCGTTAGATGGCATCGAGTGTACGTTTCTAAACCCTACTTAATGTATGCGTTAGAGGGCAGCGATTGTACGTTTCTAAACCCTACTTAATGTATGCGTTAGAAGGCAATGAGTGTACGTTTATAAACCCTACATAATGTATGCGTTAGAGGGCAACGATTGTACGTTTCTAAACCATACTTAATGTATGCGTTAGAGGGTAACGATTGCACGTTTCTAAACCCTACTTAATGTATGCGTTAGAGGGCAACGATTGTACGTTTATAAGCCCTACCCATAACTCGAGTGCGTGGCGGACAAGTGGTATTGTGGACGCTGTGCTGGATTGCGTGGCGGATAAGTGGTATTGTGGACGCTATGCTGGATTGCGTGGCGGATAAGTGGTATAGTGGACGCTGTGCTGGATTGCGTGGCGGATAAGTGGTATAGTGGACGCTGTGCTGGATTGCGTGGCGGATAAGTGGTATTGTGGACGCTCTGCTGGATTGCGTGGCGGATAAGTGGTATTGTGGACGCTGTGCTGGATTGCGTGGCGGATAAGTGGTATTGTGGACGCTGTGCTGGATTGCGTGGCGGATAAGTGGTATTGTGGACGCTGTGCTGGATTGCGTGGCGGATAAGTTGTATTGTGGACGCTGTGCTGGATTGCGTGGCGGATAAGTGGTATAGTGGACGATGTGCTGGATTGCGTGGCGGATAAGTGGTATTGTGGACGCTGTGCTTGTAATTCATGGATCGCAGGTTCAATCACCCGCTATGTCATACTAAAATGATCCAAATCGAACGAAACTTTAAACCGAGGTCTCGTGTCGGTGCTTTACACCGTACACGTAAAGAACCAGAGGAGACTCTGGAATTGGTCTCTGTCTGTATCATTGCACTATCCTCCAAAAGATAAAATTATTATTCGCTTCAAGATACGTGGCTCATATGAACAACCGGTAGCGACGATAAATAAATGTAAAACACACTCAATGTGTGCGTCACGGTTTTAGGAAAGAGTGTACGCGTGCATTATGCCATATACACCGAGGAACAAATTAAATGTTTCATATTGTGTTTGTAACTGTCTAAATAAATTAGAAAACCGACACAGCTCGCACACTCAATTGACTCATCCGTTTATGAGGTCGTGCGTAATTCATAAAACAACCTCAATAGCGAGGCGTCTTGTGACGAAACTATTTTATAATCAGTCTGACTCATAAAGCACAATATAGGTTCAGAAACAGGTAGTTGCTAAGCAACTGTAAATATATTTCGCTATAGTTTTATTTATCTTAGAATAAATGAATTAACTTCAAGGTAGGCAAAATCACTAAATTATATATCCATGCTGAACTTCACCAGGAAAACAAAACCAATGATGACGCCATATGTATATTGCTTCTGCAATGGGTATGGTGGTCCGCCTAGTAACCGAGGGGTTGGGAGTTTGAGTATCGTCAGAACCACGGTTGCTGTGCTCTTAGGCAAGACAATATCATCTTCTCTCTCACACATCGCGATGGATTCCATCAAGAATGAGGTGTGCATTCCATAAGGAATGAGGCGTGCATTCCATCAGAAAAGAGGTGTGGATTCCATCAGGAATGAGGTGTGTATTCCATCAGGAATGAGGTGTGTATTCCATCAGGAATGAGGTGTGGATTCCATAAGGAATGAGGTGTGGATTCCATCGGGAATGAGGTGTGGATTCCATCAGGAATGAGGTGTGGATTCCATCAGGAATGAGGTGTGGATTCCTTCAGGAATAAAGTGTGGATTCCTTCAGTAATAAGGTGTGGATTCCATCAGGAATGAGGTGTGTATTCCATCAGGAATGAGGTGTGTATTCCATCAGGAATGAGGTGTGTATTCCATCAGGAATGAGGTGTGTATTCCATCAGGAATGAGGTGTGTATTCCATCAGAAAAGAGGTGAGCATTCCATCAGGAATGAGGTGTGCATTCCATCAGGAATGAGGTGTGTATTCCATCAGAAAAGAGGTGTGGATTCCATCAGGAATGAGGTGTGGATTCCATCAGAAAAGAGGTGTGGATTCCATCAGGAATGAGGTGTGGATTCCATCAGAAAAGAGGTGTGGATTCCATCAGAAAAGAGGTGTGGATTCCATCAGAAAAGAGGTGTGGATTCCATCAGCAATGAGGTGTGGATTCCATCAGCAATGAGGTGTGGATTCCATCAAGAATGAGGTGTGGATTCCATCAGGAATCTTATGTCGAGAACAATTCAACTAATTTATTTCACTATCGAGCTATAAAAATGTATTGCTATTCTCATTTGAATTGAACTCATGTACATAAACATGTGTCTATAGATGATGAAGTTCACTATTTAGTATGTGCATGCAGATGTATGTATGTATGTTCCTTTAATGTCAAACCCCTCGCGGGGACTTATACATGGTTTCCTGGGCAGGCTTAGCCGACCTAAGCGATTAACCAGTACTAAGCAATGTGTGTGAGGTGCCTTGCTCAATGGCACTACATACATAGCATAGATGGTAAGTGACAGGTAAATCGTCAGTAACTATTCTCGATACTACAATCTGCTTACTGGGGGTGCTCTTTAAATAAGCCATTTACGTTTACTATGCATCTGTGAACAAGTAGTGAATACTTTGTTTGAGGATCCACCGATGTGTCTGTGTTGTACATCCACCGATGTGTCTGTGTTGTACATCCACCGATGTGTATGTGTTGTACATCCACCGATGTGTCTGTGTTGTACATCCACCGATGTGTCTGTGTTGTACATCCACCGATGTGTCTGTGTTGTACATCCACCGATGTGTCTGTGTTGTACATCCATCGATGTGTCTGTGTTGTACATCCACCGATGTGTCTGTGTTGTACATCCACCGATGTGTCTGTGTTGTACATCCACCGATGTGTCTGTGTTGTACATCCACCGATGTGTCTGTGTTGTACATCCATCGATGTGTCTGTGTTGTATATCCACCGATGTGTCTGTGTTGTACATCCACCGATGTGTCTGTGTTGTACATCCACCGATGTGTCTGTGTTGTACATCCACCGATGTGTCTGTGTTGTACATCCACCGATGTGTCTGTGTTGTACATCCACCGATGTGTCTGTGTTGTACATCCACCGATGTGTCTGTGTTGTACATCCACCGATGTGTCTGTGTTGTACGATGTGTCTGTGTTGTACATCCACCGATGTGTCTGTGTTGTACGATGTGTCTGTGTTGTACGATGTGTCTGTGTTGTACGATGTGTCTGGGTTGTACATCCACCGATGTGTCTGTGTTGTACGATGTGTCTGTGTTGTACATCCACCGATGTGTCTGTATTGCACATCCACCGATGTGTCTGTGTTGTACATCCACCGATGTGTCTGTGTTGTCCATCCACCGATGTATCTGTGTTGTACATCCACCGATGTGTCTGTGTTGTACATCCACCGATGTGTCTGTGTTGTACACCCACCGATGTGTATGTGTTGTACATTCACCGATGTGTCTGTGTTGTACATCCACCGATGTGTCTGTGTTGTACATCCATCGATGTGTCTGTGTTGTACATCCACCGATGTGTCTGTGTTGTACGATGTGTCTGTGTTGTACATCCACCGATGTGTATGTGTTGTACATCCACCGATGTGTCTGTGTTGCACACCCACCGATGTGTCTGTGTTGTACATTCACCGATGTGTCTGTATTGCACATCCACCGATGTGTCTGTGTTGTACATCCACCGATGTGTCTGTGTTGTACATCCACCGATGTGTATGTGTTGTACATCCACCGATGTGTCTGTGTTGTACATCCACCGATGTGTCTGTGTTGCACACCCACCGATGTGTCTGTGTTGTACATTCACCGATGTGTCTGTATTGCACATCCACCGATGTGTCTGTGTTGTACATCCACCGATGTGTCTGTGTTGTACATCCACCGATGTGTCTGTGTTGTACATCCACGGATGTGTCTGTGTTGTACACCCACCGATGTGTCTGTGTTGTACATTCACCGATGTGTCTGTATTGCACATCCACCGATGTGTCTGTGTTGTACATCCACCGATGTGTCTGTGTTGTACATCCACGGATGTGTCTGTGTTGTACACCCACCGATGTGTATTTGTTGTACACCCACCAAAACATTCAAATGAAAAGTAATTTATTTTTGAATTGGCAGAGGATATATGTATGCATTCAAATCCTATATCAATTTTGAACGGCTACTTGTGGTGTCTAATATACAATGTAGACTAACATATCGCATCTTCTCTATTTGAAACTGTCATTTTCAGCGGATTATATCAATACAATTGTGATCAAGCACGAATGGTTGGTAAATTATTCATCCAAAATATTTAGGGTTTGATAATAAGTACTCTCTTTATTTAAAGATCACGGTACCTATAAATTGTCGAACTGTGCAAGCTAATTGTAAATTCAGGTAAACAAGTTCTAAGTTTGATCTGTGTGTGTTTTTACGTTTATTTATCGTCGCTACCGGTTGCCCATATGAGCGACGCCTCCTGAAGAGATTAGTTATTTTAGATTGTGGAGGATAGTTCAGGATACAGACAGAGACCCATTCCAGAATCTCCTCTGGTTCTTTTACGTGCACGGTGTAAAGCACCGACACGAGACCTCGGTTTAACGTCCCATCTGAAAGACTGCTAATTTTATTATGGTCAGACGGGGGATCGAAACTGCGATCCCTGGATTACCAGTCCAGCGTGTTACCACTGGACTACATATCCGTCTGTTAAGTTTGTTCGATTGTGTTTCGTGGTTTTATATGTCTGTCCACCAGAATGCACTATAGGCACTGAGAGACCAATGGTCGTCCAGCGTTGATAGTTAATGCCGACGTGTACCCGTTGTCGTATAGATTTTCTTAAAGTTTGAATGGGGCAATGTTTATGAAAACAATGTACTTAATGTCTAAATATGGTGAATTGATTGTGTTCACAATGATATTTATTTCTCCCCAGCTGCTAATAGTAGATGAGGAACCAGGATGTCCCTACGAGCAGGCACGGGCAGGCACCCGGGTTGAACCGTTGACAACATGCCAGCCAGATAGCATTTCCACATGAAATGATTCATTGAAAAATGGGATTCGAACCTACAGCGGTGGGCGGTAAGTAGATTGTAGTCAACGACCTAAACAACTCGGTCATGGAGACGACGGTTCTTCATCTACTATTAGCAGATAGGGAGAAATAAGTATCACCAACAACTCAACTGTACATCCACCCATCACCACTCAACTGTACATCCATCCACCACCACTCACCTGTACATCCATCCACCCACCACTCAACTGTACATCCATCCACCCACCCACCACTCAATTGTACATCCACCCATCACCACTCAACTGTACATCCATCCATCCACCACTCAACTGTACATCCATCCATCCACCACTCAACTGTACATCCATCCGTCCACTCAACTGTACATCCATCCACCACTCAACTGGTACATCCACCCATCCACCACTCAACTGTACATCCATCCACCACTCAACTGTACATCCACCCATCACCACTCAACTGTACATCCACCCATCCACCACTCAACCGTGCATCCATCCACCACTCAACTGTACATCCATCCACCACCACTCAACTGTACATCATCCATCCATCAATCCACCACTCAACTGTACATCCATCCACCACCACTCAACTGTACATCCACCCATCCACCACTCAACTGTACATCATCCATCCATCAATCCACCACTCAACTGTACATCCATCCACCACCACTCAACTGTACATCCACCCATCCACAACTCAACTGTGCATCCATCCACCACTCAACTGTACATTCACCCATCCACCACTCAACTGTACATCCATCCACCACCACTCAACTGTACATCCACCCACCAACCACTCAACTGTACATCCACCCACCAACCACTCAACTGTACATCCACCCACCACCACTCAACTGTGCATCCATCCACCACTCAACTGTACATCCACCCACCAACCATTCAACTGTACATCCACCCACCAACCACTCAACTGTACATCCACCCACCACCACTCAACTGTGCATCCATCCACCACTTAACTGTACATCCACCCACCACCACTCAACTGCCCAGCCATCCATCACCACTCAACTGTGCATCCATCCACCACTTAACTGTACATCCATCCATCACCACTCAACTGTCCATCCACCCACCACCACTCAACTGCCCATCCATCCATCACCACTCAGCTGTCCATCCACCCACTACCACTCAACTGTCCATCCATCCATCACCGCTCACATTACTCTATCCTCCGACTTTATCAGTACCTTACTCGGTAGTGTCCATCCATTCACCACCGCACACATTACTCTATCCTCCGACTATATCAGTACCTTACTCGGTAATGTCCATCCATCCACCACCGCACACATTACTCTATCCTCCGACTTTATCAGTACCTTTCTCGGTAGTGTCCATCCATCCACCACCGCTCATCTAGCTCTACTGTCAGGATTGTCCTCATGTTCATCCATCTCCACCACCACTCGCATGTCTCTACCAGTATATTGCCTGGAGGTGGCCATCGATCATTACATACCTTGGTATGCCGTACTGATTAACCAATGTCTCGCAACATGTATTGGTTCATCCACTACTCACATACGTATGTCGTTACGAGTTACAAGTGACTTACTCAATCTAGAGTCAGTATTTACCTGACTGAGTGTCCATCCACTACTCACATATGTCTACCGTCCGGAGTCACCTGACTGAGTGTCCATCCACTATTCACATATGTCTGCCGTCCGGATTTACCTGACTGAATGTCCATCCACTACTCACATATGTCTACCGTCCGGAGATTTACCTGACTGAGTGTCCATCAACTACTCACATATGTCTACCGTCCGGGTTTACCTGACTGAGTGTCCATCCACTACTCATATATGTCTACCGTCCGGATTTACCTGACTGAGTGTCCATCCACTACTCATATATGTCTACCGTCCGGATTTACCTGACTGAGTGTCCATCCACTACTCATATATGTCTACCGTCCGGATTTACCTGACTGAGTGTCCATCCACTACTCATATATGTCTACCGTCCGGATTTACCTGACTGAGTGTCCATCCACTACTCATATATGTCTACCGTCCGGATTTACCTGACTGAGTGTCCATCCACTACTCATATATGTCTACCGTCCGGATTTACCTGACTGAGTGTCCATCCACTACTCATATATGTCTACCGTCCGGATTTACCTGACTGAGTGTCCATCCACTACTCATATATGTCTACCGTCCGGATTTACCTGACTGAGTGTCCATCCACTACTCATATATGTCTACCGTCCGGATTTACCTGACTGAGTGTCCATCCACTACTCATATATGTCTACCGTCCGGATTTACCTGACTGAGTGTTAATCATCTACTCATATATGTATATCGTCTACTTGTCAGCATTTAGCTTTGTGTAATTGCGGCCATCCAACACTCTCCTGTTTCAAACATCAGTCCATGCCCTCTGCTAAACCATTAACTGTCTCTCGTATCTAACACCAGGGTACATCCATTTATGTTTTCAATATAAAGCATTAAAACTAATAACTCGAAGTTATATGAAACAGAAGCATAGTAACGTACACACGGTATGTTAGCGCATTGTTTATCTTAATAGTTATTTTAAATTGTACTGATATTGACTTCCATTGCTATGTAAGCATTTCTGTTCTATAAATGAGAGGACAAGTTAAACTACACAGTCCTACTGTAGATATATTTATATATTATATAATCTGGCATATCTATAGCTTTTATATTAACCTTACACAACGTAGTTAAACCTTTAACTACGTTAACTAGAGGGCAATGGTAAAAGCGTACTAGATATAGTATCGATCGAAATAGGTGAAAGATTAAGCAAATTTACCTCAATACAGGATTTTACAAATGTTCCATATACTTTTACTATTAAACATATCGAACTGGTTATAAAGGACATTGCCCTTCACCAAAAATCCCTCCGTCGGAGCGTAGCAAAATTGGATTAAAGGGATGTTAACTTATGATGTGTGATCGATCCGTTGCATGAACTAATGAAACTTTTCTAAAAATCCGTTAACAAGAAAAGCATAATGACAACTAAGCGAATATAATGAAAGGCAATCTGAGTGTAGCTTACAACGTGTTATTCTAGCATAAAGGCAGTGCCATTTCCATTGAATACAGTAGTTTACGAGCAGTTGAAAGCCTTCACAATTTGCGTTGCAGTCTAAAAAGAAGCTATCCTGATTTGTTTACACAAATGGACTGAATTGTTTACAGAGAAAGCAAAAGCATGTTTAATTGTCAATTGTACAAAATGACAAAAGATAATTATACAGTCTGTTTAAACATTCACATTTGTAGGATTATCGGCCTGTACACATTTTTGAACAGAAGAACTGTTATCAAAATGAACGATCGATTTGTTTTCTATTCAAATAGAGAGAAGACGGACATTTATTTCTCACCTATATACAAGCATTTCGCGCCATTTTAGGAATGTGAGATAAATCTGTCTAACCGGGTAGACAAGGGAACTACTTTATGCTAATTAGATATCACGAACAAGTCCGGTAGTTTCCGTTTATTTCCGCGTCCAAATTGTTATCATTTCATTGGATAACAGTAAAATCCGAACACTGTCGTGAAGTTACGTCATTATAATAACAGCGAAACGTCATCGATGACGCAATCAATGACGTAGCGCTACCATGCATATGTTGTTCATGCGCCTACTAGTACATGTTTACCTTGATACTTGCATTGTTTGTAAGCACCCCGCGTTAATCACAGTGACACTGATCTCTCTTTAAATATATTTATTAGATCCTTTAATTATGATGTGTACGTGGTGTTTTTTTAAATGACAATCAACATCAATATGAGTAAATTGTAACATTCCAATGATCTCATCATTTTATAGTAAATGTATACGTCATACATCACACGCGTGCGTGTGCGTGTGCGTGTGCGTGCGTGCGTGCGTGTTTTACGTTTATTTATCGTCGCTACGGGCGCCCATATC
Source organism: Archivesica marissinica (assembly GCA_014843695.1). Taxonomy (NCBI): domain Eukaryota; kingdom Metazoa; phylum Mollusca; class Bivalvia; order Venerida; family Vesicomyidae; genus Archivesica; species Archivesica marissinica. The sequence continues at coordinate 35,957,764 of CM026395.1, forward strand.
AGCGACGCCTCCTGAAGCGATTAGTCATTTTAGATTTTTGGAGGATAGTGCAATGATACAGACAGATATCAATTCCAGAGTATTCTCTAGTTCTTTTACGTGCACGGTGTAAAGCACCACCACGATACATCGGGTTAAAGTCCCATCTGAAATACAGTTAATTTTAGTATGGTTAGACGGGGGACGAACCTGCAATCCCCTGGATTCCAGCGTGTTAACCAATGGACTACAGATCCGCACATGGTGAGATATGTACTATAGATATCGTTTTTCTTTTTGATTAGTTTGTATATCGTCGCTCCCTGGTTATGTATAGGATATAAGCCCAAATCGATCCAATATGTATTGAACTCGAACTTGAACTGTGCGAGGCGCGTATCGCTGAAGACAGTACCAATAATTTACATATTTGATCCGTTTGAGGTTTATGTCTTACTTAAACACACATTTATATAACACGTGATCCTACTAATTAAAATTGTTAATTTCGTACATTTACGCATAGGATTTAATTTAATACTCTGGCCTTTTGACACCAGTCCAATATTACGGACTGCAAGTACAACGGTATGACGTCACGACAGTATTTTAAATGTTAGTTATATTAATTTGGGGGGAGATGGTACAGACTACCACATTCAGAAGCATCCCTTGTTCGTTTACATGGTCGACACTCTCAATACCTCATTCCTGATATAAAAAAACATCGTAACGAGGGGAGAGAAGACGCATGTGGAATTTTAAATGCATTGTCTAAGGGCACAATCGTAACGGCTCCAGCGGTGCTCGAACACCGGACCTTTCGCACATGAAACGAACGCGCTACCACTGCGCTATCACGACTTCCACTTCTGTATATAGTCCCATGCATTTGAAGTATACCGTTAATATTATTATGGATATACGAGAGATCGAACATGCGATCCCTAGCTTAGCAGTCCAACGTGTTAACCACTGGACCGTCTACTATAGATTAGTGTTACGGATTGTGTGACAACCGGATGTCATGTAATGCTGATAAACATTAAATCACACATTAACTTGTAACAAATTACCCAACATGCAAAGCAAGGGAAGATAACAAGTGGGAAATGCGAATTTTACATGTGTTTGTTTGTTGGGTTTGTTTGGGAGTTTAACACAACAAACCCCAAGTAACTGACATGGACTGGTACATGATATTTTTAGACCAATAAATTAATAAGAAAATTATATTTGGACCAGTTCATTTATCAAAATGGATCATTTTTGTCTAAAAATAGTGATATTATTGGCAAAAAGTGCAGATCCCGTTGACAGATCCCTCGTCACGAGCCGGTTCATCTGAATCTACACTTTTTGTAAGCCTATTTAGAGGCCTGTGGTGTTGAAAAGGTTAAAGCGTGACTATCCAGCTATGTTTTGTGCACGAAGACCTCGGGTGCCCGGAAGTTGTGATAGCGCAGTGGTTCACTTCAGGTGTGGAAGGCCAGGTTACGAGTGTGCCCTTAGGCAAGGCATTTACATTCCACGTTCGAACGTACATCGATGAGAGGCAATTGTTTTGAATTCAACGACCTTAACCACTCGGCCGTGATGGAGGCCCCTAAATTAGATATACAAATTAAGATACTAGTGCCAAAGCAAGAAAGATCCAATAAAGGTAATCTACATCACTGTCGCATTTCCTTCGATGAAGCCTGTGTGCCCTGATTGTATACATTTTCGTATAAGGGTTCCCAACTAATGATCTTGGAAGGGAACCTTTGGATTAATCCTACCGACGAAGAACTCAAGGAAAGATGAAGACTTTCTAGGAAAGATACAAGATGAAGAATTCATAGGAAAGATACAATATGAAGAATTTATAGGAAAGATACAATATGAAGAATTTATAGGAAGATACAAGATGAAGAATTAATAGGAAAGATACAATATGAAGAATTTATAGGAAAGATACAAGATGAAGAATTTATAGAAAAGATACAATATGAAGAATTTATAGGAAAGATACAAGATGAAGAATTTATAGGAAAGATACAAGATGAAGAATTTATAGGAAAGATACAAGATGAAGAATTTCTAGGAAAGATACAAGATGAAGAATTTCTAGGAAAGATACAAGATGAAGAATTTATAGGAAAGATACAAGATGAAGAATTTATAGGAAAGATACAATGTGAAGAATTTATAGGAAAGATATCAGATGAAGAATTTCTAGGAAAGGTACTAGGAAAGATACAAAATGAAGAATTTCTAGGAAGATAAAAGTGGAAGAATGCCTAAGAAAGATACAAGATGAATTATTATAAAGGAAATATAATTCTAAGATGAAGATTTGCAAGGACACTATGAATAATTCAAGGACAAATACAAGATGAACAAGTTCAAACAATTATGAATATATGTAAAATGACGTTTAATTACTCTATCTGAGAGACGTCAATGACGTCGTAGTTGTTCCTTGTTTCCTGTGCCCAATTGAATGTGCATGATGCACAGTGTGATTGTTTTCCGGATTAGTAGTTTCGTGAAATTGACTATACTGTTCGTCATGTGCTGGTACTCCATGATTTTGATGTGTGCCAAGTCATGGTCCGCTATGGGTATGATGGCGAGTTTGAATGGTGGTGGTTTCCGCTTGCTCCGAGGCTTTTCACGTGATGATTGCGTGTATTTGAATGGTGACTTCCGCTTGCTGCGAGTCCTTTCACGTGATGATTGCGTGTATTTGAATGGTGACTTCCGCTTGCTGCGAGTCCTTTCACGTGATGATTGCGTGTATTTGAATGGTGACTTCCACTTGCTCCGGGTCCATTCACGTGATGAGTGCGTGTATTTGAATGGTTGTTTACACATGCCTGAAAGTAGCGGTAGGTATAATATTAGTGAACAAAACATATTCCATATAATTTTAGAATCTGCTATGCATACTTATAAGGTGATTTTAATAGTCTTACTTCAGACTTTATCGATTTTGACTTTAACGGTAATTTTCATATATTACCAACATATTACGTGGCGTCCGTGGTCCAGTGGTAGATCGTCGGATTTGGAATCGAACGGTTCCGGGTTCGATACTCGGCCAGGCCACGTATGTAGTGCCATTGAGCAAGGCACCTCACACACATTGCTTAGTACTGGTTAATCGCTTAGGTTGGCTAAGCCTGCCCAGGAAAACATGTCTAAGTCCCCGCGAGGGGTTTGACATTAAAGGAACATGCATGCATACGATTAAACTTCAACGAACAACAGTGACACAACACGATATTTGAAAAGGTGCCATTTTGAATATTTCACAACAGAATAGAATTGAGTCGCGAGATTTTTGCCAAATGCTGCAACAATCCGACATTCGAAATTGTTCTGTATTACTAGTATTTTGTACAAATATCAATACATGTACATAAGGGGCGTGGCTAATATAGCATTGCTTCTAATGGGGAATGTGTTCATACCATAATAGATTTAACCCATTTAAATTAAACAGAATTAAAATAATTATTAAAACATTCGTGCGTTGAAAACATGTAAAAATAACTTACATTGATTGTGGAGGCTGCTCTTAAGAATTGTCAAATATCGCCACAGTCGACGTCGCCACCATATCCGTCTCGAAATCACCACCACTACAACCACCGCTACAGCCACCATAAAACCACACCACCCAAGCCCACCTACCACACCTCACTTCACCCCCACCCCACTCCCCCACCTTAAGCATCCCGCCGCACAATCCTTAGGCGCTTACATCTGCGTATCCTGCGGTTGCGGCGGCGTCGGCGAGGTGTGTCTGCAACAGGAGCATCGACATTTTGGATAACTGCGTTGTTTGCGGCAGCGGCGAGGGCGGCAGCGGCATCCACGTCAGCGGTATGAGCGACCTCAGCGTTGATGTAGCGATCGGCGGCTTGTATGTGGGCAACTGCAGCACTGGATGAGGCTTGGGCGGCGAAAGCGGCGGCGTCGGCCGCAGCGGAGTGTGCAGTGGCATCGGCCCCAGCGGCGGCAGCTCGCACGGCAGCGTAGTAGGCAGCGTTTGCAGCAACATGGGCCATAGCATCTGCTTGCACGGCAATGATGTGGGCAGCCACTGCTGCTGCGGCAGCATTGGAAATGCCGCCTGCTCCAAAGACGCCTCCGAAAGCTGCTTGAAAAGCTCCTGGAACCATACCATCATCATTACCACCAATGTGGTCTCCATCAGAACCAATGGTCATTATTGTGAATATCTGAAAGAAAACATGTAAAATATCGTATAACAATTACAGTTAATTACGGGAGCTGGCTTCCAGGACTTCGATCGCATAGGTAAGTGAGGCACCTCCGTGGCTGAATGGTTACGGTAGTTGGCTTCAGATAACTTACACCTGCTCAATGTAGGTCGAATCCAATTTGGGGTATCAACTTCTTTCATGTGAGGACGTTATCCTATTGCCGTGCAGAAGGTCGGTGATTATATACGGGTATCCGTCTGGGCCTGATACATTGTTCTGTAGGGGAGGGGGTTGTTAGACAAACCGGGATGGTCTTCCACAAATAATAACTGGCATCTTTATCAAGCCTTATTGGGTGATCGACTTTGATCTGTATCGGACAAAAAGGTTACGTTGAAGATGTTCAACTAACTAACTAAGTACTTTTATTTTAAGTCGTTGCAACATCTATATTTCATGCTTTAAAAATGGTTACGTTGAAGGTGTTCAATTAACTAACTAAATATGTTTATTTTAAGTCACCACCTCATAAATGCATGGGGAGATCACTCGCTAATGTTGGTAAAACTTGTTGCCCAACCCATTTGCTTCTAGATTTTGTTCTTACAGTGTTCAAGCATAAGCATAGCATTGTAGTTGTATCATTTTGCTTACATATTTATCATGTTTATATAAACAAGAAATAAAATATGATTAAGCATAAAATCATCAATGGCCAATCTCTTCAGGGGGCGTCGCTCTTATGGGCAACCGGTAGCGACGATAAAGAATCGTAAAACACTGAAAGCAATCATTGCATTGGATTTTAGGATATTAATACGCTTTCATCCGCTCCAACGAGAGTGATTATTATAAGTTGTTACAGCTTGCTTCGCAACGTTGCAAAATAAATAAAGATTATACAACTTTCTATTAGATAGATCTAACACTTATATAGTTACTTATACACATACCTTACTTCAAAGTATAAATGACTTTATATGTATTACCCAATGTTTTAATGACAATAGTTTTCATTTATATCATTAACAATTAAGAGGTTTTGCCTCGTACTCGAGAGGTTCGAACCCCGGCAGAACCGTTGTGGTGAGGCAAGCCTCTTAAATGCACAAAGCCTCTCTCCCTCGTGGTGATGGATTCCATCAGGAATGAGGTCCGAGAGTGATAAAACTAATGTTGTAAGAACTTAGGTCGCAATCGAGTTACCTTAAATTTATATAAACTAAATATAGCATTAACAACCATTGTAATACATCATCTGCTCTGGAATTGTGTACAATTTGAATATTCAGAGATTGGATTAGATAATAGATAGTACACTGCCTGTATATACGATTCCAAACTACAGAATATACACCATACATGTATATTTCAAATAGATAATTTTATATATCATGAATCATTGTTTGCATCCATACATCTAGTAATATTGTAGTGTTGATCTGGTAAAGTAGAACACATAAATAAATAATCAACTTACATCTAAGACTTTTAGTAATAAGCGGCTGTGTTGTACGTCAAGAGACAATGAACATCAGTACAATACTGACGTGACGTCGTCAAGGTGACGCCGGATGTACCCAGAAGCTTTGTTTCAAACGCGCATGCGCGCATATGTGTCTTCATCATTGTCCTCTGCATGCAACAAGTGAGGAGGCTGTGGGAATAGATTCTACTATTTCCAATTAAATCTCAAACACACAATTAATATGAATACCTCTCAACTCCCGCCAACACGATACCCGACATTTGAAAAAATGTTGCACGAAAACTTGTAGCATGGAGAGAGTTGTTCAAGCAGTATTTCGTTACGGCTCAGCGGGTTACGGCACATAGGTCGAACTGGCTCGAGACTAATATAGTATACACTTTTAATTGAATATAGATTAGTATTTCTTCAAATTATTCAATGTCTAAAAGTGTGTACTTAGCTCTGTTGACAACTGTAAGCCCATAAGCCCATTGCATCACATAATAATGATAAGTAGGACGTGAGGTGATAGGAGAACCCCTCCCCCTTGAGTATTTTAAGACCCTATTTTTTTGAAAGCCTAATGTATGTAGCATAGTTTCCTGCTTGTTCACACTCTGAGCGTTACTGCTTGTTTACGTTACCGTCTTTTAAAGACGTAACTTTTATATAAAAATCAACATCTTTTTCAAATTTAAATAATTTTATACCAGTAAGAGTCATGTTCATATAAACTATTTTTTCTGTTATATGTATGTAGTGTAATTATTTTCATATAATCTAATAAGAATGACATGTAGTATTGTGGAAATATGACAGTAAATATACGTTACTAAGCCAAAGAGTAAATATACGTTACTAAGCCAAAGAGTAAATATACGTTACTAAGCCAAACAGTAAATATACGTTACTAAGCCAAAGAGTAAATATACGTCACTAAGCCAAACAGTAAATATACGTTACTAAGCCAAAGAGTAAATATACGTTACTAAGCCAAAGAGTAAATATACGTTACTAAGCCAAACAGTAAATATACGTTACTAAGCCAAACAGTAAATATACGTTACTAAGCCAAACAGTAAATATACGTTACTAAGCCAAACAGTAAATATACGTTACTAAGCCAAACAGTAAATATACGTTACTAAGCCAAACAGTAAATATATGTTACTAAGCCAAACAGTAAATATACGTTACTAAGCCAAACAGTAAATATACGTTACTAAGCCAAACAGTAAATATACGTTACTAAGCCAAGCAGTAAATATACGTTACTAAGCCAAACAGTAAATATACGTTACTAAGCCAAACAGTAAATATACGTTACTAAGCCAATTTCAGTGCATTAAAAAGCATATATTAACTTGAGTTCTTCATGCCAAACTCCGTAGTGGTTGCCTCCCTTACTAATGTGCTAATGGATTTGTTTGAGAATTGCATTATTTGGCTTATTTAGTAAACAGTTTTTGAGCACATAATCTATCAGAACATTCGAGAGCAGAACTCTTGCTCAACGGAAAGTGGAAACCTTGACCAAACGTAGCATATAGATTGTAGAAGACTATATCTATATATAGATTGTAGAAGACTGTATCTATATATAGAATGTAGAAGACTGTATCTATATATAGAATGTAGAAGACTGTATCTATATATAGATTGTAGAAGACTGTATCTATATATAGATTGTAGATGACTGTATCTATATATAGAATGTAGAATACTGTATCTATATATAGAATGTAGAAGACTGTATCTATATATAGATTGTAGAAGACTGTATCTATATATAGATTGTAGAAGACTGTATCTATATATAGATTGTAGAAGACTGTATCTATATATAGATTGTAGAAGACTGTATCTATATATAGATTGTAGAAGACTGTATCTATATATAGAATGTAGAAGACTGTATCTATTTATAGATTGTAGAAGACAGTATCTATATATTAGAAGTGTTTATTTGACAAATAGCTACACTATATTGCATTTTCAGTCATTACATTATGGAGTGTGTTTATCCTTCTTCGATCAGCCTGCTACGTCATGTTCTCTATTATTCCCCGTAAATGCCGGGTGTAGTAAGTTATTGACACCCGTGTGTAAGCACTCCAGTTGTGTTCTCGTTTAGTGTTAGTTCGCTAGCCTAGCACTTCTCTATTCCCATGTATGCAATACAAACACATTCCTGTTCATTTGTCTCTTGTTCGTTATTACGTCGTTTTGGGCAAATAACGGAAATATAACAGTGTTTTCTGATTGTTGTCTTTTTCTACGATGTCTTTTCCGTTTGACGAGATATAAATATTCCATTTTCGTAGTGTCGTCTTATTTCGTATTGTCATCTTATTTCGTATTGTCGTCTTATTTCGTAGTGTCGTCTTATTTCGTATTGTCGTCTTATTTCGTATTGTCGTCTTATTTCGAACCGTCAAAACCTGAACTACGAAGGAAAGAAAGTGCCCCATTTACGTTGAACATTTCAATCTGATTAATACATGTATAACGTTGTCGCGCTTAAACAAATAATAGATCACATGCTAAGTGATTAATGTATATTGCTAGAACATGTTGTATCTAATCTAATCACGTTTTCTTCGTTGCATTTTCGTCATAGCAGCTTCCATAGAATCATCCGGAAGTATCCGGTGATAGCAACATAGTCAGCTTCCATTGTGATGTCTATGGTTAAAATAATTGTCATTTAAATTAAACAGCCATCAGTTCGACACAATCTTCATGCGATCTTTATGCCACGCATTTTAGGACAATTTGATATTTCCAAAATTATGGATTGTAGATATTATTAAAGATTTTCAAGTGTCTACTTAATTTAATGCGATTATGGGGCGAGCCCGTGCGTTTACGCTCTCTGTCCCAGATGCCCCAGTTTAATGTTTCATATGATTTTAATTGGATACTGATCATAAACAAAACTGGCTTAGTTGTTCAAATCGAGCTTGTTAACTGATAATTTAAGTTGCTGCATAATTTGATTTCATCGCCAAATGTGACATTCATGTCTGACAGTGACATTAATTAATCCTATTAAATAACATAGTATTTATGTTTTTCTTTAATATTATATGGAACTATTTATGTGTGCTCGGATAGGTGAACTTGATTCCCTTCCAAGATGGTCGTCATGTTTCAAATGACATGTCGACAGTTGTCAATCAAAACTTCATATAATTAAAAATAATTTAGATATGTATCTATTAGTGTATACGATTATTTTAGTATTGTCAAGGGATGGGCGTGCTGTCACAATACATGAACTCTTTATAAAACCTTCAACATACACTCCGGTATACAAGCTGGGCGGGGATATGTGGATTTCAACATACACACCGGTATACAAGCTGGGCGGGGATATGTGGATTTCAACATACACTCCGGTATACAAGCTCGGCGGAGATATGTGGATTTCAACATACACTCCGGTATACAAGCTCGGCGGAGATATGTGGATTTCAACATACACTCCGGTATACAAGCTGGGCGGAGATATGTGGATTTCAACATACACTCCGGTATACAAGCTGGGCGGAGATATGTGGATTTCGACATACACCTCGGTATACAAGCTGGGCGGAGATATGTGGATTTCAACATACACTCCGGTATACAAGCTGGGCGGAGATATGTGGATTTCGACATATACTCCGGTATACAAGCTGGGCGGAGATATATGGATTTCGACATACACTCCGGTATACAAGCTGGGCGGAGATATGTGGGTGTCGGCATACACACAGGTATACAAGCTGGGCGGATATACGCGGGTGTCGGTATACACACCGGTATACAAGCTGGGCGAATATATGTGGGTGTCGGCATACACACCGGTATACAAGCTGGGCGGATATATGTGGGTGTCGGCATACACACAGGTATACAAGCTGGCGGATATAGAGGGTGTCGGCATACACACCGGTATACAAGCTGGGCGGATATATGTGGGTGTCGGCATACACACAGGTATACAAGCTGGGCGGATATAGGCGGGTGTCGGCATACACACCGGTATACAAGCTGGGCGAATATATGTGGGTGTCGGTATACACACCGGTATACAAGCTGGGCGGATATATGTGGGTGTCGGCATACACACAGGTATACAAGCTGGGCGGATATATGTGGGTGTCGGCATACACACAGGTATACAAGCTGGGCGGATATATGTGGGTGTCGGTATACACACAGGTATACAAGCTGGGCGGATATATGTGGGTGTCGGCATACACACCGGTATACAAGCTGGGCGGATATATGTGGGTGTCGGTATACACACAGGTATACAAGTTGGGCGGATATAGGCGGGTGTCGGCATACACACCGGTATACAAGCTGGGCGGATATATGTGGGTGTCACGGTATGTCACTCTATGCTACGTGCGTATGTGGCTTCAATTATATGTGCTACTGTTACCTAATTTGTTCTTGCAATCATAGTATTGCACGTGTTCCTTAACTTGCCTTACGGTTGCAGCTTCCAGTTCACTGGGTATGTCGGAGTAGTTCAGGCAAGTAAACTCTCCAATCAGGCTTCTGTGTGTAGTGTTTATGTAGTTGTGAGGTCATCAAGGTTACCCATACGATACTCACATGGTTATGAAATATATGACATATATCTCAGTGTTGACGATGAGGTGGATCCATTATCATAATCATGTTGTATGAAGAAGTTATAGAATGGTAGGCTGACCTAAACAAAGCTGACGTATTTACTAACAAAATTCCGTTAGATTCTCTCTTCTTTCATTTATTCCAAGACTATTACCACCATGCTTGCTTGTACTGTGCTGGCACCAGTGGAACGTTCTTGGACTCTGCACCAGTGGAACGTTCTTGAACTCTGCACGTGTGGAACGTTCTTGGACTCTGCACGTGTGGAACGTTCTTGAACTCTGCACGTGTGGAACGTTCTTGGACTCTGCACCAGTGGAACGTTCTTGGACTCTGCACAAGTGAAACGTTCTTGAACTCTGCACGTGTGGAACGTTCTTGGACTCTGCACCAGTGGAACGTTCTTGAACTCTGCACGTGTGGAACGTTCTTGGACTATGCACGTGTGGAACGTTCTTGGACTCTGCACGTGTGGAACGTTCTTGGAATCTGCACGTGTGGAACGTTCTTGGACTCTGCACAAGTGGAACTTTCTTGGACTCTGCACCAGTGGAACGTTCTTGAACTCTGCACGTGTGGAACGTTCTTGGACTCTGCACGTGTGGAACGTTCTTGGACTCTGCACAAGTGGAACGTTCTTGAACTCTGCGTAAGTGGAACGTTCCTGGACTCTGCACGTGTGGACCTCTCTCTTCCAACAAGTCCGTACATATATGCATGTTGACCTTTCTCTTCCAACAAGTCCTTACATATATACATGTTGACCTCTCTCTTCCAACAAGTCCGTACATATATGCATGTTGACCTTTCTCTTCCAACAAGTCCTTACATATATACATGTTGACCTTTCTCTTCCAACAAGTCCTTACATATATACATGTGGACCTTTCTCTTCCAACAAGTCCTTACATATATACATGTCGACCTTTCTCTTCCAACAAGTCCTTACATATATACATGTTGACCTTTCTCCTCCAACAAGTCCTTACATATATACATGTTGACCTTTCTCCTCCAACAATTCCTTACATATATACATGTGGACCTTTCTCTTCCAACAAGTCCTTACATATATACATGTCGATCTTTCTCTTCCAACAAGTCCTTACATATATACATGTTGACCTTTCTCTTCCAACAAGTCCTTACATATATACATGTGGACCTTTCTCCTCCAACAAGTCCTTACATATATACATGTCGACCTTTCTCTTCCAACAAGTCCTTACATATATACATGTGGACCTTTCTCTTCCAACAGGTCCGTACATATATACATGTGGACCTTTCTGTATTGGGTACATCGCCACGGTGTTAGTGGAACATCTATCATCATTTGTATTCCAATGGCAAGCCTCTGTTGTAAAACCCAAGAAAATAAATAATTATAACGACAGTCGATACATATTTCACACCATGAAATTATGTCCTACAAATGACCATTTTTGAAAACTTCAGATATATAGATAAATGGACAGTATAGTGTAATTTGGCATGTTTCGGAAAATGAAACCAGACAGGTATACATTAATTACAGTGTGGCTGAATGGCCGGGTGTTGAGTTCAAAGTTGTCTTTAATTTACAAGTATCCAAATTGTGGCTATTTAATAGATAAGTGAGATACAGTATCGGATGGAAAGTTTCAAATGACAACACTAATATTCCAACGAAGGTATTGCCATCACTGCAAGGAATGTGTGTACATACGCTTGTGTGCAGTTAGAGGTAAATACACAATAGCACATAGTGTGTGGTTTCCACTGAAACGTGATGATATGTGCAAGTAAAGGAGGATCTCAATGCCCTCAATACACACGCTGTCAACATCATGTCACTCATCTGCAAGTAAACATCATACAGCAAATCTTCTATAATGTGGCTGTTTGTGTTGTTGCATTAAGTTTCTAACAGCAAATTCTAACAACGTATATATATTAATCACTCACGTTGGCGCGGATGAAAGCGTAACTGTAGTCATTCGTGTGGGAGGAAACGGGGAGTACCCGGAGAAAACCCACCTGTCCGATCTGGCGACCACCGTACCATCTCACGTACTTCCTGGTCCGAGGATCGAACCCGGGTTGCATTGGTGAGAAGCGAGCACACTAACCATTGCGCTAATCGGACAACTATATTTACTAAATACTATGTATTGTACAGATGCATACAGTGCAAACACTGATACCAGACCCACTATCCTAATGTTGCCATCACTGTATGTATCATGCACATGCTACGCCCCTGGTATACCTAATGTTGCCAACACTGTATGTATCATGTACATGCTACGCCCCTGGTATACCTAATGTTGCCAACACTGTATGTATCATGCACATGCTACGCCCCTGGTATACCTAATGTTGCCAACATATGTAGCATGCACATGCTACGCCCCTGGTATACCTAATGTTGCCAACACGTGTATCATGCACATGCTACGCCCCTGGTTTACCTAAGGTTGCCAACACATGTATCATGCACATGCTACGCCCCTGGTATACCTAATGTTGCCAACACGTGTATCATGCACATGCTACGCCCCTGGTATACCTAATGTTGCCAACACGTGTATCATGCACATGCTACGCCCCTGGTATATCTAATGTTGCCAACACATGTATCATGCACATGCTATGCCCCTGGTATACATAATGTTGCCAACACGTGTATCATGCACATGCTACGCCCCTGGTATATCTAATGTTGCCAACACATGTATCATGCACATGCTATGCCCCTGGTATACCTAATGTTGCCAACACGTGTATCATGCACATGCTACGCCCCTGGTATATCTAATGTTGCCAACACGTGTATCATGCACATGCTATGCCCCTGGTATACCTAATGTTGCCAACATATGTATCATGCACATGCTACGCCCCTGGTATACCTAATGTTGCAACACGTGTATCATGCACATGCTATGCCCCTGGTTTACCTAATGTTGCCAACACGTGTATCATGCACATGCTATGCCCCTGGTATACCTAATGTTGCAACACGTGTATCATGCACATGCTACGCCCCTAGTTTACCTAATGTTGCCAACACATGTATCATGCACATGCTACGCCCCTGGTTTACCTAATGTTGCCAACACGTGTATCATGCACATGCTACGCCCCTGGTATACCTAATGTTGCAACACGTGTATCATGCACATGCTACGCCCCTGGTATACCTAATGTTGCCAACACATGTATCATGCACATGCTACGCCCCTGGTTTACCTAATGTTGCCAACACGTGTATCATGCACATGCTACGCCCCTGGTATACCTAATGTTGCAACACGTGTATCATGCACATGCTACGCCCCTGGTATACCTAATGTTGCCAACACGTGCATCATGCACATGCTACGCCCCTGGTATACATACACTCAGCAAAATACCTAATCGGACACCTGTTGTTTTTAATGTATTTGGTGAAGCTAATAACCATATAGTATCAATATTCATATGTTCTTATTCAAAACATTTTATTACAGATCTTTATGCAATGAATTGTGAATTATCATTTAGAATAAAATGCATTAAATGACAATATGAAGCTATTTGCATTGTATGATTATTAGTTGGCTACAAATATAATAAAATACAAGGTGGCGGAATAGGATTGTGTTGTGTGTATAGTGTGAGACAGTAACGTGAAGTACGATGAGACTGGTGCACGCGCTGCACTCTTGTGGAAATTCAAATATTCAAAATGGCGTCCAAGATGGCCGCCGATCACATAAATCGCTATATTTCAACTTATATATCACCTAAACTGATGATGTTAGTGTCTAAGTCCATGTATTTTGGGGTTCAGGAATTCATTTATAGAAGTGATAAATGTGCTTACGATAGTACTACTGACATACTAGGGGATGGGTGTCTAACCAATATCATACATGTTACGATTATTAATAAATGGGTGAAACCCAAAAATGGTACCCGAAACAAAGTGTTTAAGATGCATAAAGCAAAGATATTGACAAACAAGTGGTTTAACCCAAAATGGTACCCGAAACAAAGTGTTTAAGATGCATAAAGCAAAGATATTGACAAACAAGTGGTTTAACCCAAAAATGGTACCCGAAACAAAGTGTTTAAGATGCATAAAGCAAAGATATTAACAAACAAGTGGTTTAACCCAAAAATGGTTCCCGAAACAAAGTGTTTAAGATGCATAAAGCAAAGATATTGACAAACAAGTGGTTTAACCCAAAAATGGTACCCGAAACAAAGTGTTTAAGATGCATAAAGCAAAGATATTGACAAACAAGTGGTTTAACCCAAAATGGTACCCGAAACAAAGTGTTTAAGATGCATAAAGCAAAGATATTGACAAACAAGTGGTTTAACCCAAAAATGGTACCCGAAACAAAGTGTTTAAGATGCATAAAGCAAAGATATTAACAAACAAGTGGTTTAACCCAAAAATGGTTCCCGAAACAAAGTGTTTAAGATGCATAAAGCAAAGATATTGACAAACAAGTGGTTTAACCCAAAAATGGTACCCGAAACAAAGTGTTTAAGATGCATAAAGCAAAGATATTGACAAACAAGTGGTTTAACCCAAAATGGTACCCGAAACAAAGTGTTTAAGATGCATAAAGCAAAGATATTGACAAACAAGTGGCTTAACCCAAAAATGGTACCCGAAACAAAGTGTTTAAGATGCATAAAGCAAAGATATTGACAAACAAGTGGTTTAACCCAAAAATGGTTCCCGAAACAAAGTGTTTAAGATGCATAAAGCAAAGATATTGACAAACAAGATGGCAGCCAAACATATTATAGCTAAATCATTGAATAGTCCATGAAAACAATACTATTGGTGTCTAGCGACAGTTTAAATATACAATGTATAGCGTAATAACCCAATTTGATCATTCTATTGACCATGTATGTTAAATAAAATGTGGACGTCGTGACAGCGTTGTGGTAGAGCATTCACTTCAGGTACGATTGTTCCATTGGGCAATGCATTTAAGTTCCACGTGACCTCTTCTCTCTCCCATTGGCATGATATGAGGTATCGAGAGTGATTAATATAAGTTGTAGGAACGTGTTTCGCAATCGAGCTAAAATACATTTGTATAAACTAAGCCAAAAAATAAATATATGAAGATGAATCTAAAATATTGGTATCAGCATTGTGGACACAGTTTGGCTAATCTACGGCAATATAATTAGATGTGGTATTGGATAAAACCAATGTCCCCGTATATTCTCCGGCTATCCTAACCTCGGTTTGTGAGACATACGTCCTTGCAATTAAAGACACATGCAGGGCTGAAACTATGTGGGAGACGTGGGTGAAATAGTGTTTCGTTTCTCCTACTTTCAGCCGACGGAGATGTGTTTTCATATGAAATATATTGAAATAATGTGTCGCCTCGTGTAGCTTTATTTATAATTGTCGTCAACAAGGCATATAGCCTGCTGTATCGTGTTTCTACGCATAGTATAATGCTAACATCCAAGAGAGGTTCTTCCTTCGTATAGAAGGTGATATGACATCCAGAGTCATCCACTTGTTTCCACTGAACGGGCCACATCACTCCACATATGTCATCCAACAGCAGCAGAAACCGATAGGCAGCAGCTACTATCTTGTCGAATTATCTTCGTAACACGGAGGCATTTTCGCGCAGTTGCATTCATGTCGGAGCGTCACCGCCTCGAAGATTAAAACTGTGTAAAGCGTCAAAACGACACGATATACATATTCTTAACTTAAGGAATGAATTGCGCCTTGATGATTTCCATCGGGGTATGAATTACATGGTTAATGTATGTGGAGGCCAAAGATGGCCCCCATGCTAACTCTAAGCACGTCCAATGTAGTTCATACCCCATGGAAACTATTAACCTGCGATTCATTACTTATATTTACGTTAATTATTCTGTTCAATGACACATAGACGACTATAGCACACTTTGCACATACAATGTAGTTAGTCCATATGTGCGACTTACCGTGTGCCGGACATGGTAAATAGATCCGATCCTTGTTGTAAACTGGAGGACACGCCTTTTCTTGCGAGGAATGCTGCCCAATACTGCAAATGCTCATGCTGCCCGAAACTTCGAGTGCGCATGTCAGCTGCATATCATTATTGAGGAATTTCATAAGACAAGTCACACGATTCATACGATAATAGGAAGAAATGCAATATCGATGTAAATATTGTGTTGACGGAGTCTTGAATAAGCTTATCCGATGGGGCTTGCCTAGGTCACGACGTTCCCTGTTGTAGAGAACTGACACGAAATGTGCCCATTATAATATACCGAACAATTATCTGGAGGGCATAGTATAAGCTGTGACCTGGATACTACATGCAGACACATGATACCTGTTACATTCATTCGCATTCCGGTTGCCTCACATTTAATAGTGTCATCCTGTTTATTATGTTCAGCGAAACTTGAAACAAGCATTTACTTCACGTGTCATTTTGAAATATAACATGTGTTTTATAGTTTTGATAACGATGGTATGAGAAGTAATCATCAAGCTCCTAAGCAGTTTCTTATTTTCTCAAGTACATGCGATGCTGTTGTAGGTGCTTGTTGTAAAGTAAACCCCCATCCTATTATATCCACGAAACTATAAAAGATTGTATCTTTTGAATTAATATGCAGTGATTTCACGAACAATAATTATAAGTTAATATTACATGGTATTTAATATAAAGCCCTGAAATAAACAGATACATATTACATGGAATTCTAGATAGCCATTATATCGGTGATGTGAATAAACCCACTAAGACGAGGTGGATATAAATGATAATCTAGACGTGTTAGCATTGTTAAATTACTTACCTACATTTTCAAGCATAGCTATGAATATATTAAAACCTAATTTATACATCTTGTAATACAAAACTATGCAACTGACACGGATGTTGCTTGGCTGTTGTATACGTTACCAAATTAAAGCTATAGATGTTATACGTTTGTGCTTTAAACAAATTATAAAATTAAAATAACTTAATGTGTAAAACGCTAATCTGCGTTAAAATTCCTTAACGTAATTGGTATGGTTTGTAAAATAAACATATTCGCTTTCTTAATGAACGGCCGACCTTTTAAGGAAAATCAACAACTATCC
The DNA here is from genome assembly GCA_014843695.1 of Archivesica marissinica. Lineage (NCBI taxonomy): Eukaryota > Metazoa > Mollusca > Bivalvia > Venerida > Vesicomyidae > Archivesica > Archivesica marissinica. The sequence goes on from CM026395.1 coordinate 35,975,177, forward strand.
TACACAAGTTACTTCTCTTTTATTTTGAGGTAGTTTGCATTATTGTAATATCGTATATATCGATGTATAACGCGCCATTATGTACAAGGTACATCGACATTTTGGCGGGGAAATCGGCGGGAAAACGGAGTTCCAATGTATAACGCGCACGTGGAAATAGCAATTCCATAAGCAAAACGGTTCATAAATCGAGAATATCCGCTCGTAAAGACGACAATGGACATACAACTTACTAATTTCCCCAAATACGTGCACACATTCGCACCCGGGCATACATTCATATTTCTTATGTTGTTTCTAAGTTGCATGTTGCTAGAATTAGACAAACACTGAGTGTGGTAATGTATGAGTAGGCCGACATTTCAGTTTATCACTGAACACACAATATACATAATAATGTAGCGTGATATATTTAATTACAAAATTACATTTTACATAACCAATAAAATTTAAAAAAATACATGTAATTGTTCAATACGGCTCGCTACGAGAGAATAATATTATGTTATGAGTTGGCAAAATGTTCGCTATTGCATGACACGCTAGTTAAAAAACAACAATTGTTCTCTGAATCATCACCATCATCAATTCGGTAATTACAGGCATCGAGAAGAGTTACAATATAATATATGTCATACTAGCATTGGCACACATTGGCACACATTGATACACACTGAAATCGAACCAAGCTCAAAGCTCAACTTTTTTCTGGGAGAAATTACACCCAGATAGCGCACCGAAACTAAATCAGGTCACATAACACCAACTAGTTTAAGCATATTAAGAAATATGGATAATTTACAAAGAGCGGATCTGTAGTCCAGTGGTAACACGCTGGACTGGTAATCCAGGGATCGCAGGTTCGATCCCCCGTCTGACCCTAATAAAATTAACAGTCTTTCAGATGGGACGTTAAACCGAGGTCTCGTGTCGGTGCTTTACACCGTGCACGTAAAAGAACCAGAGGAGATTCTGGAATGGGTCTCTGTCTGTATCATGCACTATCCTCCAAAATCTAAAATAACTAATCTCTTCAGGAGGCGTCGCTCATATGGGCAACCGGTAGCGACGATAAATAAACGTAAAACACACATACAAAGAGCAAAAGCAAACTGGTTTGGTCGCAAGTTCTTACAACATCAATGTGTGAATACATGCATGGAGCCGTTACGATTGTGTCCTTAGGCAAGGCATTTAAATTCCACGTTGCCTCTTCTCTCTCCCTCGTGGCGATGGATTCCATCAGGAATGAGGTCTCGAGAGTGATTAATATAAGTTGAAATAACTTGTTTCGCATTCCAGCTAAAATAAATTTGTATAAACTCGATGATGCCGTGATCTATTTTATTCAACAGTGTCGAATTGGTGAAACTTCGTTCTTGTGTAACTTTAAATTAATGCGTTAAATGAATCGACTTTGAATTCATATCAATAAAGATCTGCATTGTAATGGCATCGTGTGTGGAACTTTGATCATGTACTTTTCATTCAGTGGCGTTTGATAAATTTGATTGTGTGCAGTTCCTCTAAATTAACAATAAATATTCAATTAAGACAGCCAAGCAACCCTTTAAGATAGGCACGTGTGTTTATTCTGTGCGTGATCCTTATTTAATTGATCTAAAGCCATATTGACACTTTAAATGCAATTTTTATGATTTTAAGCCTTGCGAATTTAGATTCTATCTCTTGTATAGGAATTATGATCATACTGTCAAATGTCAACAGAAGGAGCAGCAGAGAATTGTCAAACGAACAGAACATATCAATTTTGGAGAGGTTTAATTGGGCACACGTGTTTTTATGTATTCAATTTAATTTCAATTTAGTTTCGAATTTAACACTTCAGAGCTGGCTAATGTTTAGTTTCGTAATTGTTTATGTATTGACGGACAAAGCGTTCACTGGCCACAGTGGTCGTTAACTATCAATAAAGCTGGACATAGAATGACCACAATACTCAATAGCGACTGTCATCACTAACAGTGTGGCACGAAACCCAACTTGCAAAGGACCTCAAAATGACATAAACATGTAGAAACCACCTGTTAAGTGGCTGTGAAAAGTTAAGTCTTAAGATGTTTATAAATCGCATGTGCTACCAAACAATGCTTGAAATATAGTATTATCAATATTCAATTCAACTTGATAACAAAATAAACTAAAATAAACAGCATATTATAAAGATGACGATAGTAGGTACTTTATTTTCTAAATACTAGTATTTAACTTAATTAGTACTGCAGCAATTAGCCAATAACTAACATATTTCAGGGGGTACCGGCACCCACTTTACCACATAGGTTTGAATACACCAAGTTGTTCGTTAGGGTCTCTAGTATATGGAACTGCATGTTGCAGTTGCCAAAGCCGTGGTACAACATTTTTATTGCATGTTTTCTACACCCATCTATTTACATTTATAGCTAAAATTGTAAACTGCCCAATAGCATGCACATTTGTATTAAGCTACCCGACCCTAGTCGTGTGTGGTATAACGTCCATCTATTACAAGATACTCGGCCCAGTCGGGTGTGGTATAACGTCCATCTATTACAAGCTACTCGACCCCAGTCGGGTGTGGTATAACGTCCATCTATTACAAGATACTCGGCCCAGTCGGGTGTGGTATAACGTCCATCTATTACAAGCTACTCGGCCCCAGTCGTGTGTGGTATAACGTCCATCTATTACAAGCTACTCGGCCCCAGTCGTGTGTGGTATAACGTCCATTTATTACAAGCTACTCGGCCCCAGTCGGGTGTGGTATAACGTCCATATATAACAAGCTACTCGGCCCCAGTCGTGTGTGGTATAACGTCCATCTATTACAAGCTACTCGGCCCCAGTCGGGTGTGGTATAACGTCCATATATAACAAGCTACTCGGCCCCAGTCGTGTGTGGTATAACGTCCATCTATTACAAGCTACTCGGCCCCAGTCGTATTGTATTGTATCCGATAACGGAATGTGCATCTGAATGGAATGGTTTATGCATTTTTATTTTAGCTGGATTGCGAAACAAGTTTTCGCAACATTATATTAATCGTTCTAGAGAACTCATTGTGTGGTATATATCGCCATGCGGGAGAGGAAATAGGCACGTGAAACGGGCGCAACCTACATACAGCTCATACCTGAACCGATCACGCTATCACGCACTGTCACGACTTCCACTATGGATTGAATACATTTTTTGTTTGTGTGAGCGGTCCAGGGTATATACAATTGTTTGATCCAACAATTACACACGTTGCGTCACTATGATTTTGCTTTCGCTGGATCACATTAACGTTACATGGGTGGACGAGACATCGTGATAATGATGTGGCGTCCTATTTGCAACGTTCACCTCATTTTAATATGTGGCGATGACACTTCTATGTATATGCCTTTTGAGACATATATACTCAGTTTCCAATTAAATGTTGGACAGCTCCATGCTGAATGTGCCCAATGGCTACCTACTTAATTAGAAGAGATAAATGCGAAATATGCCATTCAGTCTTGACAACATTATCAATCATCCAGCCCTTAATTGAGCCCCTTTATTCCCCGTTCAACTTGCTAGTAAATGGTCCCCAATTCTTCAACAGATGTTTCAAAGCGATTTATTTGCTCACTTGACTTTTAGAGTATTTTTCATAAAAAGGGTCAATTTCTGTACCACCCGGGAAGGGGTGAAGGGGCTGGTTGACCCTCAATGCACTCACGTGACCTTTGATCCTTAACAACGGTTGTTAATGACATTGGTGTCACCTGACATGCATGCGTGCCTGTAATGTACGCTAAATACCGACACCAGTTTGTAGCACAATATTTCACAAATCAATAATTCTAAATAGAATTGAACCTTAGGTCAACATGCCACACATTTCCTTGAACATGGCATTTAATTAACCATCAGAATTATCGTAAACTCACTTAGTATGCATGACCACCAGAATTATCGTCAACTCACTTAGTGTACATGACCACCAGAATTATTGTAAAGTCACTTAGTGTACATGACCACCAGAATTATCGTGAACTCACCTAGTGTACATGACCACCAGAATTATTGTAAAGTCACTTAGTGTACATGACCACAAGAATTATCGTGAACTCACCTAGTGTACATGACCACAAGAATTATCGTGAACTCACCTAGTGTACATGACCACAAGAATTATCGTGAACTCACTTAGTGTACATGACCATCAGAATTATCGTGAACTCACTTAGTGTACATGACCACCAGAATTATCGTGAACTCACCTAGTGTACATGACCACCAGAATTATCGTGAACTCACCTAGTGTACATGACCACCAGAATTATCGTGAACTCACCTAGTGTACATGACCACCAGAATTATCGTGAACTCACCTAGTGTACATGACCACCAGAATTATCGTGAACTCACCTAGTGTACATGACCACCAGAATTATTGTAAAGTCACTTAGTGTACATGACCACAATAATTATCATGAACTCACCTAGTGTACATGACCACAAGAATTATCGTGAACTCACCTAGTGTACATGACCACAAGAATTATCGTGAACTCACTTAGTGTACATGACCATCAGAATTATCGTGAACTCACTTAGTGTACATGACCACAAGAATTATCGTGAACTCACCTAGTGTACATGACCACCAGAATTATCGTGAACTCACCTAGTGTACATGACCACCAGAAATATCGTGAACTCACCTAGTGTACATGACCACCAGAATTATCGTGAACTCACCTAGTGTACATGACCACCAGAATTATCGTGAACTCACCTAGTGTACATGACCACCAGAATTATCGTGAACTCACCTAGTGTACATGACCACCAGAATTATCGTGAACTCACCTAGTGTACATGACCACCAGAATTATCGTGAACTCACCTAGTGTACATGACCACCAGAATTATCGTGAACTCACCTAGTGTACATGACCACCAGAATTATCGTGAACTCACCTAGTGTACATTACCACCAGAATTATCGTGAACTCACCTAGTGTACATGACCACCAGAATTATCGTGAACTCACCTAGTGTACATGACCACCAGAATTATCGTGAACTCACCTAGTGTACATGACCACCAGAATTATCGTGAACTCACCTAGTGTACATGACCACCAGAATTATCGTGAACTCACCTAGTGTACATGACCACCAGAATTATTGTAAAGTAACTTAGTGTACATGACTACAAGAATTATCGTGAACTCACCTAATGTACATGACTACAAGAATTATCGTGAACTCACCTAGTGTACATGACCACAAGAATTATCGTGAACTCACTTAGTGTACATGACCATCAGAATTATCGTGAACTCACTTAGTGTACATGACCACCAGAATTATCGTGAACTCACCTAGTGTACATGACCACCAGAATTATCATGAACTCACCTAGTGTACATGACCATCAGAATTATCGTGAACTCACCTAGTTTACATGACCACCAGAATTATCGTGAACTCACCTAGTGTACATGACCACCAGAATTATCGTGAACTCACCTAGTGTACATGACCACCAGAATTATCGTGAACTCACCTAGTGTACATGACCACCAGAATTATCGTGAACTCACCTAGTGTACATGACCACCAGAATTATCGTGAACTCACCTAGTGACATGACCACCAGAACAATTGTAAAGTCACCTAGTGTACATGACCACCAGAATTATCGTGAACTCACCTAGTGTACATGACCACCAGAACAATTGTAAAGTCACTTAGTGTACATGACCACAATAATTATCGTGAACTCACCTAGTGTACATGACCACAAGAATTATCATGATCTCACCTAGTGTACATGACCACAATAATTATCATGAACTCACCTAGTGTACATGACCACAAGAATTATCGTGAACTCACTTAGTGTACATGACCATCAGAATTATCGTGAACTCACTTAGTGTACATGACCACCAGAATTATCGTGAACTCACCTAGTGTACATGACCACCAGAATTATCGTGAACTCACCTAGTTTACATGACCACCAGAATTATCGTGAACTCACCTAGTGTACATGACCACCAGAATTATCGTGAACTCACCTAGTGTACATGACCACCAGAATTATTGTAAAGTCACTTAGTGTACATGACCACAAGAATTATCGTGAACTCACCTAATGTACATGACCACAAGAATTATCGTGAACTCACCTAGTGTACATGACCACAAGAATTATCGTGAACTCACTTAGTGTACATGACCACCAGAATTATCGTGAACTCACCTAGTGTACATGACCACCAAAATTATCGTGAACTCACCTAGTGTACATGACCACCAGAATTATCGTGAACTCACCTAGTTTACATGACCACCAGAATTATCGTGAACTCACCTAGTGTACATGACCACCAGAATTATCGTGAACTCACCTAGTGTACATGACCACCAGAATTATTGTAAAGTCACTTAGTGTACATGACCACAAGAATTATCGTGAACTCACCTAATGTACATGACCACAAGATTTATCGTGAACTCACCTAGTGTACATGACCACAAGAATTATCGTGAACTCACTTAGTGTACATGACCACCAGAATTATCGTGAACTCACCTAGTGTACATGACCACCAAAATTATCGTGAACTCACCTAGTGTACATGACCACCAGAATTATCGTGAACTCACCTAGTTTACATGACCACCAGAATTATCGTGAACTCACCTATTGTACATGACCACCAGAATTATCGTGAACTCACCTAGTGTACATGACCACCAGAATTATCGTGAACTCACCTAGTGTACATGACCACCATAATTATCGTGAACTCACCTAGTGTACATGACCACCAGATTTATCGTGAACTCACCTAGTGTACATGACCACCAGAACAATTGTAAAGTCACTTAGTGTACATGACCACAATAATTATCGTGAACTCACCTAGTGTACATGACCACAAGAATTATCATGAACTCACCTAGTGTACATGACCACAAGAATTATCGTGAACTCACTTAGTGTACATGACCATCAGAATTATCGTGAACTCACTTAGTGTACATGACCACCAGAATTATCGTGAACTCACCTAGTGTACATGATCACCAGAATTATCGTGAACTCACCTAGTTTACATGACCACTATAATTATCGTGAACTCACCTAGTGTACATGACCACCAGAATTATCGTGAACTCACCTAGTGTACATGACCACCAGAATTATCGTGAACTCACCTAGTGTACATGACCACCAGAATTATCGTGAACTCACCTAGTGTACATGACCACCAGAATTATCGTGAACTCACCTAGTGTACATGACCACCAGAACTATTGTAAAGTCACTTAGTGTACATGACCACAAGAATTATCGTGAACTCACCTAGTGTACATGACCACAAGTATTATCGTGAACTCACCTAGTGTACATGACCACAAGAATTATCGTGAACTCACTTAGTGTACATGACCACCAGAATTATCGTGAACTCACCTAGTGTACATGACCACCAGAATTATCGTGAACTCACCTAGTGTACATGACCACCGGAATTATCGTGAACTCACCTAGTGTACATGACCACCAGAATTATCGTGAACTCACTTAGTGTACATGACCATCAGAATTATCGTGAACTCACTTAGTGTACATGACCACCAGAATTATCGTGAACTCACCTAGTGTACATGACCACCAGAATTATCGTGAACTCACCTAGTGTACATGACCACCAGAATTATCGTGAACTCACCTAGTGTACATGACCACCAGAATTATCGTGAACTCACCTAGTGTACATGACCACCAGAATTATCGTGAACTCACCTAGTGTACATGACCACCAGAATTATCGTGAACTCACCTAGTGTACATGACCACCAGAATTATCGTGAACTCACCTAGTGTACATGACCACCAGAATTATCGTGAACTCACCTAGTGTACATGACCACCAGAATTATCGTGAACTCACCTAGTGTACATGACCACCAGAATTATCGTGAACTCACCTAGTGTACATGACCACCAGAATTATCGTGAACTCACCTAGTGTACATGACCACCAGAATTATCGTGAACTCACCTAGTGTACATGACCACCAGAATTATCGTGAACTCACCTAGTGTACATGACCACCAGAATTATCGTGAACTCACCTAGTGTACATGACCACCAGAATTATCGTGAACTCACCTAGTGTACATGACCACCAGAATTATCGTGAACTCACCTAGTGTACATGACCACCAGAATTATCGTGAACTCACCTAGTGTACATGACCACCAGAATTATCGTGAACTCACCTAGTGTACATGACCACCAGAATTATCGTGAACTCACCTAGTGTACATGACCACCAGAATTATCGTGAACTCACCTAGTGTACATGACCACCAGAATTATCGTGAACTCACCTAGTGTACATGACCACCAGAATTATCGTGAACTCACCTAGTGTACATGACCACCAGAATTATCGTGAACTCACCTAGTGTACATGACCACCAGAATTATCGTGAACTCACCTAGTGTACATGACCACCAGAATTATCGTGAACTCACCTAGTGTACATGACCACCAGAATTATCGTGAACTCACCTAGTGTACATGACCACCAGAATTATCGTGAACTCACCTAGTGTACATGACCACCAGAATTATCGTGAACTCACCTAGTGTACATGACCACCAGAATTATCGTGAACTCACCTAGTGTACATGACCATCAGAATTATCGTGAACTCACCTAGTGTACATGACCACCAGAATTATCGTGAACTCACCTAGTGTACATGACCACCAGAATTATCGTGAACTCACCTAGTGTACATGACCACCAGAATTATCGTGAACTCACCTAGTGTACATGACCACCAGAATTATCGTGAACTCACCTAGTGTACATGACCATCAGAATTATCGTGAACTCACCTAGTGTACATGACCACCAGAATTATCGTGAACTCACCTAGTGTACATGACCACCAGAATTATCGTGAACTCACCTAGTGTACATGACCACCAGAATTATCGTGAACTCACCTAGTGTACATGACCACCAGAATTATCGTGAACTCACCTAGTGTACATGACCACCAGAATTATCGTGAACTCACCTAGTGTACATGACCATCAGAATTATCGTGAACTCACCTAGTGTACATGACCACCAGAATTATCGTGAACTCACCTAGTGTACATGACCACCAGAATTATCGTGAACTCACCTAGTGTACATGACCACCAGAATTATCCAGTGTACATAACAAACGTTTGTTGTTTTGTATTTAGTGTATATATAATTTTCTAAGACAAAACCTTTATTCAGAACTTTTCCAATTAAGGCTTTAGGTTAACAGTGTCCATCGGGGTATGAACTACATTAAAGTGTGTGGAGGCCGCGATTCATTACTTATATTTATATATTTGTTGATTAAGTGAATGATTGAAGTATAGTCCACGTAATGAACAGTGAAAGCAATATTTAAGTGAATGATTGAAGTATAGTCCACGTAATGAACAGTGAAAGCAATATTTAAGTGAATGATTGAAGTATAGTCCACGTAATGAACAGTGAAAGCAATATTTAAGTGAATGATTGAAGTATAGTCCACGTAATGAACAGTGAAAGCAATATTTAAGTGAATGATTGAAGTATAGTCCACGTAATGAACAGTGAAAGCAATATTTAAGTGAATGATTGAAGTATAGTCCACGTAATGAACAGTGAAAGCAATATTTAAGTGAATGATTGAAGTATAGTCCACGTAATGAACAGTGAAAGCAATATTTAAGTGAATGATTGAAGTATAGTCCACGTAATGAACAGTGAAAGCAATTTTAAGTGAATGATTGAATTATAGTGCACGTAATGAACAGTGAAAGCAATATTTAAGTGAATGATTGAAGTAGAGTGCACGTAATGAACAGTGGAAGCAATATTTAAGTGAATGATTGAAGTAGAGTGTACGTAATGAACAGTGGAAGTAATATTTAAGTGAATGATTGAATTATAGTCCGCGTAATGAACAGTGAAAGCAATATGTAAGTGAATGATTGAATTATAGTGCACGTAATGAACAGTGAGAGCAATATGTAAGTGAATGATTGAATAATAGTCCGCGTAATGAACAGTGGAAGTAATATTTAAGTGAATGATTGAATTATAGTGCACGTAATGAACAGTGAGAGCAATATTTAAGTGAATGATTGAATTATAGTGCACGTAATGAACAGTGAGAGCAATATGTAAGTGAATGATTGAATAATAGTCCGCGTAATGAACAGTGGAAGTAATATTTAAGTGAATGATTGAATTATAGTGCACGTAATGAACAGTGAGAGCAATATTTAAGTGAATGATTGAATTATAGTGCACGTAATGAACAGTGAGAGCAATATGTAAGTGAATGATTGAATAATAGTCCGCGTAATGAACAGTGAGAGCAATAGTATCTCATGATGCATTCAATTTCTAAATTTCGCTGGAAAGCATAAAATAAATAAAAGATAGTTGTTTACTTGTCATTTATCTAGAAAACTGCAAAGCTCTGTCTGTCTGTCTGTCTGTGTCTGTCTGTCTGTCTGTCTGTCTGTCTGTCTGTCTGTCTGTCTGTCTGTCTGTCTGTCTGTCTGTCTGTCTGTCTGTCTGTCTGTCTGTCTGTCTGTCTGTCTGTCTGTCTGTCTGTCTGTCTGTCTGTCTGTCTGTCTGTCTGTCTGTCTGTCTGTCTGTCTGTCTGTCCTGTCTGTCTGTCTGTCTGTCTGTCTGTCTGTCTGTCTGTCTGTCTGTCTGTCTGTCTGTCTGTCTGTCTGTCTGTCTGTCTGTCTGTCTGTCTGTCTGTCTGTCTGTCTGTCTGTCTGTCTGTCTGTCTGTCTGTCTGTCTGTCTGTCTGTCTGTCTGTCTGTCTGTCTGTCTGTCTGTTCTTGTTTGTGTGAAGAACACCGTATATTCATACATTCACGTTACTAGAAATCAATTACGTTGTGACACGTTACATGAAATATAGCTATTGATAATCACGTTACTAGAAATCAATTACGTGACACGTTACATGAAAAATAGCTACTGATAATCACGTTACTAGAAATCAATTACGTTGTGACACGTTACATGAACTATAGCTACTGATAATCACGTTACTAGAAATCAATTACGTTGTGACACGTTACATGAAATATAGCTACTGATAATCAATCATGAGAAAATGAGATTAAATATGGAACATAAAATTCAATTCACAAAAACCCACCTCCTTCTTCATTTCCCTTTTCTGTGTGTTCTCTCACAACATGCGTCCGCTTGGAGGAGCGTGAAATCGTCAGGCGCCGACGACACGTCGCGAAACATAATGTCTTTGAAATGATTTTAATATTTTTTACCATACAAAATACGGTGATTGAGCAAAATAAAAGCTTAGTTTCATCAAAGGGCGATTGGGGACTTCATTTTTGCAGCCTGATTAAGCAATTTGTTAACATGGCTTTGACAAGGTTTATGTCGTTGGTTTATTAAGCGCAAATGTTGTTGGTTTATATGCCTATAACGACGTGCGGATTCTATCAAGCACATAGCATACCACTGAATGGGTTAATTGTGTACGCAGACGAGCAGTATGTTGTTGGTTTATATGCCTATAACAAGGTGCGGATTCTATCAAGCACATAGCATACCACTGAATGGGTTTATTGTGTACGCAGACGAGCAGTATGCTGTTGGTTTATATGCCTATAACGACGTGCGGATCAAGCACATAGCATACCACTGAATGGGTTTATTGTGTACGCAGACGAGCAGTATGCTGTTGGTTTATATGCCTATAACGACGTGCGGATCAAGCACATAGCATACCACTGAATGGGTTTATTGTGTACGCAGACGAGCAGTATGTTGTTGGTTTATATGCCTATAACGACGTGCGGATCAAGCACATAGCATACAACTGAATGGGTTTATTGTGTATGCAGACGAGCAGTATGCTGTTGGTTTATATGCCTATAACGACGTGCGGATCAAGCACATAGCATACAACTGAATGGGTTTATTGTGTATGCAGACGAGCAGTATGCTGTTGGTTTATATGCCTATAACGACGTGCGGATCAAGCACATAGCATACCACTGAATGGGTTTATTGTGTACGCAGACGAGCAGTATGGTGTTGGTTTATATGCCTATAACGACGTGCGGATTCTATCAAGCACATAGCATACAACTGAATGGGTTTATTCTATACGCAGACGAGCAGTATTGTGTTGGTTTATATGCCTATAACGACGTGCGGATTCTATCAAGCACATAGCATACCACTGAATGGGTTTATTGTGTACGCAGACGAGCAGTATGGTGTTGGTTTATATGCCTATAACGACGTGCGGATTCTATCAAGCACATAGCATACAACTGAATGGGTTTATTGTGTACGCAGACGAGCAGTATGCTGTTGGTTTATATGCCTATAACGACGTGCGGATCAAGCACATAGCATACAACTGAATGGGTTTATTGTGTATGCAGACGAGCAGTATGCTGTTGGTTTATATGCCTATAACGACGTGCGGATCAAGCACATAGCATACCACTGAATGGGTTTATTGTGTACGCAGACGAGCAGTATGGTGTTGGTTTATATGCCTATAACGACGTGCGGATTCTATCAAGCACATAGCATACAACTGAATGGGTTTATTCTGTACGCAGACTAGCAGTATGGTGTTGGTTTATATGCCTATAACGACGTGCGGATTCTATCAAGCACATAGCATACCACTGAATGGGTTTATTGTGTACGCAGACGAGCAGTATGGTGTTGGTTTATATGCCTATAACGACGTGCGGATTCTATCAAGCACATAGCATACAACTGAATGGGTTTATTCTGTACGCAGACGAGCAGTATGGTGTTGGTTTATATGCCTATAACGACGTGCGGATTCTATCAAGTACATAGCATACCCCTCAATGGGTTTATTGTGTACGCAGACGAGCAGGTATGGTAAAGTGATATATTTGAAAGTGATGACTTTTAATGTGAATTTTGTGCGATTCGTGTTATTCGCTTTTTATGGCATATCTGTGTTTATTCTGGAGCAAACATACATTATATATACGCGCATGCGTATTAATACAGTAACTGTTCATACGTATAAGTGTATATAGTATACAGTAAATAAATAATATATAGCTTCCTGCTTGATCCCCTTGCATTATGCATTATGTATGGTGCTGTATGTTATACGTGATTTAGATTTTGCAATACATATAATGTATACGAAATACAGAGGGTACGTGCATTGTGTATGATGCTCTCGTTGAACAGCATATCGACGCTATAATTCATTGAGGTTATAACGTGCTGCAGTAGGACAGCATATCGACGGTATAATCTATTAAGGTTATAACGTGCTGCAGTATAACAGCATATCGACGGTATAATTCACTGAGGTTATAACGTGTTGCAGTAGGACAGCATATCGACGGTATAATTCACTGAGGTTATAACATGCTGCAGTATAACAGCTTATCGACGGTATAATTCATGGAGGTTATAACGTGCTGCAGTAGGACAGCCTATCGACGGTATAATTCATTGAGGTTATAACGTGCTGCAGTATAACAGCATATCGACGGTATAATTCATTGAGGTTATAACGTGTTGCAGTATAACAGCATATCGACGGTATAATTCATTAAGGTTATAACGTGTTGCAGTATAACAGCATATCGACGGTATAATTCATTAAGGTTATAACGTGTTGCAGTATAACAGCATATCGACGGTATAATTCACTGAGGTTATAACGTGCTGCAGTATAACAGCATATCGACGGTATAATTCATTGAGGTTATAACGTGCTGCAGTATAACAGCATATCGACGGTATAATTCACTGAGCTTATAACGTGTTGCTGTATAACAACATATCGACGGTATAATTCATTGAGGTTATAACGTGCTGCAGTATAACAGCATATCGACGGTATAATTCACTGAGGTTATAACGTGCTGCAGTATAACAGCATATCGACGGTATAATTCACTGAGGTTATAACGTGTTGCAGTATAACAGCATATCAACGGTATAATTCACTGAGGTTATAACGTGTTGCAGTATAACAGCATATCAACGGTATAATTCACTGAGGTTATAACGTGCTGCAGTATAACAGCATATCAACGGTATAATTCACTGAGGTTATAACGTGTTGCAGTATAACAGCATATCAACGGTATAATTCACTGAGGTTATAACGTGCTGCAGTATAACAGCATATCGACGGTATAATTCACTGAGGTTATAGCGTGTTGCAGTAGGACAGCATATCAACGGTATAATTCACTGAGGTTATAGCGTGTTGCAGTATAACAGCATATCGACGGTATAATTCACTGAGGTTATAGCGTGTTGCAGTAGGACAGCATATCAACGGTATAAATCACTGAGGTTATAGCGTGTTGCAGTAGGACAGCATATCAACGGTATAATTCACTGAGGTTATAGCGTGTTGCAGTAGGACAGCATATCGACGGTATAATTCACTGAGGTTATAGCGTGTTGCAGTAGGACAGCATATCGACGGTATAAATCACTGAGGTTATAACGTGCTACAGTAATCCATTAGCAAAATGAAAATCTGGCATATATTTGAGTACCTGTGTTAGTGGGCACCTCCTTTAAGCAACCATGTATCCAGCAGCCAGTTTCCAAAATGTTGTTTTATTAAACATGCGTACATGATACACACTGACTATTTACGGTTATCAAAATACGAACAAATAGAAAGTTCTCGCAAAGAAAACAGAATAAGATTAAACATTTTTTTAAAAATATAAAAAAACTCTTTTTGCGATATGCATTTCGTTTTTCATGTCATCTTTAATAATTATGCTAAATAGTCAATCAGCTAATAAACATAGTTTGCCTCAGGCAAGGCATTTAATTTCCACATTGCCTCTTCTCTCTCCCTCGTGGCGATGGATTCCATCAGGAATGAGGTCTCGAGAGTGATTAATATATGTTATATGATTCGCAATCGAGCTAAAATAAATTTGTATAAACTAACATATTTTGTAATGAATAACTACACCGTATAGCCTTATCTCGTTTTCCCAAATGAATATTTACAAACGATTTTATTAATTCGTAAACTGGCGTGTCATAATGACAAGCGCCGAGTATTTATATCATCTTTGACACAACTGTACAAACTTCAGGCGTAAATTGTTCTGTTTAGACAATGTCTATATGTACCGGTGGCATAAACTCAAATAGTAATTACGATTTATGGCAAAGTTTGAAGAAAATCGGTAAACACCAGATGAGAAACAAGATTAGCAGGCATAGGAGTATGTAACTTCGGATTTCCGTATTTCCTCGCCAGGTCAAAATCAATATCACAAAATGTGTACATATGTGACATTAAATCCGATATAATCCACAAATCGGTTTCTTATAGACGTACGGTCTGGTATTGTCATATATACTAATGGAAAAAAGAAACTGTGCACAACAGAAAATCATTGTTACACACAAAAATATATTTTAGAAGGTCAATAAACACTTGGGAAATCATTTTGCATCAAATTTTATGTCATGTTTCCCGAGTGGCACGTGCACTTCGTGCAAAGCGTACTGACTAACTTTCTACAAGATGTTTGACACACGAAGTTTACACATCTGATTTTGAAAATTTAAGAACGGTTTATTATTCACTAGGCTCTAAATATTGTAAAAAACACGTTAATTTCAACCTGAATTGTGCGTAAGTCATGCCGTACGGCTTACATAAATTCAACGTCTTCGCGCCGTGTGTATGCTTGAAACTGGAATGGCCCAAATTGAAGTTGCCAGACATTTTGGTGTCCATCGAAACACGATAACATCTCTATGGAGACGTTTTCAACAGAATGGAAACACAAGGGACTTGCCTCGGACCGGTCGTCCTCGCGTGACGTCACGTCAGCAAGACAACCACATTCGACTGACTCATCTCAGAAATCGATTCCAGAGTTCCAGTTTGACCTCTCGGACCATTCCTGGCCTTCGTCCAATCAGTTCCAGGACTGTACGGAACCGAATGAGGAAGCGCATTATCCGGCCCAGACGGCCTGCCATACGTCCAGTTTTGCTCCAACGTCACCGACAGGCACGTCTTGCCTGGTGCAGATAGCATCTACGGTACAGGAGACAAGATTGGGACGGTGTTCTGTTGACTGAACAGTCGAGATTACACCTGTACGGCTCAGATGGCAGGGCTATGGTGTACAGACGTCCAGGTGAACGGTATGCTGACGCGTGCGTAGTTCAATGTCTAGCGTTTGGTGGCGGCAGCGTTATGGTATGGGAGGTACCACATCTCATGGGCGGACCCAACTTGTCATTGTGAAGGGCAATCTAACAGGCCTGCGATATAGGGAAGAAATCATTCGGCCTCATGTGCTACCGTTCATTCAAGGACAAGGACGTAACGTCACAGCAAGATAATGCCCGTCCACACGTGGCTCGTGACTTCTTGAGACAGCACAACATAGCGGTCCTTCCCTGGCCATCTGTTTCTCCAGACCTGTCTCCTATCGAGCACGCATGGGATGAAATGGGGCGACGTCTACGTCAGGCCCCGAATCAGCCATTGACGTTAGCTGCTTTGGGACAAATGTTGGTTGGGATATGGAACAACATTCCACAAGCATTCTTCACTCGCTTAGAGTCGTCTATGCGTCGTCGTTGTCAAGCCTGCATCAACGCAAATGGTGGACATACACAATACTGAGTTTGTGAACTGACTTTTTACACCACATCTCTTCAAGGGCGTGCCACGGTGCCGAGTGTCAAATCATACAGATTTCGAGATTATCATGTCATCAGGTAACAGTGATTAAACAGTATACCAAAACTCATGTTCTTAACTTTTGTCATTAGAAAATGCCATGCCTGCAGCTGATGCACAGTTTCGTGTTTCCATTAGTATATATATATTTCAACCAATTTAGAAGAACACTGTATTTCTATCTGATAATCATGGAGAAAAGATATATATATTCAGATTCCAATGTATCTAAATAACCCGTGAGATACATAACAAAACAGAGCACTAGTAGCATAGTATGACATGACAATACATGTATTTCTAGTTGTATAGCGTGACATGATAATACATGTATTTCTAGCTGTATAGCGTGACATGACAATACATGTATTTCTAGCTGTATAGCGTGACATGACAATACATGTATTTCTAGTTGAATAGCGTGCAATGACAATACATGTATTTCTAGCTGTATAGCGTGACATGACAATACATGTATGTCTAGCTGTATAGCGTGACATGACAATACATGTAATTCTAGCTTTTTTATAATATTTAGTTAATACAAATTTATTTTACCTCGATTGCGAAACAAGTTCTTTCAACTTATATTAATCACTCTCGATACCTCATTCCTGATGGAATCCATCGCCACGAGGGAGAGAGAAGAGCAATGTGGAATTTAAATGCCTTGCCTAATGGCACACTCGTAACGGCTCCAACGGGGCTCGAACACCAGACCTTTCGCACCTGAAGGGAACGCCTATCCACTGCGCAATCACGACTTCCACAATTTCTAACTGTATAGCGTGAAATGACAATACATGTATTTCTAGCTGTATAGCGTGACATGATAATACATGTATTTCTAGCTGCATAGCGTGACATGACAATACATGTATTTCTAGCTGTATAGCGTGACATGACAATACATATATTTCTAGCTGTATAGCGTGACATGACAATACATGTATTTCTAGCTGTATAGCGTGACATGACAATATATGTATTTCTAGCTGTATAGCGTGACATGACAATATATGTATTTCTAGCTGTATATCGTGACATGACAATACATGTATTTCTAAATGTATAGCGTGACATGACAATACATATATTTCTAGTTGTATAACGTGACATTGTATTTCTAGTTGTATAGCGTGACATGACAATATATGCATATCTAGTAGTATAACATGACATGACAATATATGTATTTCTAGCTGTATATCGTGACATGACAATACATGTATTTCTAAATGTATAGCGTGACATGACAATACATATATTTCTAGTTGTATAACGTGACATTGTATTTCTAGTTGTATAGCGTGACATGACAATATATGCATATCTAGTAGTATAACATGACATGACAATATATGTATTTCTAGCTGTATATCGTGACATGACAATACATGTATTTCTAAATGTATAGCGTGACATGACAATACATATATTTCTAGTTGTATAACGTGACATTGTATTTCTAGTTGTATAGCGTGACATGACAATATATGCATATCTAGTAGTATAACATGACATGACAATATATGTATTTCTAGCTGTATATCGTGACATGACAATACATGTATTTCTAAATGTATAGCGTGACATGACAATACATATATTTCTAGTTGTATAACGTGACATTGTATTTCTATTTGTATAGCGTACATGACAATATATGCATATCTAGTAGTATAACATAACATGACAATACATGTATTTCTAGCTGTCTAGCGTGACATGACATAACAAGTATTTCTAGATGCATAGCGTGACATGACAATACATGTATATCTAGTTGTATAACGTGACATGACAATACATGTATTCTAGTTTATTATTGTTGCAATATGTACTTATTGTTGGAGTATGTACTATTGTTTGTGTATGTAGTTTCGACTTATTGTACTTATTGTTGTAGTATGTACTTATTGTTGTAGTATGTACTTATTGTTGTAGTATGTACTTATTGTTGTAGTATGTACTTATTGTTGTAGTATGTACTTATTGTTGTAGTATGTACTTATTGTTGTAGTATGTACTTATTGTTGCAGTATGTACTTATTGTTGTAGTATGTACTTATTGTTGCAGTATGTACTTATTGTTGTAGTATGTACTTATTGTTGTAGTATGTACTTATTGTTGTAGTATGTACTTATTGTTGTAGTATGTACTTATTGTTGTAGTATGTACTTATTGTAGTATGTACTTATTGTTGTAGTATGTACTTATTGTTGCAGTATGTACTTATTGTTGTAGTATGTACTTATTGTTGTAGTATGTACTTATTGTTGCAACACAAACAAAACAAAACAAAACAGTATGTACTTATTGTTGTAGTATGTACTTATTGTTGCAGTATGTACTTATTGTTGCAGTATGTACTTATTGTTACAGTATGTACTTATTGTTGTAGTATGTACTTATTGTTGCAGTATGTACTTATTGTTGCAGTATGTACTTATTGTTGTAGTATGTACTTATTGTTGTTGTATGTACTTATTGTTGTAGTATGTACTTATTGTAGTATGTACTTATTGGTGCAGTATGTACTTATTGTTGTTGTATGTACTTATTG
>CM026395.1:35995553-36025553 GCA_014843695.1 Archivesica marissinica
GGATAGAGGAGTACTGTGGATAGAAGGGTACTGTGGATAGAGGCGTACTGTGGATAGAGGAGTACTGTGGATAGAGGGGTACTACTGTGGATAGAGGATTACTGTGGATATGGGAGTACTGTGGATAGAGGGGTAATGTGGATAGAGGAGTACTGTGGATAGAGGGGTACTGTGGATAGAGGAGATATACTGTGGATATGGGAGTACTGTGGATAGAGGAGTACTGTGGATAGAGGAGTACTGTGGATAGAGGGTACTGTGGATAGAGGAGTACTGTGGTAGTGAGTACTGTGGATAGAGGAGTACTATGGATAGAGGGGTACTGTGTATAGAGGGGTACTGTGGATAGAGGAGTACTGTGGATATAGGAGTACTGTGGATAGTGGAGTACTGTGGATAGAGGAGTACTGTGGATAGAGGAGTACTGTGGATAGAGGAGTACTGTGGATAGACGAGTACTGTGGATAGAGTAGTACTGTGGATAGTGGAGTACTGTGGATACAGGGGTACTGTGGATAGAGGAGTACTGTGGATAGAGGGGTACTGTGGATAGAGGAGTACTGTGGATATAGGGGTACTGTGGATAGAGGAGTACTGTGGATAGAGGAATACTGTGGATAGAGGAGTACTGTGGATATAGGGGTACTGTGGATAGGGGTTGTGGTGAGGAGTACTGTGGATAGAGGAGTACTGTGGATATAGGGGTACTGTGGATAGAGGAGTACTGTGGATAGAGGAGTATTGTGGATAGAGGAGTACTGTGGATAGAGGAGTACTGTGGATATAGGGTACTGTGGATAGAGGGGTACTATGGATAGAGGGGTACTATGGATAGAGGAGTACTGTGGATAGAGGAGTACTGTGGATAGAGGAGTACTGTGGATAGAGTAGTACTGTGGATAGAGGAATACTATGGATATAGGAGTACTGTGCATAGAGTAGTACTGTGGATAGAGGGGTACTGTGGATATAAGAAATAGGAGTACTATGGAGAGTGGAGTACTGTGGATAGAGGAGTACTGTGGATAGAGGAGTACTATGGATAGTGGAGTACTGTGGATAGAGGGGTACTGTGGATAGAGGGGTACTGTGGATAGAGGGGTACCATGGAAAGAGGAGTACTGTGGATAGATGGGTACTGTGGATAGAGGAGTACTATGTATAGAGGAGTACTCTGGATAGAGGAGTACTGTGGATAGAGGAGTACTGTGGATAGAGGAGTACTATGGATAGAGGAGTACTGTGGATAGAGGAGTACTGTGGATAGAGGAGCACTATGGATAGAGGAGTACTGTGGCTAGAGGAGTATTGTGGATAGAGGAGTACTGTGGATAGAGGAGTACTATGGATAGTGGATTAATGTGGATAGAGGGGTACTGTGGAGAGAGGGGTACTGTGGATAGAGGGGTACCATGGAAAGAGGAGTACTATGGATAGATGGGTACTGTGGATAGAGGAGTACTATGGATAGAGGAATACTGTGGATAGAGGAGTACTATGGATAGAGGAGTACTGTGGATAGAGGAGTACTGTGGATAGAGGAGTACTGTGGATATAGGAGTACTATGGATAGAGGAGTACTATGGATAGTGGAGTACTGTGGATAGAGAAGTACTATGGATAGTGGAGTACTGTGGATAGGGTAGTACTGTGGATAGAGGATTACTATGGATAGAGGAGTACTGTGGATAGAGGAGTACTGTGGATAGAGGAGTACTGTGGATAGAGGAGTACTATGGATAGTGGAGTACTGTGGATAGAGGGGTACTGTGGATAGAGGGGTACTGTGGATAGAGGGGTACTATATATAGAGGAGTAATGTGGATAGTTGGGTACTGTGGATAGAGGAGTACTATGGATAGAGGGGTACTGTGGATAGAGGAGTACTGTGGATAGAGGAGTACTGTGGATAGAAGGGTACTGTGGATATAGGCGTACTGTGGATAGAGGAGTACTGTTGATAGAGGGGTACTGTGGATATAGGGGTACTGTGGATAGAGGAGTACTGTGGATAGAGGTGTACTGTGGATAGAGGGGTACTGTGGATAGAGGAGTACTGTGGATAGAGGAGTACTCTGGATATAGGAGTACTGTGGATAGAGTAGTACTGCGGATAGAGGGGTACTGTGGATAGAGCAGTACTGTGGATAGAGGGGTACTGTGGATAGAGGGGTACTGTGGATAGGGGGTACTGTGGATAGAATAGTTCTGTGTATAGTGGTGCACTGTGGATATAGGAGTAATGTGGATGGAATAGTTCTGCGGATAGATGGGTACTGTGGATAGAGGGGTACTATGGATAGAGGAGTACTGTGTATAGAGGAGTAATGTGGATATAGGGGTACTGTGGATAGAGGGTAATGTGGATAGATGAGTACTGTGGATAGTGGAGTAGTGTGGATAGAGGAGTACTGTGGATAGAGTAGTACTGTGGATAGTGGAGTACTATGGATAGTGGAGTACTGTGGATATAGGAGTACTGTGGATAGAATAGTTCTGTGGATAAAGGTGCACTGTGGATAGATGAGTACTGTGGATAGAGTAGTACTGTGGATAGAGGGGTACTCTGGATAGATGCGTACTGTGGATAGAAAAGTTCTGTGGATAGGCGTGTACTGTGGATAGAGGGGTACTGTGGATAAAATAGTTCTGTGGATAGAGGTCCACTGTGGATAGAGGAGTACTGTGGATAGAATAGTTCTGTGGATAGATGGGTACTGTGGATAGAGGGTACTATGGATAGAGGAGTACTGTGGGTAGAGGAGCAATGTGGATAGAGGAGTAATGTGGATAGAGGAGTACTGTGGATAGAGGAATACTGTGGATATAGGAGTACTGTGGATAGTGGAGTACTGTGGATAGATTAGTACTGTGGATATAGGAGTACTGTGGATAGGGGAGTACTTTGGATAGAGTGGTACTGTGGATAGAGGGGTACTGTGGATAGAGGAGTAATGTGGATATGGGAGTACTGTGGATATAGGAGTAATGTGGATATGGGAGTACTGTGGATAGAGTGGTACTGTGGATAGAGGAGTACTGTGGATAGGGGAGTACTGTGGATAGAGTGGTACTGTGGATAGAGGAGTACTGTGGATATGGGAGTACTGTGGATATATGGGTACTGTGGATATAGGAGTACTGTGGATAGAGGAGTACTGTGGATAGAGGGGTACTGTGGATAGAGGATTACTGTGGATAGAGGGGTACTGTGAATAGAGGGGTACTGTGGATAGAGGGGTACTGTGGATAGAGGAGTACTGTGGATAGAGGAGTACTGTGGATAGAGGAGTACTTTGGATGGAGGGGTACTGTGGATATAGGAGTACTGTGGATAGAGGGGTACTGTGGATAGAGGAGTACTGTGGATAGAGGAGTACTGTGGATAGTGGAGTACTGTGGATATAGGAGTACTGTGGATAGAGGGGTACTGTGGATAGAGGAGTACTGTGGATAGAGGAGTACTGTGGATAGTGGAGTACTGTGGATAGAGGAGTACCGTGGATATAGGAGAACTGTGGATAGAGCGGGTACTGTGGATATAGGAGTACTGTGGATAGAGGCGTACTGTGGATAGAGGGGTACTGTGGATAGAGGGGTACTGTGGATAAAGGGGTACTGAGGATAGATGAGTACTGTGGATAGAGGAGTACTGTGGATAGAGGGGTACTGTGGATAGAGGGGTTCTGAGGATAGATGAGTACTGTGGATAGAGGAGTACTGTGGATAGAGGAGTACTGTGGATAGTGGAGTACTGTGGATAGAGGGGTACTGTGGATAGAGGAGTACTGTGGATAGAGGGTACTCTGGATATGGGAGTACTGTGGATAGATGGGTACTGTGGATAGAGGGGTAATGTGGATGGAGGAGTACTGTGGATAGAGAAGTACTGTTGATAGAGGGGTACTGTGGATAGATGAGT
Source organism: Archivesica marissinica (assembly GCA_014843695.1). NCBI lineage: Eukaryota > Metazoa > Mollusca > Bivalvia > Venerida > Vesicomyidae > Archivesica > Archivesica marissinica. Next base: position 35,999,476 of record CM026395.1, read on the forward strand.
ACTGTGGATAGAGTGGTACTGTGGATAGATGAGTACTGTGGATAGAAGGGTACTGTGGATAGAGGAGTACTGTGGATAGAGGAGTACTTTGGATAGAGGAGTACTGTAGATAGTGGAGTACTGTGGATAGAGGAGTACTGTGGATAGAGGAGTACTGTGGATAAAGGAGTACTGTGGATAGAGGAGTACTGTGGATATAGGAGTACTGTGGATAGAGGAGTACTATGGATAGATGAGTACTGTGGATAGAGGAGTACTGTGGATATAGGAGTACTGTGGATATAGGAGTACTGTGGATAGTCGAGTACTGTGGTTAGAGGGTACTGTGAATAGAGGAGTACTGTGGATAGAGGAGTACTGTGGATAGAGGGGTACTGTGGATAGAGGGGTACTGTGGATAGAGGGGTACTGTGGATAGAGGGGTACTGTGGATAGAGTGTACTGTGGATAGAGGGGTACTGTGGATAGAGGAGTACTATGTATAGAGGGATACTGTGGATAGAGGGGTACTGTGGATAGAATAGTTATGTGGATAAAGGTGCACTGTGGATAGAGGAGTACTGTGGATAGAGGAGTACTGTGGATAGAGGGGTACTCTGGATAGATGCGTACTGCGGATAGAAAAGTTCTGTGGATAGGCGTGTACTGTGGATAGAGGGGTACTGTGGATAAAATAGTTCTGTGGATAGAGGTCCACTGTGGATAGAGGAGTACTGTGGATAGAATAGTTCTGTGGATAGATGGGTGCTGTGGATAGAGGGTACTATGGATAGAGGAGTACTGTGGATAGAGGAGCAATGTGGATAGAGGAGTACTGTGGATAGAGGAGTACTGTGGATAGAGGAGTACTGTGGATATAGGAGTACTGTGGATAGTGGAGTACTGTGGATAGTGTAGTACTGTGGATAGAGGAGTACTGTGGATAGGGGAGTACTGTGGATAGAGTGGTACTGTGGATAGAGGAGTACTGTGGATAGAGGGGTACTGTTGATAGAGGAGTAATGTGGATATGGGAGTACTGTGGATATAGGAGTAATGTGGATATGGGAGTACTGTGGATAGAGTGGTACTGTGGATAGATGAGTACTGTGGATAGGGGAGTACTGTGGATAGAGTGGTACTGTGGATAGAGGAGTACTGTGGATATGGGAGTACTGTGGATATATGGGTACTGTGGATAGAGGAGTACTGTGGATAGAGGCGTACTGTGGATAGAGGGGTACTGTGGATAGAGGATTACTGTGGATAGAGGGGTACTGTGGATAGAGGGGTACTGTGGATAGAGGGGTACTGTGGATAGAGGAGTACTGTGGATAGAGGAGTACTGTGGCTAGAGGAGTACTGTGGATAGAGGGGTACTGTGGATAAAGGGGTACTGAGGATAGATGAGTACTGTGGATAGAGGAGTACTGTGGATAGAGGAGTACTGTGGATATGGGAGTACTGTGGATAGATGGGTACTGTGGATATAGGAGTACTGTGGATATGGGAGTACTGTGGATAGAGGAGTACTGTGGATAGAGGAGTACTGTGGATAGTGGAGTACTGTGGATAGAGGGGTACTGTGGATAGAGGAGTACTGTGGATAGAGGGTACTCTGGATATGGGAGTACTGTGGATAGATGGGTACTGTGGATAGAGGGGTAATGTGGATGGAGGAGTACTGTGGATAGAGAAGTACTGTTGATAGAGGGGTACTGTGGATAGATGAGTACTGTGGATAGAGTGGTACTGTGGATAGATGAGTACTGTGGATAGAAGTGTACTGTGGATAGAGGAGTACTGTGGATAGAGGAGTACTTTGGATAGAGGAGTACTGTAGATAGTGGAGTACTGTGGATAGAGGAGTACTGTGGATAGAGGAGTACTGTGGATAAAGGAGTACTGTGGATAGAGGAGTACTGTGGATATAGGAGTACTGTGGATAGAGGAGTACTATGGATAGATGAGTACTGTGGATAGAGGAGTACTGTGGATATAGGAGTACTGTGGATATAGGAGTACTGTGGATAGTCGAGTACTGTGGTTAGAGGGTACTGTGAATAGAGGAGTACTGTGGATAGAGGAGTACTGTGGATAGAGGGGTACTGTGGATAGAGGGGTTCTGTGGATAGAGGGGTACTGTGGATAGAGGGGTACTGTGGATAGAGTGTACTGTGGATAGAGGGGTACTGTGGATAGAGGAGTACTATGGATAGAGGGATACTGTGGATAGAGGGGTATTGTGGATAGAATAGTTATGTGGATAAAGGTGCACTGTGGATAGAGGAGTACTGTGGATAGAGGAGTACTGTGGATAGAGGGGTACTCTGGATAGATGCGTACTGCGGATAGAAAAGTTATGTGGATAGGCGTGTACTGTGGATAGAGGGGTACTGTGGATAAAATAGTTCTGTGGATAGAGGTCCACTGTGGATAGAGGAGTACTGTGGATAGAATAGTTCTGTGGATAGATGGGTGCCGTGGATAGAGGGTACTATGGATAGAGGAGTACTGTGGATAGAGGAGCAATGTGGATAGAGGAGTACTGTGGATAGAGGAGTACTGTGGATAGAGGAGTACTGTGGATATAGGAGTACTGTGGATAGTGGAGTACTGTGGATAGAGTAGTACTGTGGATAGAGGAGTACTGTGGATAGGGGAGTACTGTGGATAGAGTGGTACTGTGGATAGAGGAGTACTGTGGATATGGGAGTACTGTGGATATATGGGTACTGTGGATAGAGGAGTACTGTTGATAGAGGAGTACTGTGGATAGAGGGGTACTGTGGATAGAGGGGTACTGTGGATAGAGGAGTACTGTGGATAGAGGAGTACTGTGGATAGAGGAGTACTGTGGATAGAGGGGTACTGTGGATAGAGGGGTACTGTGGATAGAGGGGTACTGTGGATAGAGGGGTACTGTGGATAGAGGGGTACTGTGGATAGAGGAGTACTGTGGATAGAGGAGTACTATGTATAGAGGGATACTGTGGATATAGGGTACTGTGGATAGAATAGTATGTGGATAAAGGTGCACTGTGGAGAGGAGTACTGTGGATAGAGGAGTACTGTGGATAGAGGGGTACTGTGGATAGATGCGTACTGCGGATAGAAAAGTTCTGTGGATAGGCGTGTACTGTGGATAGAGGGGTACTGTGGATAAAATAGTTCTGTGGATAGAGGTCCACTGTGGATAGAGGAGTACTGTGGATAGAATAGTTCTGTGGATAGATGGGTGCTGTGGATAGAGGGTACTATGGATAGAGGAGTACTGTGGATAGAGGAGTAATGTGGATAGAGGAGTACTGTGGATAGAGGAGTACTGTGGATAGAGGAGTACTGTGGATATAGGAGTACTGTGGATAGTGGAGTACTGTGGATAGTGTAGTACTGTGGATAGAGGAGTACTGTGGATAGGGGAGTACTGTGGATAGAGTGGTACTGTGGATAGAGGAGTACTGTGGATAGAGGGGTACTGTTGATAGAGGAATAATGTGGATATGGGAGTACTGTGGATATAGGAGTAATGTGGATATGGGAGTACTGTGGATAGAGTGGTACTGTGGATAGATGAGTACTGTGGATAGGGGAGTACTGTGGATAGAGTGGTACTGTGGATAGAGGAGTACTGTGGATATGGGAGTACTGTGGATATATGGGTACTGTGGATAGAGGAGTACTGTGGATAGAGGAGTACTGTGGATAGAGGGGTACTGTGGATAGAGGAGTACTGTGGATAGAGGAGTACTGTGGATAGAGGGGTACTGTGGATAGAGGAGTACTGTGGATAGAGGAGTACTGTGGATAGAGGAGTACTGTGGATAGAGGAGTACTGTGGATAGAGGGGTACTGTGGATAAAGGAGTACTGTGGATAGATGAGTACTGTGGATAGAGGAGTACTGTGGATAGAGGAGTACTGTGGATATGGGAGTACTGTGGATAGATGGGTACTGTGGATATAGGAGTACTGTGGATATGGAGTACTGTGGATAGAGGAGTACTGTGGATAGAGGAGTACTGTGGATAGTGGGTACTGTGGATAGAGGGTACTGTGGATAGAGGAGTACTGTGGATAGAGGGGTACTGTGGATAGAGGGTACTGTGGATAGAGGGGTAATGTGGATGGAGGAGTACTGTGGATAGAGAAGTACTGTTGATAGAGGGGTACTGTGGATAGATGAGTACTGTGGATAGAGTGGTACTGTGGATAGATGAGTACTGTGGATAGAAGTGTACTGTGGATAGAGGAGTACTGTGGATTGAGGAGTACTTTGGATAGAGGAGTACTGTAGATAGTGGAGTACTGTGGATAGAGGAGTACTGTGGATAGAGGAGTACTGTGGATAAAGGAGTACTGTGGATAGAGGAGTACTGTGGATATAGGAGTACTGTGGATAGAGGAGTACTATGGATAGATGAGTACTGTGGATAGAGGAGTACTGTGGATATAGGAGTACTGTGGATATAGGAGTACTGTGGATAGTCGAGTACTGTGGTTAGAGGGTACTGTGAATAGAGGAGTACTGTGGATAGAGGAGTACTGTGGATAGAGGGGTACTGTGGATAGAGGGGTTCTGTGGATAGAGGGGTACTGTGGATAGAGGGGTACTGTGGATAGAGTGTACTGTGGATAGAGGGGTACTGTGGATAGAGGAGTACTATGGATAGAGGGATACTGTGGATAGAGGGGTATTGTGGATAGAATAGTTATGTGGATAAAGGTGCACTGTGGATAGAGGAGTACTGTGGATAGAGGAGTACTGTGGATAGAGGGGTACTCTGGATAGATGCGTACTGCGGATAGAAAAGTTATGTGGATAGGCGTGTACTGTGGATAGAGGGGTACTGTGGATAAAATAGTTCTGTGGATAGAGGTCCACTGTGGATAGATGAGTACTGTGGATAGAATAGTTCTGTGGATAGATGGGTGCCGTGGATAGAGGGTACTATGGATAGAGGAGTACTGTGGATAGAGGAGCAATGTGGATAGAGGAGTACTGTGGATAGAGGAGTACTGTGGATAGAGGAGTACTGTGGATATAGGAGTACTGTGGATAGTGGAGTACTGTGGATAGAGTAGTACTGTGGATAGAGGAGTACTGTGAATAGGGGAGTACTGTGGATAGAGTGGTACTGTGGATAGAGGAGTACTGTGGATAGAGGGGTACTGTTGATAGAGGAGTAATGTGGATATGGGAGTACTGTGGATATAGGAGTAATGTGGATATGGGAGTACTGTGGATAGAGTGGTACTGTGGATAGATGAGTACTGTGGATAGGGGAGTACTGTGGATAGAGTGGTACTGTGGTTAGAGGAGTACTGTGGATATGGGAGTACTGTGGATATATGGGTACTGTGGATAGAGGAGTACTGTTGATAGAGGAGTACTGTGGATAGAGGGGTACTGTGGATAGAGGGGTACTGTGGATAGAGGAGTACTGTGGATAGAGGAGTACTGTGGATAGAGGAGTACTTTGGATGGAGGAGTACTGTGGATATAGGAGTACTGTGGATAGAGGAGTACTGTGGGTGTAGGAGTACTGTGGATAGTGGAGTACTGTGGATAGAGGAGTACTGTGGATATAGGAGTACTGTTGATATAGGAGTACTGTGGATAGTGGAGTACTGTGGATAGAGGAGTACTGTGGATATAGGAATACTGTGGATAGAGGGGTACTGTGGATAGAGGAGTACTGTGGATAGAGGAGTACTGTGGATAGTGAGTACTGTGGATATAGGAGTACTGTGGATAGAGGGGTACTGTGGATAGAGGAGTACTGTGGATAGAGGAGTACTGTGGATAGTGGAGTACTGTGGATAGAGGAGTACCGTGGATATAGGAGAACTGTGGATAGAGGGGTACTGTGGATATAGGAGTACTGTGGATAGAGGCGTACTGTGGATATAGTGGTACTGTGGATAGAGGGGTACTGTGGATAGAGGGGTACTGAGGATAGATGAGTACTGTGGATAGAGGAGTACTGTGGATAGAGGGGTACTGTGGATAGAGGGGTACTGAGGATAGATGAGTACTGTGGATAGAGGAGTACTGTGGATAGAGGGATACTGTGGATAGAGGGGTACTGAGGATAGATGAGTACTGTGGATAGAGGAGTACTGTGGATAGAGGAGTACTGTGGATATGGGAGTACTGTGGATAGATGGGTACTGTGGATATAGGAGTACTGTGGATATGGGAGTACTGTGGATAGAGGAGTACTGTGGATAGAGGGTACTGTGGATATGGGAGTACTGTGGATAGATGGGTACTGTGGATAGAGGGGTAATGTGGATGGAGGAGTACTGTGGATAGAGAAGTACTGTTGATAGAGGGGTACTGTGGATAGATGAGTACTGTGGATAGAGTGGTACTGTGGATAGATGAGTACTGTGGATAGAAGAGTACTGTGGATAGAGGAGTACTGTGGATAGAGGAGTACTTTTATATAGAGGAGTACTGTAGATATTGGAGTACTGTGGATAGAGGAGTACTGTGGATAGAGGAGTACTGTGGATAAAGGAGTACTGTGGATAGAGGAGTACTGTGGATATAGGAGTACTGTGGATAGAGGAGTACTATGGATAGATGAGTACTGTGGTTAGAGGAGTACTGTGGATATAGGAGTACTGTGGATATAGGAGTACTGTGGATAGTGGAGTACTATGGTTAGAGGGGTACTGTGAATAGAGGAGTACTGTGGATAGAGGAGTACTGTGGATAGAGGGGTACTGTGGATAGAGGGGTACTGTGGATAGAGGGGTACTGTGGATAGAGGGGTACTGTGGATAGAGGGGTACTGTGGATAGAGGAGTACTATGGATAGAGGGATACTGTGGATAGAGGGGTACTGTGGATAGAGGAGTACTATTGATATGGGCGTACTGTGAATAGAGGGGTACTGTGGATAGTGGAGTACTGTGGATATAGGAGTACTGTGGATAGAGGGGTACTGTGGATAGAGGAATACTGTGGATAGAGGAGTACTGTGGATAGTGGAGTACTGTGGATAGAGGAGTACTGTGGATATAGGAGAACTGTGGATAGAGGGGTACTGTGGATATAGGAGTACTATGAATAGAGGCGTACTGTGGATAGTGGAGTACTGTGGATAGAGGGGTATTGAGGATAGATGAGTACTGTGGATAGAGGAGTACTGTGGATAGAGGAGTAATGTGGATATGGGAGTACTGTGGATAGATGGGTACTGTGCATAGAGGAGTACTGTGGATAGAGGAGTACTGTGGATATAGGAATTCTGTGGATATGGGAGTACTGTGGATAGAGGAGTACTGTGGATAGAGGAGTACTGTGGATAGTGGAGTACTGTGGATAGAGAGGTACTGTGGATAGAGGAGTACTGTGGATAGAGGGTACTGTGGATATGGGAGTACTGTGGATAGATGGGTACCGTGGATAGAGGAGTACTGTGGATAGAGGGGTAATGTGGATGGAGGAGTACTGTGGATAGAGAAGTACTGTTGATAGAGGGGTACTGTGGATAGATGAGTACTGTGGATAGAGTGGTACTGTGGATAGATGAGTACTCTGGATAGAAGGGTACTGTGGATAGAGGAGTACTGTGGATAGAGGAGTGCTGTGGATAGAGGAGTACTGTAGATAGTGGAGTACTGTGGATAGAGGAGTACTGTGGATAGAGGAGTACTGTGGATAAAGGAGTACTGTGGATAGAGGAGTACTGTGGATATAGGAGTATTGTGGATAGAGGAGTACTATGGATATAGGAGTACTGTGGATAGTGGAGTACTGTGGTTAGAGGGGTCCTGTGAATAGAGGAGTACTGTGGATAGAGGAGTACTGTGGATAGAGGGGTACTGTGGATAGAGGGGTACTGTGGATAGAGGGGTACTGTAGATAGAGGGGTACTGTGGATATAGGGTACTGTGGATATAGGGGTACTGTGGATAGAGGAGTACTATGGATAGAGGGATACTGTGGATAGAGGGGTACTGTGGATAGAGGAGTACTATGGATATGGAATACTGTGAATAGAGGGGTACTGTGGATAGAGGAGTACTGTGGATAGAGGAGTACTGTGGATAGAGGGGTACTGTGGATAGAGGGGTACTGTGGATATAGGGGTTCTGTGGATAGTGGAGTACTGTGGATAGAGAAGTACTGTTGATAGAGGGGTACTGTGGATAGATGAGTACTGTGGATAGAGTGGTACTGTGGATAGATGAGTACTGTGGATAGAAGGGCACTGTGGATAGATGGGTACTGTGGATAGAAGGGTACTGTGGATAGATGGGTACTGTGGATATAGGAGTACTGTGGATAGATGGGTACTGTGGATAGAGGGGTACTGTGGATAGAGGGGTACTGTGGATAGAGTGGTACTGTGGATAGATGAGTACTGTGGATAGATGAGTACTGTGGATAGAAGGGTACTGTGGATAGAGGAGTACTGTGGATATAGGAGTACTGTGGATAGAGGAGTACTGTGGATAGAGGAGTACTGTGGATAGAGGAGTACTGTGGATAGAGGAGTACTGTGGATAGAGGAGTACTGTGGATATAGGAGTACTGTGGATAGTGGAGTACTGTGGATAGAAGGGTACTGTGGATAGAGGAGTACTGTGGATAGATGAGTACTGTGGATAGAGGAGTACTGTGGATAGAGGAGTACTGTGGATATAGGAGTACTGTGGATAGAAGGGTACTGTGGATTGAGGAGTACTGTGGATATAGGAGTACTGTTGATAGAGTAGTACTGTGGATAGAGGTGTACTGTGGATAGAGGAATACTGTGGATAGAGGAGTACTGTGGATAGAGGAGTACTGTTGATAGAGTAGTACTGTGGATAGAGGAGTACTGTGGATAGAGGAGTACTGTGGATAGAGGGGTACTGTGGATAGAGGAGTACTGTGGATAGAGGGGTACTGTGGATAGAGAAGTACTGTGGATAGAGGGGTACTGTGGATAGAGGAGTACTGTGGATAGAGGAGTACTGTGGATATAGTGGTACTGTGGATAGATGAGTATTGTGGATAGAGGAGTGGCCTACGATAGACTGAATAGAAGTACAGTTCAACTAAGCACAATGACATTAAATATGACTTAAATATGAACTGTTATAACACATATTCTCACTAATAGTTGCTTATATAACATTTACACATTTAGATTTGAGAACGCAGAAACATCTGCATGCATATTAATCATGTGGGATCATTAGTGGGTGGTGGGGGTACCATAGTGGGATCATCTATGGGTGGTGGGGGTACTATAGTGGGATCATTTGTGTGTGGTGGAGCTACCATAGTGTGATCATTAGTGGGTGGTGGGGGTACTATAGTGGGATCATTTGTGTGTGGTGGAGCTACCATAGTGTGATCATTAGTGGGTGGTGGGGGTACTATAGTGGGATCATTTGTGGGTGGTGGAGCTACCATAGTGGGATCATTTGTGGGTGTGGGGGTACTATAGTTGGATCATTAGTGGGTGGTGGGGGGTACCATAGTGGGATCATGTGTGGGTGGTGGGGTACCATAGTTGGATCATTAGTGGGTGGTTGGGCTACCATAGTGGGATCATGTGTGGGTGGTTGGGTACCATAGTGGGATCATTAGTGGGTGGTTGGGGTACCATAGTGGGATCATTAGTGGGTGGTTGGGGTACCATAGTGGGATCATTAGTGGGTGGTTGGGGTACCATAGTGGGATCATTAGTGGAGGGTACCATAGTGGGATCATGTGTGGGTGGTGGAGCTACCATAGTTGGATCATTAGTGGGTGGTTGGGGTACCATAGTGGGATCATTAGTGGAGGGTACCATAGTGGGATCATTTGTGGGTGGTGGGGGTACCATAGTGGGATCATTAGTGGAGGGTACCATAGTGGGATCATTTGTGGGTGGTGGGGGTACCATAGTGGGATCATTAGTGAGTGATTTGGGTTCGAGCCCCGCTGGAGCTGTTACAAGTGTGCCCTTAGGCAAGGCATTTAAATTCCACGTTGCCTCTTCTCTCTCCCTCGTGGCGATGGATTCCATCAGGAATTAGGTCTCGAGAGTGATTAATATAAGTTGAAATAACTTGTTTCGCAATCGAGCTAAAATAAATTTGTATAATAAAAAAAGTCATTGGGGTACCATAGTGCGACCATTGGTGGTTGGGGTACCATAGTGGATCATTTGTGAGTGGTTGGGGTACCATAGTGGGATCATTAGTGAGTGGTTGGGGTACCATAGTGGGATCATTAGTGAGTGGTTGGGGTACCATAGTGCGACCATTGGTGGTTGGGGTACCATAGTGGATCATTTGTGAGTGGTTGGGGTACCATAGTGGGATCATTTGTGAGTGGTTGGGGTACCATAGTGGGATCATTAGTGAGTGGTTGGGGTACCATAGTGGGATCATTAGTGGGTGGTTGGAGTACCATAGTGGGATCATTAGTGAGTGGTTGGGGTACCAGAGTGGGATCATTTGTGAGTGGTTGGGGTACCATAGTGGGATCATTCGTGAGTGGTTGGGGTACCATAGTGGGATCATTGTGAGTGGTTGGGGTACCAGAGTGGGATCATTAGTGGGTGGTTGGGGTACCAGAGTGGGATCATTAGTGAGTGGTTGGGGTACCAGAGTGGGATCATTAGTGAGTGGTTGGGGTACCAGAGTGGGATCATTTGTGAGTGGTTGGGGTACCATAGTGGGATCGTTCGTGAGTGGTTGGGGTACCATAGTGGGATCATTTGTGAGTGGTTGGGGTACCATAGTGGGATCATTTGTGAGTGGTTGGGCTACCATAGTGGGATCATTAGTGGGGGTTGGAGTACCATAGTGGGATCATTCGTGAGTGGTTGGGTACCATAGTGGGATCATTTGTGAGTGGTTGGAGTACCATAGTGGGATCATTTGTGAGTGGTTGGGGTACCATAGTGGGATCATTAGTGAGTTGTTGGGGTACCATAGTGGGATCATTTGTGAGTGGTTGGGGTACCAGAGTGGGATCATTAGTGAGTGGTTGGGGTACCAGAGTGGGATCATTAGTGAGTGGTTGGAGTACCATAGTGGGATCATTAGTGAGTTGTTGGGGTACCAGAGTGGGATCATTAGTGAGTTGTTGGGGTACCAGAGTGGGATCATTAGCACAGCGAACTGGTGTTGTGTATTTCACAGGAAGGTCATGTAATGAATCCATATGGAAGTAATAAACACACATTGTTTTCGCTGTATTTTATTATAAATATCTGTACTAATATCTATCTCAAATAATACAAGTAACACAGCATATGTGGCGTAGCATGTCACCATTTGCATCCACTACTTGTATATCACAAACATAATCACAGAGGTAGTATTACCTTGTTCTATTAACTTAATTAATGATACATCTTTAATTCAATTAAATTTGTATGACTTGAATAACTAGATGTTACATTTATTTGATCATCTCAGCAATAGACCATATTTTCGGTTTGTTTTGAGGCTGAACGGCACAAATGACGACGACATCTTGTGAAGAATGTATTGTATCTTCTGTGTTGTGTGCTGCACCATCTGCGTGTGCGCTATTTGTAATGTCAGTTTCAGGTTTACTGTTAGCATCAAACATATAACTGTCTGTTTGGCTAGCAGAACATGGACTCAAGTCACTCGGGGATGAAATCCGTTCCAAATAAAGTTCAGTTCTTCCATCAGGAGAGAAGAGACTTTGCGCGCAACATTTGGCAGGTTTAATGTCATGTATTGTTGTATCTTCGCAGTCAGATATGTCGGATATTTCGGAGGTAGATCTAGAAATATTGCAATGATTTGCGGAACTTTCTGAATCAGAGTCCGCTAGTCGATCCGATGAGCTATTATTGAGAATATTTGAATCTGAAATCAGAAAAGAATAACATTTAATTTAAATCTAGTATAATTATATTGCATTCATCAATGCCATACAACAACTGAAGATGTGTACATAACAAGCATCACATTGTCTCACATAGACTTATAAAACTGATCTGAGAGCAACACATAACACATAACTAAGTGTCATAGCCTGGAATTGAATATTTTCCCTGTAACGTTTATTGATGGTTTATTAACGATTGCTATGATTGCGATCCAATTCCAGGCTATGACATACTACCCCTGCTTCAAAAATGGCGTCCCGACATTTCACTTACCTTGTATAATTATGTATATAAAAAACAATAAATACCTGCCCCATTAAGCAAATGACAGCATATATAAATATTTTAATCATAGTAACACAAGCCATTTGACAATCATAGAATTGACAAATGTCAGGACTAAATGATTAATACATATATAATATATATATATACGAAATACAATAACAAATGATTTTGAGATGAAGTATGAATGTCTTGTGTGTGTAATGGAGATATTGAATACATCAGTCTTGACGTCAAAATAAGTATGTTTTGGGCGTATATTTATAATACATTGTTATGACTATATTGGATATATAGCCAGGAAAGGAAGTAAATAAACGTCATCATCCCTTATAAATTATTGCGTCGAGTCTTCACTCAAACCCACCCCCTCGATATCCATATACTCGTTAGGAGGTGTAAGGGCAGACAAGGGACCGACGACATAAGGACGGGTCGGTAGTTCAGTGGTTAACACGTTGCACTCCGAATCCAGGGATCACACGAAGCCGATCAAATGAAGATCCGTCAGCTATTGAAAATAAAGAGGTATGTTTATAGTATTCAAACATACCGTCAATGTCGATGTCTGCAAGGTCAACATCGTTGTCATCCATCTTGGATTCCTTCTTCAGCCTCCTTCTGGCGTTCGCAAACCATGTGGACACTTGGGTCAAGGTCATCTGAGAAATAATGGCAAGCATGACTTTTTCGCCTTTTGTAGGGTATGGGTTCTTCCGGTGTTGGTATATCCATGCTTTCAAAGGTCCTGTTGCCTCTCTATTCGTATTCTTCCTTCGGGCTCCATTGATGTCAAATCCTGGGAATCTAATGAAAGCATTGATAGATCTGATTAGGATTGTTCTTTTATTGGAAACGCACAATGATCACGACCGTATGAGAAATATGGCATTGTTTTGTAATTAAAGGTATCAACAATAACAACACTAAAACAATGACGACAAGGACCTTCTAGCACTTCTATAAGATTCTGAATTATTTAAATTATTATTTTTACTTAACGTTTATTTAACGTCGCTACCGGTTGCCCATTTGAGGGACGGGCAGTTTTACCTAACAATACCTTTCCTGGGCAGATTCCAACGGTTGCCCAGTACTTAGTGCACCAACCTCCGTAAGAAACTGCCAACGTTGTCATATAAATGAGACACGGCCTGAACCCGTGATCATCAGTGATGATACACAAGTCAGCGACCTTAAACACTCGACCATGGAGGTGGACATTGTGTTTTACGTTTATTTATCGTCGCTACCAGTTGCCCATATGAACAATGTCTCCTGAAGAGATTAGCCATTTTAGACTTTTGGAGGATAATACAATGATACAGACAGAGACCCATTCCAGAGTTTCCTCTGGTTCTTTTACGTGCACGGTGTAAAGCACCGACACGAGACCTCGGTGTAAAGTCCCATCTGAAAGACTGTTAATTCTATTAGGGTAAGACGGGGTATCGAACCTGCGATCCCTGGCTAGAGGCGGACAATGTGAATTGTTGGACCTTTTATACATTCATCCCTACTTTAACTTGCGACGTTCATATATGACTGACTAATCAGACTTCATCTAGATGTGTGATTGCTCTAAGCCAACACAGTTTGACATGGAACATATCACTGACTTCATTCTTGGTATAGAAACTATGGTAAATAATATAACAATGTTTTGTTAGATATTCCAATGAGTTTATATATTTATTGGAGTTAAAATTTGAAACGGTGATAAATTCATAGTAATACACAGTGTTTTCACCGTAACTAATTTAATTAATGCTAACATTTTAGAGATGTTGATAACGATAGGAACGCTATTCTTTCAACGTTTCATACAAAAGAACTTCAGTCAGCTTTTTACATGCCCGCTTAATGTGGATGCCGTAATTGGATAATATATATAGAATACCACCCGTGGTGTAGATCTAAGCAGAAACTTAAAGGGATATACTAATATAAGTCATGCTGCATGATAAACTCACTTGCAACTGTTCTGACTGGCTATAATATTTACAGTATATATGTTGAGGCCCCAGCAGATTAATTTTATAATGCCCAACTGAATAAGATTATATCACTGGTATGTCAACATCAAACTTGATATTGGACGTCAATGAACAACAATGATATGAGGGTAAAAATAAATTAATTATTTGAAAATAATATTTATGTCATGCATGTTTTCTCAAAGTCCGTAATATTTAGATTCATATTGCACGAATTTATACTCAGTGTACATTGAAACATTTCAAAATAATTCTGTAACCTTCTCCATTTAGTTAAATCAGTTATTAACATGCATGCATTATTTACTATATTTATTTGTTAATTCACTGTCTGTTCATTTATATCATGCATACATTATCCTCATGGGTGTTTAAGCCTAATGGAATTGAAAATAAACTATCTATGAGATTGTTACATTTATCCGTTTAAATAACTGGGATATTCCTATAAGAGATGCAAGACACCAGAGTGTACACGTATAGGTCAGTATTGTGTTAGTTTTTGTAAAGTTATTGTTTAATATTTACTGATTATAGCAATGCAGTCTTTATAAGTAGAGAGTAAATTAAAGATGTGTTTCCGCTACAATCCATGATTTTAAATATAGTTTAGCAAATAGTTCCTGGGTTGTGAATATAGTGTAGCAAATAGTTCCTGGGTTGTGAATATAGTTTAGCAAATAGTTCATGGGTGGTGAATATAGTTTAGCAAATAGTTCCTGGGTTGTGACTATAGTGTAGCAAATAGTTCCTGGGTTGTGAATATAGTTTAGCAAATAGTTCCTGGGTTGTGAATATAGTTTAGCAAATAGTTCCTGGGTTGTGAATATAGTTTAGCAAATAGTTCCTGGGTTGTGAATATAGTTTAGCAAATAGTTCCTGGGTTGTGAATATAGTTTAGCAAATAGTTCCTGGGTTGTGAATAAGAATCTTATGTTCTGCGGGTTACTTCAACGCATTATTATGGTTATTGTTTTAATGTTACATGGCATAGACGGCAAATATTCCCAGAGTGTGCGGACAACATTTGTCAAATGTAGTTACCAAACCCAGATAAACTTAGATTTATATTTCCAATTAATCTGTGGTTAAATGACAGTATTTAAAATTCAAATAAAATTAATTGACTATAGATAACTGCCTGGACCTCAATTTTGACAGGTGATATAACAATAAAACCCGTGCATTGCGGTAAATTCACCTGCCAGACGTATCCGTAATCTAGTTAGGCCCAATGTGTTTACGATTGTTTGTGAAACGGGCTCTGGATATCACAAGTACTTGAAAAGCGTATGAGAAATACTTACAATGCCCCGTAAGGACTTGTTGCCATTAATTGCTCGACGTAATAGGGATGTAGAGTAGTGGGTGTTGGCGGCTTTTGGCTGGTCACGCAGTGATCTCCCGCATACTAAAATGTAAAAATAAACAATACACACCTGAATGACGTAAACAGTTCCAGTCATGTAAGTTTTATAACTAATACAATACAATACTGTAATAAACCAGCGTCAGTACACACGGATAGGTTCCGTTTATATAAAATTAAGTTATGACAGATGTAGATGTAGAGATGTGTATATATATATATATATATATATGCAGATATATTTTTGAACCAAGTGTTAGAAATAATAAGTGAACATATACCGTTAGGGTCATATCAGCGTCCAGATGTGCTCAATACTGTGAACAGCCAATCAACAAGCAAAGTGTTCATCTACTTGCATAACTATATAGCACTACTATTCTTTCGGATGAGGCGAGGGGTCATGCATTGGTTTGTTATTGGGGTTTAACGTCGCAGCAATAGTTGAGGTGCCTGGCGACTCTCCAGCTAGTATTGGTGGAGGAGGACCCGGGTGTCTGGTGACTCTCCAGCTATTATTGGTGGAGGAAGACCCGGGTGGCTGGTGACTCTCCAGCTATTATTGGTGGAGGAAGACCCGGGTGGCTGGTGACTCTCCAGCTATTATTGGTGGAGGAAGACCCCGGATGCTTGGTGACTCTCCAGCTATTACTGGTGGAGGATGACTCCGGATGCCTGGCGACTCTCCAGCTATTATTGGTGGAGGAGGACCCCGGGTGCCTGGGGACTCTCCAGCTATTATTGGTGGAGGAAGACGACGGATGCCTTGTGACTCTCCAGATATTATTAGTGGAGGAAGACCCGGATGCCTGGTGACTCTCCAGCTATTATTGGTGGAGGAAGACCCCGGATGCCTGGTGACTCTCCAGCTATTATTGGTGGAGGAAGACCCCGGGTGCCTGGTGACTCTCCAGCTATTATTGGTGGAGGAAGACCCCGGGTGCCTGGTGACTCTCCAGCTAGTATTGGTGGAGGAAGACCCCGGATGCCTGGTGACTCTCCAGCTATTATTGGTGGAGGAAGACCCCGGATGCCTGGTGACTCTCCAGCTATTATTGGTGGAGGAAGACCCCGGGTGCCTGGTGACTCTCCAGCTATTATTGGTGGAGGAAGACCCCGGGTGTCTGGTGACTCTCCAGCTATTATTGGTGGAGGAAGACCCCCGGGTGTCTGGTGACTCTCCAGCTATTATTGGTGGAGGAAGACCCCCGGGTGTCTGGTGACTCTCCAGCTAGTATTGGTGGAGGAAGACCCCGGATGTCTGGTGACTCTCCAGCTAGTATTGGTGGAGGAAGACCCCGGATGCCTGGTGACTCTCCAGCTATTATTGGTGGAGGAAGACCCCGGATACCTGGCGACTATCCAGCTATTATTGTGGAGGAAGACCACGGATGCCTGGCCACTCTCCAGCTATTATTGGTGGAGGAAGACCCCGGGTGGCTGGTGACTCTCCAGCTATTATTGGTGGAGGAAGACACCGGGTGCATGGTGACTCTCCAGCTATTATTGGTGGAGGAAGACACCGGATGACTGGCCACTCTCCAGCTATTATTGGTGGAGGAAGACCCCGGATGCCTGGCCACTCTCCAGCTATTATTGGTGGAGGATGACCCCGGGTGCCTGGTGACTCTCCAGCTATTATTGGTGGCGGAAGACCCCGGGTGCCTGGTGACTCTCCAGCTATTATTGGTGGAGGAAGACCACGGATGCCTGGCCACTCTCCAGCTATTATTGGTGGAGGAAGACCCCGGATGCCTGGCCACTCTCCAGCTATTATTGGTGGAGGAGGA
Source organism: Archivesica marissinica (assembly GCA_014843695.1). Lineage (NCBI taxonomy): Eukaryota > Metazoa > Mollusca > Bivalvia > Venerida > Vesicomyidae > Archivesica > Archivesica marissinica. Next base: position 36,016,762 of record CM026395.1, read on the forward strand.
CCCCCGGGTGCTCATCAGAGCAGTATTTCAAGCACGGATGAACACCGGATAGAACCGTCGACCTTCCATAAACCAATTGGATAGCTTCCTCACACGAACGATTGTGACACCCCTAGTGGGATTTGAACTAACAGTGGTGAGGACAAGTGAATTGAACTACATAACCATTACAACTCGGCCTCTGGTGCTACCTTATTGGTATTGCTGCAACAGGAATTTCAACTAGCCAACTTGGCTGTCCGATTTATAGCGCAGTGGTTAGCGCGCTCGTTTCTCACCAATGCGACCCGGGTTCGATCCCCGGACCTGGGAAGTATGTGAGATGGTACGAGGGTCACCAGATCGGACAGGTGGGTTTTCTCCGGGTACTCCGGTTTCCTCCCACATGAATGACCACATATACGCTTTCATCCGAGCCAACGAGAGTGATTAATATAAGTTGTTAAAACTTGCTTCGCAATCGTTGTAAAATAAATAAAGTATAAAAAAAACTAGCCAATGATGGTTATGGTTATTGGGCGAAACATTTAACATGACTAATGTTCGTCTGGAGAAGAACATGAAGTGTCGCTACTGAAAATAAAAGATAATAAAGAACGCTTACTCTAGGATAGAAAACTGAACCACTATGTTCTCCCACAATGCTACCATTAGGGACTTTAGTAGGTGCGTGACTGTGCACAGTCTCGGGAAGACTTGGAACACGAGACATATACGCTGAAACCCCTGCATTCAGCTGGCACGAGCAAATTGTCCTTCCTGTAAGTGGATCAGCTAAAATTGGGTGTCCGGTATTACAACATCGTGGACCAGCACTCTGTTTTGGCGGGAAATATGTTGGTGAAACTTGCTTCATATTCTGAAATCAGGATTGGTTCATTAATAAGCAGTAATATATACAAAACGTGTGTTTGTTTTTGCCGTTTAAAGTCACATCGACAGTTTAGGTGACATGCCGGCTCCCCAGGTGTTACTGGTGGAGGAAGACCCGTGTGCCCCTCCATGCACGAGCCAGCTTCCCCAAATGAAATATTTCGACACCCGAAAGCTCACCATATATTTAACATATCAAGATAGCATCTTTAAAATATAGGTATTAAATAACAGCATCTATTTAATTGTGGGGCCACTCTATATATGTGTTCTCAGTTTGACATGTGAATTAACTTAAACAAATGTTCTGCTAGATATAGACTAACGTAAATGAACTATGCATATCTATAACATATAGACTAACGTAAATGAACTATGCATATCTATGACATATGTATGTATGTTCATTTAATGTCAAACCCCTCGCGGGGACTTAGACATGTTTTCCTGGGCAGGCTCAGCCGACCTATAAGCGATTAACCAGTACTAAGCAATGTGTGTGAGGTGCCTTGCTCAATGACACTACATACATGGCCTGACCGAGTATCGAACCCGGGATCGTTCGATTCCAAATCCACCGCTCTACCACTGGACCACGGACGCCACATATAGGCTAACGTAAATGAACTATGCATATCTATGACATACAGGTTAATTTGCATCGCCGTTCATGATAAAGTGAATAATACCAAAGTCTGTTACTTACGCTAAAAGTCCTTTTACTTTAGTTTGCTGTGTTTAGAAATAATCCAATAGAGTCCCGTATAAACAGTATCGTATAAACTCAACTTATCACCACACTGATATCACAACTAAATTAAATCGGGTTTTTATAAACAGTTACCCTTTTACGAAGACATTTTTAGTTAATTTCATTATCCCTGAAATGTGATTGGATGCTGTCTTATCTAGTTCATCCACCCCGTATTTTGACATTATCATCCATAAATCACGTTAAAGTTACTGTATCATAGCTCCGCCTCCGGCGAAATCAGACACAGAACATGTCCTCTCATATCTGATCAGGTACTGTTCTAAACAAACACACCAGAGTAAGGGTACCCGGCTAATACCGAAATAATGATTTCTCCCCATGGCGTTCGTCAAACAAATATAGACACGGGGAGTAGTAATTTATTTTGAAAACTTAAATTGCATTTATCAATGTAAAGTTAATGGCTTTAGGGCGGGGATTGTGTTTTGATTTGAATCTTAAAAAAGATATCGTGTATAATATAAACGGCTGAGGATGTTATCGGGTCATTTTGACAGATACTTATTAACCGCTAATAAGTTTAATATCTCATTGTCTTCAAACCAATATTGTAAATCATGACACAAACCCATAAATATGCTATAACTAATGTTGATCACTTCAAATGATACAGTATCAACGATTGGACATAAATTACTTCTATGATTGGACACCAGACATATTTATTTACATACAACCCACGTGTATAATTCTTCAATACATTCACAGACTAGGCATATATTTTTTTAATATAATTCTTTTATTTTTATTATTCTTTTGAATTTATTCTCTCATTTGTTCTCATCATGTTTACCTTTTATTAAGATTATTTATCTATTTTTGTCTATGGACATAGCTTTTCCAACAAGATAACCACACAACAATGCCACACTAACTAATATATTTGGTCTGAACTATTCGCAGTTTACTGGAAACGGCTTCTAAATACATATAAATCAATCATGAATGTACTAATGCTCTTTTATTCAATATGAGCAATGTGCTTGATTACCATCATATAAAAAATGTGTTAATAACTTAATATAATGTTATAATAACTTCGTAATAATTTTAATAAAATCAAACATTTTTATGTGAACTAAGTTAAAGTTGATAATCCATCGATCCCTGATCTGATCACAGACGGTTGTTCATTTTTAAAACATATTCTAAATTGTGCAATAGTGCTCTATTTCCCTGTCAGAATCTTAAATATCAGTATTTTAAATATTGTAGTGTCTTGATTAACGAAGTTAATATATTTTTTGGAAAGAAAAACATGTTTCACGTATTGTAAAATGTTAGTGTTATAATATATAAAACGTATATTCAATAACATCATTATTGTATTGCATTCTCTATTATTCCACGTTGTTATGTTATATTTATGTTATATTTCGGGTTTTACGCCTGCATCAGCACCATTTCGGGCTATATCGCCGGCGGGCAGTTTACCTAACAATACCTTTCCTGGGCAGGCTCCAGCGGTTAACCAGTACTTGGGTGCACCAACCTCCGTAAGAAACTGCCAACTTTCTCATATAAATGAGACACGGCCTGAGCGGGGCTCGAACCCGTGACCATCAGTGATGATAGGTTACAGTGGTATACAAGTCAGCGACCTTAACCACTCGACCACGGAGGCGGACTTATTCCACGTTGTAGCGATTGAACAGAAACAAATACACATTAGCACATTGGTTAGCAAAACCGAGTTCAATCCTCGAACATGAAAGATGATCTCCAATTGTTGCCCGATTACTCTTATTTGCTCCCACAAAGACAACACATATACTGCCAATGTCAATGCTACATGTAAACACGGGATGATTGATAGTCCAAACTCAATTAATATATTCTCTCCATTCCGTACATTCATTTTTTGACAAAATAGTGAATACACACACGTAGATATTTATTAATGAATTGAAGGAGTATATTGTTCTCGATGACAGTACTTCTGGACGAGACTTACAGCATGTTTAGAACTGAAGGTGTCAACTGATCGTGTCACTACGACACAGGTAGACTGTTAGTAATGTCGTGTTTCTCAAATTAGACTAGAGACTGGACGTTGTGAACACTGTAGCATTAGAAAATCGTATTTGTTATTTCTGTTCTGTTCTTGATGATGAAATGCATGTTGCAGGCTACTCGAGTGTTGCTTATTAGATGACCCACGAACAAATCTAGTTGAACATGCATGCGATGTAAAGCCAACAAATAATATTTTATCACCGGGTGCTAAGTTAGTACTACTATGTACAAATCCATCATTGATTCATGTCTGAACAAAAACCCGTTTCAATATGTTACAACTGTATACTAGAAAACGCATACTTCCGATAAGTGTGATTTACATGAAAAACAATAACTGTATAAATAGAAATTAACATTTTGGATTATTTTTATTTGTTCAGTTTATATTTTGTAATAAAGATGTGATATATCGTTGATGGAATCCTTCGTATTTCGTTTTCATGTAATAATAATCATATAATGTAGGTGTGCGTTTTCTATGTCCTCTAGTATATAATATGTGTAAATAATGACAAAATACGGTTATTATTTCTATTATTTTATTTAATCTTAGAAGAAGCTGCTAGTTTATTCCCGTGCGATCTGATCTAGGCTGATTCTTGCTCTGTAAACAAACACATTTAGTAACCCTAATCTCCATAGCAAACAATATAATTATATGATATTGATAGAATTTCTAAAAACCATGTTACATGTATAAGTAAGTAAGTAATTGTTTATTATAGTGACATGTAATATAGAACAAGTACATAAATAACAAGAAAAATAGCACCCCACCCAGTCGGTCTATAAGTCACCTTAAATATAATAAAAATACAAAATTGTGAAGTTCTAACATTCTAACTTTCAAACGTATTAAAGGCATGTATGGTATATGACAATTATATGATGAATAGAAACATTTATAAATTTGGTCGGTCAATATGTCCCACGAGGCACAACAAGTTATAAAACGCTAGCGAATTGTGATCATAATGATACATGTAACAAGAATGAATATGAGAATCATGAATTATACATAATTGATATATGTTTTGAGAAATAAAGTTATATGTTCTGTTCTGTTCGGATACTCGTTCTGTTCATTATGTTCAAACATTTCTAAGTTATGATCGATTTCAGATTCATAATGATACGTCTACATTTTATTTTACTTTTGGTTTTCCATTAGCGGCTACTCTTCGGTTTTACAATGTATATATATGTCTGTACATTCATGTATTGGTACAATGATAAATAAGCACACGTCATTGTTTATTAATGACTGGAAGGAGTGTATTAACCGAGTTGGAATCACAGCAGGACGAGGACGTAATAAACTACACACGCACGCGCACGCACGCATGCACGCACGCACGCAAGCACGTACGCACGCACACACACACACACACACACACACACACACACACACACACACACACACACACACTCAGCGACAGTTCAACCTCTAGTAATTGTCGGCTCGGTGTCGCTCCAATTAGAGTAGAGACTGGGCGATATGAAAATATAACATTAGAAGATCGTAAATGCCATGTGTGTAATGCTGTTGAGGATGAAATGCATGCTATACTAGATTGTTGCTTATATGATTACGTACGAATAAATGTGTTTGAACAAGCATATAATGTACACTCAACATTTAATATTATAACTCAGGCGGCTAAGTTAATACTACTATATACACATCCATCTTTCAATGGGATTCGTATCTGTGCCCAAACCTGTTTCAATATTTTACAAAGACATAGCTTATACATGTATAAACAATAGCTACACTGAGCAACATCTGCTGATTAGTTCCCCCGTGATCGAGGTTAATATTTTGATTGTTTGAATCATTTCTTAACTGCGCATTATAGCCTGTATTGATCTTCAGATTCGTAATACTGTTTTAATATAATTACACAGACGTGAATTTTATCTTTGTAAATAATGATACTGCTGTGTCTTAATTCATTGTATTTTTATGCATTCTGAGAAGTAGTTGCTAATTAGTTCCCCCTCGATCTGATCGAGGTTGATAACTGATCTCTTAAAACATCAGTTAGTTGCGCGATAGTGCTGATATTGAATTTCACAATTTAATTTGAAAATTGTTTTAATAACGTTTTAATTTGACAATTAGCTACTACTCCTCAGTTTTACCTTGTATATATAGTAAGATATGTTTTCTATATGTCTTCTAAAAATAAAGATAGTGCTCCAAAAATCGAAAGTAACACTTCTGGCTAATTGTGATTAGAATGCAAATGTGAACCTGATGAACCAACTGTTCGCGCTTACTTTAAAGCGACACTACATCAGTGAAAACGCATATTTATACAGAATGTAATTTCCTATTATATGGTATAATTTGTTTCTAAATATTTGCCTCATAAACTGAATATTTCAAATAATAAACAAGCGTAGTATACGCGGTTTGTTGACATAACACAATAATGTAAACAGGGTCGACATGCATGTGTAATACATCTTGTGTATCTCGAATAACGAGAAGTATGGTACAGTTTTACCGGTATATCACACATTTGTGCCTATGCATATTTATTTGTAGACTAATCTTAGTTATATATATTATCTCTAAGCGACAGTATCACGCGCTTAGTATTGACTACAATGACAACGAAATGTCAATTCAAGAGCGTGGATATATGTAGTGTATATGAAATACTACATTCACTGTTGAAAGTGTGTAGACCACAAACACACTGTTTATTGATTCAATATGTGTGATCGAATGTATTCGGAAGAATTTGTATATACATGTAGTAGTAATGCATTTATACGTGAACAATGCATTTGTGTGATTTTTGCGATATAATGTCGCTTTAAGAAATAAAATGGTTCTAACTTTTAAAAATGTTGGAATATTTTTAGTTGTTCAGCTTGTGTTTTGTAACAACGATGTGATATAATTATCTTTGATGGATTCCTTCGTATTTCGTTTTCATGTAATAATAATCATATAATGTAGGTGTGCGTTTTCTATGTATAATATCAATGTGATCCATGTCTGAATGACTGTTATATTGTGAATGATGTCTCTTGTAATTCTATATTAATTATATTAATGAATGTATATGTACTGGTGTATAATGGTCATGTATTACTTGTATATGTGTACATAGATGAGACAAATATAAAGATGAACAATATTTAGCCTATATTTGTAATGACAATTAATAGTAACTGTTATAATCGTGGAATCGTCTCCTGTCATTCTATATGGCTATGCACATAATTATGTATGCTTTGACATGTGGTAAAAGTATGCATTGTGTACCGATGAAACTGAAATAATGAACACATATGTATGCATGTATGATTATTTATATATGTTTATGTCCGAAATAATATATATATTTATAAACATGTTTCGTCCGCGCCAGTGAGAGCAATTAATATAAGTTGCTAAATGTGGTTTCCGACTATAAATAGGTTTGATATGCTATGCGATAAATACATTACAGAACAGAACAGAACTGTATTCCACCTTTGACTTGAACAGTAAGTGCATTGTCATCTATGCTATATACAAACATGCGTGAATATGTACAGTGAGGGTGAATAATATAAACATTAACATACATTGGGAAATTAAGCGCTGCAGCACTTCACTATAACAAGAATATTTAAAACATGTAAACATAAACGTCATATCATATTTACAAACATACTTATTGTAAGCATTATGTACAAGGTAAGAAGTGTGGACAACAATCTAAATGAAATATAATTAAATACTCTACTTACATACGTACATTTATTGATAAATACCGTCATGAATGTATGTGTGCAACAGTGCAAGGTAGGTATTCAATTCAAACTGAGTTTTCTCCTAATATATTATATAAAATAAAGACAGATATATGTTTGTAATACAGATAAGTTGTATTGGTTTGCTTCGTTTTAGCACATATATATATAGTGAATACGTTTCAGTTTCTTTCAAATCTATTCAACACGTAATACATGTAATGAACTGCAAATGTATCATATAATCTAACACATATTGCATAATGGCATGGACGACAGAGATGATGGTTTTAACATCACATAGTTTCCAGGTAACGGCAGTTTCAGTTTTACAGGATTTACGTTTCTTGAAAGAATACGTATTGAGAAATACATGGATCAGACAATATTACATTAACAGACAGACAGAATATTTTATTGTCGTAAACCATAAACAGTTTATTGACACATATATACAGTATAACACGTGATGTGATGATCAATCCACATAGCTTGATATTCAAAAACATTATACACAACACAAGTTCTAATACCCCAAATTTCTCTTAGCTTACCTTTAAAGCGACATTACATCACAAAAAGCAAATAAAATGCATGTTTTCATGTATAAATGCATTGCTACTACAAATTATTCTGAATATATTCGAACACTAACATTTAATCAATAAACAGTGTTTTTGTGGTCTAAGCACTTATTATTCTACAGTAGGATTTCATATAATGACATACATATAACCTACAACACATAATGAATCAGTTACTAACATGTACTCTGTATGCATTATTGACTGTATGTATTTGTTATATCACTATTCGTTTATATCATGCACACATTGTCCTCATGGCCGTTCTAGTCTAAAGGAATTGAAAATAAAACTTGTCAACATTTATCACATTTATTATATATTAAAGCTTATTTGTTCCATGCATAAGAAAGCAATACTTTAATTCAAAGATGTGTCACACTAACCCTCTCAGCACACAATAATCCAGCCACACATACATGCACACTCAAGTCGCACCCCCTTCACCCCCTACATTTACCCCTCACTCTTGCTACTGACACATATATATATATATGGTGGAGCATTTAATACATATACAGTCAAACCTGTCTTAAGCAGCCAGCCAAGGGAGTCAGAGAAAGTGGCTGCTTAGCACAGGTGGCTGCTTAATAGAGGTCAAATATATAATAAAACAACCAATTGGGAATCTGGCAACTGGCTGCTTAATACAGGTTGGTTGCTTAATGGAGGTGACCACTAACACAGGTTTGACTGTAATATGGTTTTTGAATTTTATATAATGTTCCCATATTAATGATTTTGTTTTGAAGAAAATAAACTGTATTAATGAAATGCGCAGTATA
>CM026395.1:36028053-36036589 GCA_014843695.1 Archivesica marissinica
GCCAGATCGAACAGGCGGTGGGTTTTCTCCCCGGGTATTGCGGTTTCCTCACACACGAATGACCACAAATACTCTGTCATCCCCGCCAACGAGAGTAATTAATATAAGTTATGTTATAACTTGTTTTGCGATCGTTGTAAAATAAATCAAGTGATACAACAGAACACGTGGTATTTAGTCGTCTGCCGTGATGATGGGAAACCGTGCTTAGGGACTGACTGATGGTATTCTATATTTCAGGTATTGCATGCATGCTCATATTATTATGGGAGACTAAGATACATATTTCTGGTACACCTACTGGCCACGACACCTGTTTCCAGCTCATTCCGCACGTGACATGTGGTGTAGTGATATTGGTGCTTACAATGATAGTTCCTCGGAATTATTCTTCTTACTATAATAAAAAGCAGACATTGAGTTAATATGTAATACGGTGGCGAGTATCTAACGGTATTATCCTCCAAATATGATGAGTATCTAACGATATTATCCTCCAAATATGACGAGTATCTAACGATATTATCCTCCAAATATGACGAGTATTTAACACTATATAAATTATACAAGACACGTTTGTTGCTGGCAATACCCTAATGGATAACATTATTTATTACATCAATTTCATATTAGTTAAATAACTATTCTATGTTGGTAATCTCGTAAATTACAACAAAAATAGTTTCAAGTTTCGATGATGAAAAATATCCTGCGGTTCCGCAATCTCAGGTAAATTGTCACATTTATTTATCCTGAAAAATTGTTTTCCTTTTATCGTAAGATCTTTAAAATTGTCTTGTCTATTATAGGTTGCTCCCTTAATACATCTTGATACAGTGTCAGATATATGAAATGGACAGAAGGGATGACACCCTAAATACGATAGTCTCTCGCTGATATATGGACACTAAAGACATTGTGAAATTCGAAACTTTAATTTTAAATTTTCGTTCAAAACAAATGGCTGAATGAGTGATAACCATAACTGGTAAACAGGTGTTAATCTGGCTCTACAAAGCGATGGAACGAACATTATTGTAAAATAATGGTATCGTGCTAAAATGTCATAGATTGTAAAACATTCACGGAGCTCATATTCTAAATACAGACTCAATGCTCAAAACATGAAATGTTAATTGTTGACATGTTTAGGCATCATCATTATAGTATTGTGTTTGATTCACTTTCGGAATTCATCTTGAATGTTATAGCACTAATGCATTTCTATGGAAATTATTTCTATTTTTATATTTCTATATCTATATTTCGTGGAAGTCGTGATAGCGCAGTGGATGCGCGTTCGCTTCAGGTGCGAAAGGTCCGGAGTTCGAGCCCCGCTGGAGCCGTTACGATTGTGCCCTTAGGCAAGGCATTTAAATTCCACGTTGCCTCTTCTCTCTCCCTCGTGGCGATGGATTCCATCAGGAATGAGGTCTCGAGAGATTAATATAAGTTGAAAGAACTTGTTTCGCAATCGAGCTAAAATAAATTTGTATAAACTAATGCTTATATGTTTAAGTATTATCTAGCCCCTGTAGTGAATCAGAGGCCCCGTGTGTAACATGCTGGACTAGTAAGCTTATTCGATCATGCGCTTTATGCCATACTAAAATTATGATGTTCTTCAGTTATTTATTTGGCGAATAAAACATGGTTTGGAGTTCTGACGCATGTAACCAAGCAGGACGTGAGCCTAAGTTGTTAATTCTGGCGCTCAGAACGACAAACAATGTTTTATTCGAATATAAATAAGACAAATACAAATATTATTTCGATTGACATGATAAAAATATCTAAAATGCTCAAAAATAGTTGGTGCTATCTTTTAGAAAGCTTAAATGACGTCACAAAACTGCAAACATGCTAGAAAAATGACGCCACGTTTGGCACCATGCACTAATATGGTTTATTGCAGACATAAACTCGGTAAATTCCTTCTTTGCGTATACAGATACAATTGCGGGTCATGTTAGAATGATGAATGAGATCAATGTTCTCTTATGAATGTTCTATTTAAAATATGTATTGATACGCACAGTATAGTGAATTGAATTTAATAATATTTTATTGCAACTTTTTCCATAATGTTGAATACAATTTACAAATCACAATAACATTACTGTCACATTAATAACATTAATAACATACATAAAACCTGATAATATCCACATACATATAATGTACCATGTACATGACATTTTCAAAGTGCAAAAGGATTGGGCTATACGTTTTGAAAACAGCCATTTCCAAAAGTTCAAATTTGCTATCAATTTGTTCCGATGTATGTAGTACTAATATAAGAACGTCTTTCAAGAAAAGTATTGTTTTGATTGAATTGAATTTTTTTTTAATAGCTGCCCCAATAAGCTGCTTGACGGCCTCTCCCCGAAATCCCAACCTCAGAACAATATCGGTCAAGTTAAAAAGACACAGATATCTCAATAAATGCAACAGTATAAGCAGTATCGATTTTAAATAGCAGTCATTATTGACTCGGAATTTACAGACAGTATGCGCAAAGAAGGAATTTACCGAGTTTATGTCTGCAATTTACCATATTAGCGCATGGTGCCAAGCGTGGCGTCATTGTTCTAGCATGTTTGTATCATTGTGTAGGAAGGACAAATCCGACGTATTTATAAGATGATTAAGTTTATTAAAATCTCCATTTTTATAGTTCCAGACACGCCGTTTAAAAGAAACGCTAAATTAAAAATCTATCTTGATATGGATAAAAGTTGCGTAATGATCACTGATTCACTATCATTTAATAATATTGTATTGTTCTTTGACATATTTTTACACACATGATATAAATTATGACAATGAAAGATATGAATATCAAAACGCAAAATGGTTGGACACAAGTTCTTGCAACATTAGATATTTAATGCTTTAAAGAAACAGATTTATGAATATTGACGAACAATTAAGAGCAATAGAAAATAAATAAATGATTGATGGGCATCTAGGTCTAATAATGTGCTAGAATACTGTGTTACTCTGGTGGGCACCGATGTCTAATAATGTGCTGGAATACTGTGTTACTCTGGTGGGTACCGAGGTCTAATAATGTGCTAGAATACTGTGTTACTCTGGTGGGTACCGAGGTCTAATAATGTGCTAGAATACTGTGTTACTCTGGTGGGTACCGAGGTCTAATAATGTGCTAGAATACTGCGTTACTCTGTTGGGCACCGAGGTCTAATAATGTGCTAGAATACTGCGTTACTCTGTTGGGCACCGATGTCTAATAATGTGCTGGAATACTGTGTTACTCTGGTGGTCATCGAGGTCTAATAATGTGCTAGAATACTGTGTTACTCTGTTGGGCACCGAGATCTAATAATGTGCTAGAATACTGCGTTACTCTGTTGGGCACCGAGATCTAATAATGTGCTAGAATACTGCGTTACTCTGTTGGGCACCGAGATCTAATAATGTGCTAGAATACTGCGTTACTCTGTTGGGCACCGAGATCTAATAATGTGCTAGAATACTGCGTTACTCTGTTGGGCACCGAGATCTAATAATGTGCTAGAATACTGCGTTACTCTGTTGGGCACCGAGGTCTAATAATGTGCTAGAATACTGCGTTACTCTGTTGGGCACCGAGATCTAATAATGTGCTAGAATACTGCGTTACTCTGTTGGGCACCGATATCTAATAATGTGCTAGAATACTGCGTTACTCTGTTGGGCACCGAGGTCTAATAATGTGCTAGAATACTGTGTTACTCTTGTGGGCACCGAGATCTAATAATGTGCTAGAATACTGTGTTACTCTGTTGGGCACCGATGTCTAATAATGTGCTAGAATACTGCGTTACTCTGTTGGGCACCGAGATCTAATAATGTGCTAGAATACTGCGTTACTCTGGTGGGCACCGAGATCTAATAATGTGCTAGAATACTGCGTTACTATGGTGGGCACCGAGGTCTAATAATGTGCTAGAATACTGCGTTACTCTGGTGGGCACCGAGATCTAATAATGTGCTAGAATACTGCGTTACTATGGTGGGCACCGAGGTCTAATAATGTGCTAGAATACTGCGTTACTCTGGTGGGCACCGAGATCTAATAATGTGCTAGAATACTGCGTTACTATGGTGGGCACCGAGGTCTAATAATGTGCTAGAATACTGCGTTACTCTGGTGGGCACCGAGATCTAATAATGTGCTAGAATACTGCGTTACTATGTTGGGCACCGAGGTCTAATAATGTGCTAGAATACTGCGTTACTCTGGTGGGCACCGAGATCTAATAATGTGCTAGAATACTGCGTTACTATGGTGGGCACCGAGGTCTAATAATGTGCTAGAATACTGCGTTACTCTGTTGGGCACCGAGATCTAATAATGTGCTAGAATACTGCGTTACTCTGTTGGGCACCGAGATCTAATAATGTGCTAGAATACTGCGTTACTCTGTTGGGCACCGAGGTCTAATAATGTGCTAGAATACTGCGTTACTCTGTTGGGCACCGAGATCTAATAATGTGCTAGAATACTGCGTTACTCTGTTGGGCACCGAGATCTAATAATGTGCTAGAATACTGCGTTACTATGGTGGGCACCGAGGTCTAATAATGTGCTAGAATACTGCGTTACTCTGGTGGGCACCGAGATCTAATAATGTGCTAGAATACTGCGTTACTATGGTGGGCACCGAGGTCTAATAATGTGCTAGAATACTGCGTTACTCTGTGGGGTTTTGTGTGTTGGTTTTGGTGGGCACCGAGATCTAATAATGTGCTAGAATACTGCGTTACTATGGTGGGCACCGAGGTCTAATAATGTGCTAGAATACTGCGTTACTCTGGTGGGCACCGAGATCTAATAATGTGCTAGAATACTGCGTTACTATGGTGGGCACCGAGGTCTAATAATGTGCTAGAATACTGCGTTACTCTGGTGGGCACCGAGATCTAATAATGTGCTAGAATACTGCGTTACTCTGGTGGGCACCGATATTACTTTTTTTAAATTATTTTAGTTTATACAAATTTATTTTAGCTCGATTGCCAAACAAGTTATTTCAACTTATATTAATCACTCTCGAGACCTCATTCCTGATGGAGTCCATCGCCACGATTTAAAATTATTGATGCAAAGTAAATCTCGAAATTAATTATTTAATGGATTTAGTTGGTGTTCATTTAATAAAATGTTATTGCTTAATTCGGAGGCCTTTTCTCTACTGATATTGAGTCTATTCCAAAATTCAACAGTGTAATGGGGTGATCGATACACAGTGCATAGTAGATATGTTTGACTCCTATCTTTAATTTCAATCCAATGATTCGGAAGGGCATTTTCTAATTCCACCAAGCGGTTAGGCCTTCAATGGACGACGCGTATATTAAGAAGAAGAAGAATCGTGTATTAAGACACAAACGTATACAGTTTATGGTCTACAAACAAATAATATTAATAATACATACTAATCAATCAATCTTGTATTACATATACGCTTCTCTGTCATACATTGTCCCTATTACATATACGCTTCTCTGTCATACATTGTCCCTATTACATATACGCTTCTCTGTCATACATTGTCCCTATTACATATACGCTTCTCTGTCATACATTGTCCCTATTACATATACGCTTCTCTGTCATACATTGTCCCTATTACATATACGCTTCTCTGTTATACATTGTCCCTATTACATATACGCTTCTCTGTCATACATTGTCCCTATTACATATACGCTTCTCTGTCATACATTGTCCCTATTACATATACGCTTCTCTGTCATACATTGTCCCTATTACATATACGCTTCTCTGTCATACATTGTCCCTATTACATATACGCTTCTCTGTCATACATTGTCCCTATTACATACACGCTTCTCTGTTATACATTGTCCCTATTACATATACGCTTCTCTGTTATACATTGTCCCTATTACATATACGCTTCTCTGTCATACATTGTCCCTATTACATATACGCTTCTCTGTCATACATTGTCCCTATTACATACACGCTTCTCTGTCATACATTGTCCCTATTACATATACGCTTCTCTGTCATACATTGTCCCTATAAGGTATTGTTAAAGTGTGCTTACTAATTGAAGTTTTTAAATGTTTACTAATTTTGGAGGATAATCTCAAAATATCCTAAAGCTATATTTCGAGGGCTGTGTGCAAAACTACTGTAAGCCTTTCCCTAGATCTGTCTTACACCAGTTGTGCACTGAGCGCTCGATTTGACTAATTTAAAGTGGATACTATTAAATGTAGGTTCGTGCGAGATAAAAAATGTAACGCAGTATAATTATATACTTAAGTTGTGTTAACGTGCTTTAGGTTATACATTGATATTCATACATACTATACGCTTTCACACATACACATTGACACCGCTCATGGTCAATATAAGTATGGGTACCTTCTCCTGTTTCTGCCTCCGTGGTACTCACTCGCTCTCACGCACCACACACACGTGCATGCATGATATTGGTATATATTTGTGCTTTTTCCTAGCTGGGCGTCACAATCTTAATGCTAGTTTATACAAATTTATTTTAGCTCGATTGCGAAACTAGTTCTTACAACTTATATTAATCACTCTCGAGACCTCATTCCGGATGGAATCCATCGCCATGAGGGAGAGAGAAGAGGCAACGTGGAATTTAAATGCCTTACCTAAGGGCACAATTGTAACGACTCCAGCGTGGTTCGAACTCCGGACCTTACGCACATGAAGCTACATGCAACGTCCAACCAAGAAAAACACATACATAATAGTTCCAATACTCAAAATATTAACCTATTTTAATAGCAATTAAGAAACCCCCTGAGTGCGCGGTATTATCTTTCCTAAATAAATAAACCCGTATAGAGATAACAACGTGTCTCTAACATCGATGGACAAGTGAGTTTCACTAAAACAGATTATATCAAAATCAAGAAATTGATTTTTTACATAAGACATTCCTGATATGTTGGTGTAATACCCACATTATAGTGTGTTGTGTTTATTATTACCGTTTTTAAGCACCGAATAAAGATCTGCAAGTACAGTAGTTAGTCATCTGCTTGTTTCATGTAATAATATGTGAGATTTGTATAGCACCATGCTGAACTAATGTTATGTTTTATTCTATAGCGGTTATGTGAGATTTGTATAGCACCATGCTGAACTAATGTTATGTTTTATTCTATAGCGGTTATGTGAGATTTGTATAGCACCATGCTGAACTAATGTTATGTTTTATTCTATAGCGGTTATGTGAGATTTGTATAGCACCATGCTGAACTAATGTTATGTTTTATTCTATAGTGGTTATGTGAGATTTGTATAGCACCATGCTGAACTAATGTTATGTTTTATTCTATAGCGGTTATGTGAGATTTGTATAGCACCATGCTGAACTAATGTTATGTTTTATTCTATAGCGGTTTATATGTGAGATTTGCATAGCACCATGCTGAACTAATGTTATGTTTTATTCTATAGCGGTTATGTGAGATTTGTATAGCACCATGCTGAACTAATGTTATGTTTTATTCTATAGCGGTTATGTGAGATTTGTATAGCACCATGCTGAACTAATGTTATGTTTTATTCTATAGCGGTTTATATGTGAGATTTGCATAGCACCATGCTGAACTAATGTTATGTTTTATTCTATAGCGGTTATGTGAGATTTGTATAGCACCATGCTGAACTAATGTTATGTTTTATTCTATAGCGGTTATGTGAGATTTGTATAGCACCATGCTGAACTAATGTTATGTTTTATTCTATAGCGGTTATGTGAGATTTGTATAGCACCATGCTGAACTAATGTTATGTTTTATTCTATAGCGGTTATGTGAGATTTGTATAGCACCATGCTGAACTAATGTTATGTTTTATTCTATAGCGGTTATGTGAGATTTGCATAGCACCATGCTGAACTAATGTTATGTTTTATTCTATTGCGGTTATGTGAGATTTGTATAGCACCATGCTGAACTAATGTTATGTTTTATTCTATAGCGGTTTATATGTGAGATTTGCATAGCACCATGCTGAACTAATGTTATGTTTTATTCTATAGCGGTTATGTGAGATTTGCATAGCACCATGCTGAACTAATGTTATGTTTTATTCTATAGCGGTTATGTGAGATTTGCATAGCACCATGCTGAACTAATGTTATGTTTTATTCTATAGCGGTTATGTGAGATTTGCATAGCAACATGCAGAACTAATGTTATGTTTTATTCTATAGCGGTTTATATGTGAGATTTGCATAGCACCATGCTGAACTAATGTTATGTTTTATTCTATAGCGGTTTATATGTGAGATTTGTATAGCACCATGCTGAACTAATGTTATGTTTTATTCTATAGCGGTTTATATGTGAGATTTGCATAGCACCATGCTGAACTAATGTTATGTTTTAGTCTATAGCGGTTATGTGAGATTTGCATAGCACCATGCTGAACTAATGTTATGTTTTATTCTATAGCGGTTATGTGAGATTTGTATAGCACCATGCTGAACTAATGTTATGTTTTATTCTATAG